>VXBO01006664.1:2393-69466 GCA_013400135.1 Rhinoptilus africanus | reverse complement strand
TTTTTTTTTTTTTCCTGTTTTTGTGGTGTTTTTCTGAGATTGCTTAGAAAACAAAAAAGAACTTTATTTTTTCACTTGTGTTTTGAACTACCTGGCAGGATTTTAATTAAGCCATTTCCAGAAAATGAATGGAGAAATCTAGAAAACCTATAATGCCATTCATTCATCCTACAACCAAATACATAAGTAGTGTAGGTACATTTTCGCCATCTGTGAAGTGTTGGTGTATAGCATGTAAAGGGACAATATTGGACATTACATGGACTAAAATATATTGAGAATGTTCTTTTACATACAGTTTTGAAAATACTAGATAATTCCAATTTAAGATTTGGTAGCTGAGCACCAACAAGATGATGTGCAAATTACCAGCCATTGCTAAAAGTCCAGGCTTTAGTCACCTTAACATATCCAGTTAAACATACACTCCACTACAAGTCCTTTTTTGCACTTTCTTTCTCTCAGTATCATTTCAAATTTTCTCATCAAATGGCTATAACTCTTTTATATCATATCACTTTACCTTCTTCCTCCCACATCATGACTGAACTAAAATTACATCTATTTCCTAATAAAATAAGCTTTCTTTTAATTAATCTGAATAATTATTTAGAAATTTATAGTGTTTTGAGTATGATTCATAACAAATACATCTGTATGAACAATTTTGGGGAGAAAAAGGTAGGTCTAAATTAAAATACTGAGACCCAACTCTATTTTGGAGACAGTTCAGAGCTTCAGTTTCAGGAGCAAGGAACTGAGCCAGGAGGCAGACCGTGGATACCACAGTGTCTCACTGGCCAGTGACTCACATGTGTCCCAGCAGAGTGGCTCACCACTCTGTGGACTAGAGCGTGAAGCTACAGACCTGCTCTATGAGCAGACTGAAAGGACCAAACGTTGGATTCAGAAGGGTAGATGTGTTACATCCCTGACATGTTCTCATGCTGTGCAAAAACAGGAGGCTAAAACTTACTTATACACTTACCAATCATATATATATAGGAGGTAAACAGAAGTAACTAACTTTTCCTGTGCAAGTAATCTGCAAAACTGGTTCATTTTAAAAGCTATGTCCTCTTTTAAATGAACTTCAAGAAGTAGCTTCGTGATCTATTTCTTATAGGACTTACAGAAGTAGAAACTGGAAGCGCAGTGTGGTGGTCTAAGGCACCTCAAATGACCTAAGACATCTATAGCTATGCTATATGTTTCTTAGCCTGGAAGTTCAACCCCACCCCTAAAGTTAAACAGTTCTAGTATCAAGAAATATATTTTGTTCTATGATTAAAATGTACCCCAATATTATTTTCCTGGAATCATTCATGGAAATGTCATTAGTTTACCTGAATGTAAGCAAAAAAGGAGGGATAAAAATTTGTCAAAAATTATTTTAACCTAAAACCAGGAGATATATTTGGAAGGCTCAAATTTTCTTTTCATAGTGATTATATATTTGTGTCATTAATCTCTTTTTGTTTACATTTCTTCTTCTTAAAGTCATATTTCAAAGTCTATGTTTGTGTGAGTTGATGTAGCAGTTCCATTCATGTTGTCTGATAGACTCCAAGATAAAGAACCTAGAAGTTAAGATTATTCAGACATATTTCTTAGCTTTTGAAGGCAAGTCTGACTGTAGCATAGTTTTCTTTGATTCTCTTTAGTCACTGAGGATTTCAATATCCTCAGTTTTCTACATCTACAGAGGACATTTTGATATAAACCAGAAATGTGCCACTGTTGGAGAAACACATTAAGATCTATTACTACTATGAGTATATGTTGTCTTTCTAAACATGTGCTGCTTGCTGAGTAGTATTTATACCATATTTGCACAGGACAATGTAACAAGTTCCATAAACCCCTTGGGTTATGTGTGTGTGTTATCAAAACTATCAGCCTAAATCTATCTACTTATTCCGATTGAAGAACCTAATTCTGAAATCTCATAGTATAACTAGAGGTTAACAGGCACTAAACTTCTTAGACACCTCTGCTCCTCAATTCTCAGAAACAACAGTAGAAGTAAAATCTGAAAGAACAGGTCCTTTATTGGCATTATTGTAGGTTTAGGTTCCTGATGTATATATTTTTTTTAATATGTATATTCCAAAGTTGTTTATGCTCAATATATACGGGAGCAAAGATTACACTAAAATATCAGAGGTCGCCAGGACAGCAGACTTGGCCAAATTAAACATCATCATGTCTTGAAATAGGAAATTCAATCAAAATAACTCAGCTTCCTTGAATTCCAAAAATGTCATTACTACTCCTGGCTGACTAGGGTGCATTTCACAGCTGTCTGGGTTTTTTTTTTTTGTTGTTTTGCAATCTCAGTAGTGTAATTACAAATGAAAGTTGCATCCTAGATTTGTTTCTGTTGTTCCTGTTCTGTCAGTTTTTCATAGCCTAGTTCTCTACTAAAAGCATGCATAGACGCATGAAGGAAGTTTTAAGTACTCCCCTTTTTTTTTCTGCTAAATCGGTCTAAAGGGGTTTCAGTGCAACAATGACCTGCCACCTCACAATGCATGGTATACCTGAAGGACATTGTCTACTCCAGTACACGGCTCCTTCAACAGAGTTAGAGATGGAGCCTCCTACCCAAACAATTTCCCTCCATATAATCAGTTGTGATTATACAGCCATACCACAGATATGAGTATTTATCTGTTCAGGTGTTACTTAGGAAGCTGATTTCACTTCCTTCAGTTCACACGGATGCGGGGAAATTCAGTGGTTTCCCACATGATCTCAGAATCACAATTATGGTTTGTACTCGTAATTTAAACTTACGTTTATGCTTTGTATCCATATACACACGTGAAGCACAGAGTGCCAGGCAGTGTTTGAGACTGAAGGGTTCAGTGCATCCCCTCTAGCCAAGGCCACAGGGTAGTTTTCTGGCTGCGCATCAGTAAAGGGCTAATCTCCAAAGAGCCATATGTCCAAGACGCAATCTCCCTAACGAAGCTCTGGGTTAGTTATTGGCTCCTTACCCACCAACTTGAAGATTTCTTTCCAAGAAGCTCTTTGAGGAAAAGAGAGGCAAAGAGTGTTTTCCCATTGGGTAAGAGATAGTTCTCTTTAATTATCATTGGTATAAGTCCCACTAATTAGATTGTCCCAGCAATAGATGAAAGATAACATGCTATTATTTCCCTTTCCCTGCCTCCCCATTCCAGAAAGATATTTAATTTTACTTATGCTAGTAATCAAATCAAAATAAAAAGACCTCCAAATCTACTTTACCTACAGTCTCTCGTTCCCTATTTTTCTAACACTCTTCTTCAGATCAGCATGTCATATTGAGAAAGCCTGAATGTCACTTACAGCACTCTTGTCTGGGGCAGATTGCCGAGTACAGACAGCCCCTGGTGAAATGCAGGCCACATGTACTAGTGGGAGGCCCCTGTACTGGTGGGAGTCATAGCACTGTACGTCATATGCTACTCGTGAATAATACCCGCACCCACCTACTTTTAAAGAAATTATATAGCTCAAAATTCTAATATAACTCGCTAAGCGCTTCATAAGGCACTGGGATATTTTTAGTTTCATGTGATGAAGCATGTCCTGAAATAACCTACTGCAACATCAAATGAGTTAGTACAGTTGCAGCCCACAGGGAGAGATGACTTTGCGAATCTTGAAAATCATGGAAGTTATTCAATCAATTCTGGGCAGCTTACTGAATAAATTCGGTGGCAAATCTGGGTGACCAGTAGTTATCTAATAACCTAATGCTCAGATGCTTTTTGAAGGTGAGAAAATAGGCTGTTTCTATTAAAAAGATCATTTGGGAAGGGGGAGAAGATCTCTGATATAATCTGTTTCTCCTTTCTACATGAGGGTTAGCAGTGCTATTAGGCATGTGGAGTCAGCAGATGAAACAGGGTTCACTTTCCCCCGTATCTAGTCTTTTGCTCCTGAGTCAAATGGGAGACGTTGTTTAAAATTATCATGAGGGGAAACCTCCCGGACAGCAGCCAAATATCCTGTCTTCACATTGCTCCAAGTCCTTGCCAGCTGGTTTGGAATTTAAACTCTGATCTCCTGCCCAATGGCACAATGGACTGCCACAAGACCGTCTGGCTGGCTCCAATTAAAATCTTTCAAATCTTTTGCACTTTTGACAGACTGAGAATGTTCTTGAGGTCTTTGCAACTGCTTCACCCTCACCCCCATCAATCTCCAGGCATTTTGCATGTCAAGCAGCCCAACTCCAAATGTGCTGGTTTTGTTTGACCTATATTACAATGCAAAGCTACTTGGTTCTTTAATTCACTGCCAAATAAAGCTGTTGTTATCTCTGGATGGATAAAGGGAACTAGGCCAAATGGTGATAAAGTCTCAGGGATGAAATGAGATTAAACCAGTTCTACCTCACCTTGCTATTTGCTAATTATGTATGCGCTGGTCAGCAGACCCCACTGTCTGTCTAATCATATGTCTAAAGGTCAATTAAGAGGGGCTAATGTCCACAAATTAATACCCAGTGAAAAGTATTAACCAGCAGAGGGGTTATGGCTGTCCTTTTCTCTCTTTTTTTTTCTTTTCAAGACATTTTCAGGGCATGATACATAATGTATAAAATTACATCATGCTTTTAAAACACAAGAGGATTTCTCCCTCTCACAGTTTTGTTGTTTTGTTTTTTTTTTTCTTTTAAATTCAAAATCACTTGGCAAACACAATTCTAATGCAGATCTACAACCAGGTCAAAGAACTACCTCTTGTTTCTTTTTTAATTAACACTTGGCAATATTGTTAAGGAAAGCATTACTCAGAGAGCTGGAGTCACGTTAGCACCAGAAACCTCTCCAGGGCATCAAACAATGCTGAGAAGCTTCCACAGAAGGCCTTTTGGAACAGTTGCTCACTTTACATCTTTGCTGTCACTGCATAAACACAGATCCCTCTATGAAACGGTTGACTTACAAATAAACTCAGTAAGTAGGTTTGTTTGGCTTGTGGAGTGGGAGGGAAGGGAAGAGCTGAAGTTTAGTAACTCCTGGCCTGCCCTGTTTGAAAATACAGCCAACGGAGGAAGAGGCAGACAAGGGCAGAGGTGCAGCGTGAAACATGCTGCAGTGTTCAGACAGCCCCAGAGTATCCCAGCAAACCGAGAGCTATGTCTCCTGCCTCCTCTACCCTCCTGGCCCCAGCTGCTCTTGTACAGAGGTCAGGGCGCCAGAGCAAAACAAGTGCAAGTGGCAGGAGGATCAGGCCCTCTCGCTGTCAGGTCCGAGCAGCTCCTCTGGAGGCAGCATCTGCTGCTCAGCAGGTGAGAGGAGGACTTGCAGGCTCACAGATACCCTGCTCTGAGACGCCCACCTTGCCAGCCTCCTCTCCCATTTCAAAGGAGGGAGTAAACCAAAAAATGCTGGGGAGAGGTCTGGTACACAGAGGCCATGAGTAAGGGAAAGAGAGCTGGGAGGGCAGGGAAGAAGAGAGGAAAGCAGGAGGGCAAGAGAGAAAGGCACTATAGACAGAAGGGCTGTCAGAAAAATACCTCTAGCTGTACTGGCCTCTAGCTGAAACAGGTGTGAGAGAGGCACAGGGGAAAATGGAATCAAAGCATTAAAATGGGCAAGTATATGCACAATTGGTCTTTTGAATTTCAAACGGTTCACGGGTCAGGAACAAGGAGTAGGGTACTTAGGTTCAAAATAAGAGCATACAAGAATCTGAAAGATAGAAACCTGAACAAATGCCAGAGTTTCAGGCCGTGTAGTTTCTTTGAGACAGGACACATATGGAATAAGTTGTCATCAAAGCAAAGAGCATTAGCAGATGTCTAGACATCTTTATGAAAAGAGAGGCACTGTCGGGTATAGCATGACACAGCAGGGAGGTGAGATCGCATTTAAAAGTGGACTGTCTTTTTTCCAGAAGAATAGCTGCCTGCATCTTTGCAAGAGTAGACTGACATTCTTCTGGAAATCTAACTGCTGTAACATTTATAAACGGCTATTTCAAATTACTCAGAGATAATTCAGTCAGAACTGCTAATGCAGAGCCTTGAGTTCTTCTAGCAGATTCTTTTGCTTGTATTCATATCAGGAGAAGCCATCAAAGCATCTTGTTTCAACCCACATATATTATCTGTCTTCTGTGTCACTTACTTACTTCTGGATATCGCATATTTTGTAGAGAAGCATCCACTACCATTAGGTACTGACATACTGGGATGTGGGCTATGCATCCTTGGTATTCTGTTGCGGTAACTGATCACCACCACTTTTTACACACATGCTTTAATTTCAAGTCAAATTTGCCTGGCTTCAGCTTCCAGTTAGATGAAGGAGCTGATTTTACTTTCACCCAGTGTGTTCATCTCCTGAGGACAGCTTTATGCTGTAATCAAGTCACCAGCTGCGGCCAGTTGGCTGAGCAAGAGAAACCATGCCCGGCTCTTCAAAGTCACTGCACCTCCCAGTGTGGGGAAATACCCAAAATGCAAACTCCACTGTACCTGCAGCATGGGTACTTGGACCCAAGCTGGCTAGCTCAGCACCGGTAATGATGGGGTTCCATGGCACTAAGGTTTCATTTATTTAAACCAAGCGTGGGGCAGTGTCACAAACTGCTGACTGATGAAGTGACTATAGCAGAAAGGTGCCCTTAGAGAGACTCTACATCACGACACCACAGACATTTGAAACTACGGTAGTGCTGAGAGAGACCTGACAGAGGAAGGAGGCCTATCCATGAGCTCTTCTATGTATAGGAGCTTGTAAAAAAAGGTTCTTCAGCTTTACATTTTTTCTATTTATTCTTATGTCTCTTTTTGCTGTATAGAATTGTGTTAAAATATTAGTCCACTTTGATTTTCACCTTTTGTATTTTACTCTCCACACAATTTATATGAATACATACAAACCAATACACAAATAATATTCCAGTTTTTGCACTTTTCCTTTAAGTGTAAGGTAAATTAAGGCTTACCAGAAGCACACAGAATTCTCTGAGTAGTGAACAAAATCCTGTAAAACACTTTAGTATAAATGATTAGTTTATTACATCCTATACGTAATAAAAATGTTGTTTAGTGAGACTTCATCAAAGACTTCACCTATTTTAGCTATAATGCTCTGCCAGAAGCAGTAAAGTTAGCTGTTCACACAGCTATAAGGGCTACATAAATCAGTTAGTGTCACTGTATTATGTTAAAGATTGTTCAAAATGTGAAAAAACATTAACGAAAGACAGTGAAACAGTCTTACTACTATTGATATTTTTCTTAACACACAGTAGGTCTAAATTTGTTCTCATATTTTCAATATTAAATTTAAAGAGACTCTTGTTTAATAACAATTGTCTGGTTTGAATTATGTGTTCACATGCACCAATCTGGGTTAGAACATAGGCGTTTCACTTATTCGCTTTTTATTGGCTACATTGCGTAGTAGTTAACATGTCTTACAGAACAATAAGTCTATATTCAAAATCAGGATATGGATCAATATCTACTAGAAATTCATTATAACAGCTAGTTTCTCTTACAGAAAAATTACCCAAATCTTTAAATGCTTCAAAAGGCAAATGAGTTAACAGAAAGTAGTCTCTATTTATATCGAACAGATTTTTTAAAATAATTATTTTTTTGTTATAGAATATTGCTTTATATCTTACAAGCAAAAATGTCAGGAGACCTACATGGATGAACAAGTTGCTACTGGCAAAACTCAAAACGAACAGGATGCACACAGAAGATGGGAGCAGGTAACGTGGGAGGAATATAGAGACACAGTCTGAGCATGCAGAGATGTGGTTAGGAAAGGCAAAACCCACCTGGCACTCAATCTAACAAGGGATGTCAAAGGTAAAAAGCATGTTTTCTGTAAGGGCATAAATGGCAAAAACAGGACTAGGAAAAATGTAGGCTCACTCCTGAATGTAGAAGGGGACCTGGAGACATGGAGACAGCTGAGGTCCTGAATACCTTCTTCCTCTCAGTCTTTACTAGCAAGGTCAGCCTTCAGGAATACCAGGCCTCAGAGACCAGAGGAATAGTCTGAAATACAAAGTATTTTGTTGAAAGACCATCAGGTTAAGAATTATTTAAGCAAACTGGACATACTTAAGACCATAGGCCCTGATGGGATTTTACCCACAAGTGCTGAGGGAGCTGGGTAATGTCATTGTGAGACCACTCTCAATAATCTTTGAGTGACCTTGGTGGTTGGGAGAGATGCCTGAGGACTGGAGGAAAGCAAATGTCACTCTTACCTTCAAAAAAGGCAAGGAGGATCCATGGAACTACAAGCCAGTCATCCTCACCTCATTCCCTGGGAAGATTAATGCTGGAAAGCACTTCCAGGCACATGAGGAGCAAGAAGGTAATTTGAGGAGTCAACATTCTTGACCAATTTGATAACCACCTATGATGAACTACTTGGCTTGGTAGATGAAGGAAGAGCAGTGGACATTGTCTACTTAGACTTCAGAAAGGCTTTTGACACTGTCTTGCATAATATCCGCATAAAGAGGACAAGAGAACTGGGGGTTGGATGAGCAGTCAGTCAGGTGTATTGAAAAGTGGCTGAATAAGTGGGCCCAGAGGGTGGTAGTCAGTGTCACAAAGTCTGCTTGGAGGCCAGTAACTAGTGGTGTACCCCAGAAGTCATTACTGTTACCAACACTGTTCAACAACATCATTAATAATCATTGGGCAGAGTGTACCCTCAGCAAGATGGAGTAAGGCTCTTTTCAGTGGTGTCCAATGACAGGACGAGAGGCAATGAGCAGAAGGTGAAACATGGGAGATTCTGCCTGAACATAAGGAAACACTTTTTTACTGTGAAGGTAATAGAACACTGGCACAAATTGCCGAGAGAAGTTGTGGATTCTCCACCTTGCACATATTCAAAATCCATTTGGACATGGTCCTGGGCAACCTGCTCTAGGTGGCCCTGTTTGAGCAGGGGGGTTGGACAAAATGACCTCCACTGGTCCCTCCCAACCTCAACTATTCTGTGATTCTGTGATCTGCTATAGCAATCTTTTGTACAATTGACCCTAATTAAGGAGGACAAGTATTATGAGATAGAGCAAATGCAACGTGTAAAATAGGCTTTGATGTTATGCAAGTGTTCAGTATTGCACGAGGAAGAAGCAAACAAGTAAAATATCCTTACTCTAAATTTAATTCTAAACAACCCATGTAAAAAATGGGGATTACAGAAGTGGTTTGAAGGTTTGTTAATGAATACCAGTTGTAAATGGCACTGTATTGAATGGGAGGAAGCAAATAATAGTACAGAAAGAAATCAATGTTAAGTCGTGTAATAGTTAACATCTTTGTTAATGATCTGGAAAGGGGATTAATTGGATGTTAATGAAACTCACAAATGAGTATCTGTTGAGCTGTTTCAGAGAGATATATATACACACATAAAATAATGGGATGGGATAACATGGAAAAGGAAGCTAGAAAGACAAGAAACAGTTAAGGAAATTACGCATCACCACAGCGGGAAAATAAGTGAGTTTGTACATGTACACACATATATTGTGTATATACATAAAATGAGAGAGGAATGTGAAGGAGTATTATTGAAAACCAATAAGAGAAAGTAAATTACCTCAGGTTTGAAGGAGAGCAGTTCAGAAAACCATGGAGTTTTAGGCTTCCTAACTGTCTCTTGGAGGGTCATAATTGTCCCTCATGACATAACACATGGGCACCTCAAAATCTCCAGAAGACTCAAACATATGATAGCTTTGCAAGGGATATATTTTTAAGACAATTATTTGAAGGTATTATTATTTTTATCTTACAGATAGGAAATCAGATGCAGTAAGATTAGAACCAATAGAGGACTTTCCTACTAGTAACTCAGCTAAAAGTGATGCTTGGCCTGAAGTGGTTATAATGAACTAACGCAAGGCATCAGCTCTGCTTCCTACCCTGTCTCTCTTCTCGGCTGCAATAACTTGAAGGTGGGAACATTTTCACTGGAAAGGAAACCAAGCTTTGATCACCTCTGTGTAGACAGAACTTCCTAGCTGAATGTTTTAACAAGTACTAAAAACTAGTCTTTTACCACAAATGCAGGAGGGAGTTCAAACCTACAGGCCAAAAAAAGACAGAGGAGAAAGAGAAGAAAGAAAGATTGTGGGACTGAATATAGGGAATAGAATATGTAAAATGTTTTTGATTCCAGAAACAAACATTCTCCATTACCTTGAGTATTGAAATAAAATATAATTCTAAATAAACTTAACAGCCATCTATATTTACAACTGCTAAACTTCTTTAGTCAAGAATCCTTACGAGAGGAATCATCTCCCAAAACTAAATGCATCAGCACTGATCTAAGAATGTGTTACTCTCATGTTTAGTTTTAAAGTTCCTAAGATCTTGATGACCTCCTTCTTCACCTACCAGAACTCTACCTTTAACTACACTGTTAATCTGGCTATGAGGTTCATAGACTTCAAATTCTTTTGATATGTAGTGCAAAACATCATTTCAGTGTAGACTCACTTTGATGCTTCCAATTTGTTCAGAAAAGTCACATAACTTTTTTGTATAAGCATGTTTTGGGCCAGATCAGAATGTCAGTTGTCTATTACACTGTGACATCAATGTAACATTGTTCTCCTTGAGCTGGCATAAAATCACGGACTCTGTGGAGTATGCATTTTTTTGTTTTCACAGAATTATAGTCTGGTGACTCAGGGCCAAATCCAGATCAGATTCATATTGTTTTGTGATCTAGTAATGTTTCTCCATTACTGACTGTCGAAACATGGCCTTCTATACCCTTGAAGTTTTTTTTGATATGCATACATTGATGCCGTTGCTGTCACTCTCTGGATACACATTCTTGGAGATTAATAATCCTTCCTCCTTCTCTTTTCTTCCTTTGAGAAGGAAGTTCACACCTGCGGTGGATTTTCCTGGAGAACAGAAATTATGTGAGCTTAAAGGATCTTTTTCTTTTGTTCCTATTAATCTTGTTGCTTCGCATTCTTAGCTATTTCCTTATTTCTTTCTATAAGCTATACACACATTCTATAAAACTTGTGATTTCTGCTGACAGTCTTTAGAAGTATTCTTAGATGAAAATCACTGTGGTCTGAGATACAAAATGTTATAACCTTTGGTACTGATGTGCTTACTTACTCCAGCACTTATGTTTTGAAGAAAAGTACTCATTCTGCTGTAATTATTGACAGAAATGTGATAAAAAAAAACCCCAAAACCCCTGACCTAAGAGCTTATAGATGTCTCCAGAATGATACTATTCCCATACAAGAGGAAAGGTCCCTTCAATCACAACTATTCTGTGGAGATCAGTCTTAACCTCTCTCATCATCATAGTTGATGTCACAAAGTTCAAAGTCATAACACATTTTTCCATCTTTGATGGCAGGAAACCATTATTCAGATCAGATTCAGCATCAAAGACAGTTCAGAACTTTGTTACAGTGTGAAAAACAGGTTCAGATTATAGCTGAGATGCTTAGGTACCACATTGTCATCACATTTCTACTCTCCTGTGTGAGACTAGGTCTTGGACTATGAACTGTTCTCATGTCACATAGTTTTACGAACTCCACCAATACTCTTTCACCTATGACTGAATTGAATAGTGTTTATTTAAGGGGCTAGAGGAGGTCTTGGGCTTACATTATACATTTTCCAAACTGTTGGCTTAGAACTCTTAAAGCCAAGCAATTGCATCCACTATTCAAGGTTACTCAGGGTTATTCAATCCACCTAACTTTAGGCATATAATTTACTTGTCTCTCAAAGTTAAATTCCTGCCCTGAATAATCCCCTGGAGGAGCTTGTCTTTTTGCAATAATTATATAGGAAGCTTAAGGTGACTGGCCTCATATCTTAGTCATACTTAAATGCCTAAAGTTGAACGCTGTTAAGGTCCTTTTCTTGTGCTTCTCTTTTCCCAAGCAAGTGGTCTAACTACTTGGCTGTTATTATGAAACAACATTTCTTTAAAAGAATTGTAGATACCTTCAAAAAGAAGCATCATTGAAGACTGTGGATACTAGGAAAAATGAGAAGGCATTTCCTGAACTGAATGTCAGTCCTAGAAGGGAACATGATTTCAGTTATGCATTATTCTTTGTGTTTCCTCTTGGATGACAGCCTATCCCCAACACACACCTCCAACAGGGAACTGATCGTGGCAAATTGCATGCCCAAGAATAGGGGACCAAGGCCCAATAGTGGTATTCATTAAGCATCTGAACTTTGTAGTAGCAAACTTTTAGATAGGTCATGTTTGTGTCATTCACAGCTCTGTGTTCTCGCTGGTGCCAGAAAAAAAGCAGCACCTTTGCATCTGATTGGAGATCAGACTCCCAACTACTTAATTTCTGAAACCACATGAACAGTAAGCCATTAGATTGATACAGACACAGCAAGATTGCGATAGCTCTAGAATACGTAAGCAACATGCTCACTGAGTGTGGCCCTGGACCTTCTGGAAAAGAACCAACCAAGCAAATAGCCACCTTAGCACAGTGTGGTGGTTGTGCTAAACCACCTGATATAGGTGAATTAGAAATATAGAAACATAGATAATTAGCCTGAGTACAATACTTATCCCAAGCCAGGACCCAAACGTGGAACTGTGCATGCTGCTGTGGAGAGGCACACGTAGTCCCATGGCTGCTCAGGGGTCACTGCCCTGTCCAGCAATGCACAGTGCGGGTGTGCCTTAAGGACCTTGTTTGCACTTAGCCCTAAAGGATTTACTTAAAATTACAGAGGATATCTCTGTTTTTTTCAAAAAAATAAGCCCAAATGTTTTGAGGCCCAGGCCAGCAGTAGACCCACTGTGCCATCCTTTCCTGACAAACATTATTGATTTAATAATACTCTGCTATGTATATATTAATAATCATTGAGTTTCCTGTAAAAAATTAATGAGTTAATAATACTTCAATATGTAACTCTTTAGAACACACACCTAAACCAATACAATTTGTTCTGGCTCTCCACTGGTGAGGGATATTGATAAATTGGAAGGAAACTGAAAAAAAAAGTTACACAGATGATAAAAAACCTAGAGGGAATGATACATCAGGAAAGATTGAACAAGCTGTCTAAATCATAACCAAGACAGAACATGGAAAGAGTGTATTAATATTTAAAGGATGCAAACATGATAAAAACCCATAAATTATTTAATATAACGAAGTGTCATGGTTTGGGCTGGGCTGGCCACTAAATGAACAACAAATGCCCTCTTTTACTTCTTTCCCCTTCAGAGAAGGGAAAACATTTCCCTTTAGGGACAGGATGAGAGAGAATTGTGAGTTTAAAAAGAAACTAAACTACTTTAATGAAAATATTAATAAAATAATAAAAAGAAAATAATGAAATATATACAATATGCACAAAACCGGTATCAAGCTCCCAGGATGACGATCACATCACTGTCAGGATCTGGGAAAGTCTCAGACTGGGCTCAGCAATGGACGGGAACTGGATTCTGGATCTGGATTTAGGAATGCACAGATTGGGATCAAAGGCAGTTGAAGAGTTAGAGTCCTTCTTGGATGCTGACCATTGAAGAAAGAGGCCTGATCCTTTGATCCCTCAGCTTTTATTCCGAGCATGATGCAGATGGGATGGAATACCCTGTTGGTCAGTTTTGGGTCACCTGTCCTGTCCGCTTCTCACCGCAGGTGCAACCTCTCTACGCCCTCCCACTTCGAATGGGGCAAATAACTAAGTTAGATTACCTTGGTTGTATAGCAATAAGTACAAGCCAGAGCCTCTCTGCATACTGTTCCTTGGTATAAATTATAAACAATCAGGTCTTATCACTCTAGAAGCCAACAGTGTCTGAAAAATATGCTGTTAATTTCAGAGAGTTCAGTTAGTTGGAAGAGGCTTAGCTAAAAGTAAAATTACCGAACAGAAATTTAATTCTGTTTTACCACAAACCAGAAAAAGAAGGCTTTATAGCAATTAAAATGTGCCCTAACTAAAGTAAAAACTACAAGCAAAATTCTGGGAAGTTACAGTACTGAGTGCATATCAAAACTCCTCTGCTTTTAAATGTGTGTTCCAAGTCCCTGTTACTTATCAGAGTGTGAAACTGTCTCTTGAGAGAGAAGATGGTGAAGTTCTGCCTCTCTCTTACATTTAAATTTTGACTGGACAAATTATTGGAGTATTTAATGTACCATACTGGTGAAGACTTAGACTAGATTTGTCTTGTACTTTTTGAATGTCCATTATCTGCATCTGAGCAAGAGTTTTCCAGATACCTGTGGTTACTGACTGAATAATTTGTGACCCTGGAACAGAACATAAAAAATATCACTTTCTGGGATGTGGTTGGTGGTGCATCAATGAACTTTCCCAGTCCCATTAAAAGCTTGTTCATCATGTGGGAAGAATTTAATCCCTGTAGGTACCTAATTATGAACTTCCTGTCATACAGATTTTTAAGTAATTCCTTTAAGTCATTCCTGAAACTGACCAAGAGAAATTTACATCATCTGCCAGAAGGAGTTGCAAACCAGATTCAGCTCTTTCCTATTTCCATAATTTTGATGCTGCCTTCACTAGGCAATGAGATTGTTCTTTCTTCTCTACCTGCCTGGTAGAAAATGCACTCCCTTTCTGGATGAAGATCTTGGTCTTTTGCATTTGTTCCTCTGTCTCAGTTCTCCTTTCTATAGGGTGGCATATTTACAGGAAGGTGCTCTTCCCTAGTAGAGTTAGAAAAACTATGGATCTCCCACATCAACAGTATCCTAGAAAACAAAATTTGAGAAGAAAAAGCAGACAATTAAAAATTGCTGAGTGTAAACACCTGAAACATGTGGACTCCCATTCATACCACAGAATCACAGAATATCCTGATTTGGAAGATAGCCAAGATGATCATCAAGTCCCACTCCTGATTCCACACAGGGCAACCTACAGGTTAAACTAGATATCTAAGAGCATTGTTCAAATGTGTCTTGAACACCAACAGGCTTTGGGCCATGAGCTCTCCCCTAGAGAGATTGTTCCAGTGATTGACCATCCTCTCAGTGAAGAAATTTTTCCTAATACCCAATATGAATTTCCCATCATGCAGATTTTTAAGTCATTCCCTCACATCCTATAAACTGATCTCAGAGGTAAAAGATCAGCACTTCCATCTCTGCTCTCCCTTGTTATGAAGTTGTAGACAGCAATGAGGTTACCCTTCAGCCTCCTCTTTCCTAAGCTGAAGAAACTATGCATCCTGAGCCACTCCTCATAAGTCTTGCCCTCTAGACCTTTCACCTTCTTTGCTGTCCTCCTTTGGACACACTGTAATATTTTTATATCCTTCTTATATTGTGGAGGCCAAAACTGCACACAGTACTTGAGTTGGGCCACACCAATGCTGAGTACTGTGGGCCAATCACTTATTTCCACTGGTTAGCTATACTGTACTTAATTCACTCCAGGATATGGTTGGACCTTTGGACTACCAGGTCACACTGACTGATACCATCAACCAAAATCCCCATATTCCTTTCCACAGGGCTTCACTCCATCCTCTTGCTCACTGTTTTATACATACATCCAGGATTACATTATTCCAGGTGCATAATCCAGCACACATCCTTGTTAAATTCATACGGTCGGTGATTGCCCAGTGCTCTAACCTATCAAGATCTCTCCGTACAGTGTCTCTACCTACAAGGAGATAAACAGCTTCTCCTAATTTAGTATTGTCAGCAAACTTACTTAGTGTGCACTCAACTCCTTTTCCCATGTCTTTGATAAAAATATTGAAGAGAACAAAAGGGCCTTAAAATTGAGCCCTGTGGAATCCCACCAGTGACTGGCTGCCAGCCAGATGTTACTTCGTTTACTACAAGTCCTTTGATCCTGATTCTTCAGCCAATTGTTATTGTGATGTGTACATGTCTAGCTGTATGCTAGACATTTTTTCCAAGAGGATACTGTGAGACAGTATCAAAGCTTTGCTAAAATCCAATAAAAATCCATATTCACTCCCTTCCCTCCATCCACAAGGTGGGTAACCTTGTCATTAAAGGATGTTCAGTTAGTAAGGCATGACTTTCCCTTCATGAACCCACATTAGTTTTGACTGATGACTGCATTGTCTTTCAAGTATTTTTTGATAACTCCCAGAATAGTCTTCTCAATAATATTACTAGGCACGAAGTAAGGCTGTCAGACGTATAATTACTAGAGTCTTTTTTCTTGCCTTTCTTGAAATCTGCCCCTTCCAGTTGACTGGGACCTCTCCAGATTCCCATTACCATTGATAAATAACTGAGAGAGGTCTTGCAATAACATCAGCCAACCCTATCAGTACCCTGGGATTTATCCCATCAGGATCCATAGACTGGTCTTAAATGCTTAAACCAGGACTGGAGACTTAAACAGATTTTCAGATTTTCCTTACATTCATTAGCCATTAAAGTATTTCTTAAATAAATTTTTTGGTCTTAAAAATAATTTATGACTTTAGTTTTGGGACATATGTTATAGACATTTGGGAATGTAAAAAAAAAAAACAACTCAGAGGTTCAGCCTTCACCAGACTGGGATATTCAAAGTCTGTATAATACAGTTTTGGTTTTATTTCAAGGTTATACATTGTAGTCAAATGTGCCAACCCAGGCATATTAAAAGATCAGATTGATTATACAGTCTAGTTTCTTGCTGTGCTTTTGTTGTTGTTGTTGAAGTCTTAGTAATGACAGTGACAAAATTAAAGTTCTTCCTCATCACCACATAAAAGAGGTAAATCACCTGGGAAAATAAGCTGTAGCTTATTACTCATCATTAGTAATAATTGAAATGCTGCCTCAGTTCAATTCAGGGTGTATAGTGGGAAAGTAAGAATGTTTGTGACAAGTTTAACTGTAGAGTGAAGCAAAAGTATCATGATGTAACCAGTCACATAAACTGATCTTATATGTAAGTGCTAAATTGCCTTTTGTGGGTATGGAATCCACTAATTGTTTTCAGGAATTCCAGATAAGTTACTTGATAATTATGGCAGTTGTTACTAGTTTTGCAATTGTTTTCAGAGGCCTTGCCCACATCAAGTTGCCATGGTCCTGGGTTTTATATTAATCAGCATAATGCATGTTTCTTTTTTCTTACAGTCCTCTTGGTATACATTTACTTTAACTCTCATTCCACTATCTTCAGGGAGCTCCCTAAACAAACATACAGTTTGTTAACAATACATTTTATAACTAATTTTATTTAGTGTTCAGCAGCATGCCCAAGGCTAGAGAGGCGACAATAAGATAACAAAGTAGATCTTTGGCCGCTGCCTTTACCACTCTGTCTTGGAAACCCTTCTGTGCTAGAAGACAGTTATTTCTCTTGGCAAACCTTATGCTTTGCAACAGTTTTTTTGTGGAGAGCAAAGATCTACATAGAGTAAGGTATAATGAATTGATCAATCTCTCTCTCTCTCTCTTTTTGCGAGGTGGTACCTAGTCCTATATATCGTCCTCATATTTTTAAGATTAATGTGTGGGTTGGGGTTTAGCCTATCTACCAAACCTCTCTATATCATTCTGATGGGAGGGTCCAGGAAATCTCCCTTTTTCTCCAACAACGAGCTCGCAGAGTTCTCTATCAGCCTCATTTTTTTAATCTAATCAGTTTAATCTTTGTGGAAGACTCCTGACTTTAAGAAAGTGAGGGCATATATTTCCATATAAGACCAGTAACTTAACTTCTATATTTTTAAACTAAGCAATTAATTTTTAATGTGTTCATACCAAATGATTTTTGGGGTTTTCTTGGTCTTGTAACTAGGAAAAATTAACTTAATAAATGGAATACACAAATATGATTTCATTGTTAGGTTGAGGTCAAGTAAATTATTTTCCCGTAACATTTTAGTTTTGTGTTTTGCCAGAAGACGCAAAACATTTTCTATATTTATTCCACATGAATTGTTTCTTCATCCAGCTTCCAATTTTAGCCTAAGAGAAAACTATATTATTTTCCCATTATTATAAGTCTGCCTTGCCTGCAGTGTTTAACAATAAGTATCTGAAGAGATATTCTACTGTAGCATAAATAAAATCCACAAGTGTGCATTAATAAATATAAGCAGACAATAAAATTGGTGAATTTCCTAATATTTTCAGTAATGTAGATTAAAGTCCTCAAATAACTGCATGACTTGCAAAGGAAGGTATTTAACTGTTGGGTCTCACAACTCAGCAGTGCCTAACAACTGAGGTTCCAAAAGACTGTGGAGAATCCTTGAACACATTCATAAATCTAAGATGCTTAAACGCTCTAGATACCCTGAAAATAAGATACAGCCTTTGGGATTTGGTTGCTAGTGGTTGGTTTTCTTAACAAGTTTCAGGGACCTTTCAAGATACTATAAGAGGAGAATAAGCTCTGATTCCTGACTGAAGATTTTCTCAAATCTTTCATTTGGTTTTATCTCAGGGCACAAGCAGAAAGAAGAAAGAAAACAAAACAAAACAAAAAAGTAGGTGGAACTGAATTATCTGCTTCATTAAGATGACTGTACGTCACAGACATTTACTGTTGTTTATACATTTCATATCAAGAAATTAAACTTCTAGGGATTATCAGAGGACTGCATTTGTGCTGCAGGATCAATCTAAAGTGGGTCTACCATATTGCATTAGGCTTGATTTTAACTCAAATTTTATCAAGTTTTTGCCTGCCTTCACTTATTTGTTTTCTGACTGGCATCAGTTTTCTGTTTTCCCTTGGTTCCAGAGTTAATGCCAGTCTCTAACATCTTTCTTCTGGTGTTAGAGGTCCATAATCTTTGAGCAGCTCATCTTGAGCTCATGCTGTCACATCTGCTTATGCTCATTTGCCTCTACTGATCCATTTGAACTTATTATCATAATAACTAGGCATTTCAGATGTGCCTTAATGTTTAGATGTGACTTGCTGACTACCCAGTTAATTGTATGTACTGATGTCATGCTCACCACCTTAAAACTATCATGAACATTCAGAGTAGAAGGTACATTATTTAGGAAATGAAGCTTTGTCCTAAGTCCTAAAAAGATGCAGCTTATGCAAATATACCCTGTAGGCATGGTTACACGTTGAGGCAAGGCGATCCTTCAAAGTAGGCCTTCACAGAGCTGTGATGGAAGATGTGACTCAAGAGGACAAAACACTCAGATTGGCCACCAATCTTATCCTGAAGTGGCAGCACTGGAAGCAGAGACAAACTTTATCTCTCTGGCCTACTAGTAGGTACCTGGGAATTCAGTTAAGAAATAAGTTCCTGTCATGCTGGAAGTTTGAATTAACAAATTAAACATGCTTCATTAATGACATTTGCAGCCCATGTTGTGATAATTAAAACCAACTTATTTTTCCATTATTATTTGCATACTGTTGTTCTGCAGCTATGCACTTGGAAGGATAATACTGCCTTGAGATGCCAGTTTTTTGGCATCACTCTGTGCTAATGAATGGAATGAAACAGTATATTCTTAAGCTGTACTGGAGCTTCTTGTTCTTGTGTTTCAAATATTTCACAACTAATCAACTATGAAATAACAACTGCTTCACAGCCTCTGTTAAAAAAATGCTCGTTTCTATAGTGACAAACAAAGTCTACTTTTTAAACTCATTCTCATATTAAAAAATAAAGTTCCTGCAGTCTTTTCAGATTGCAAATTAGTTGGGACTAGAAGGAAATACACTGTGGCACACTTAGAGGGGAAAACAAAATAACAGTAGAAAGGCCCAGGGGCATAGTGGCCAAGGAAGTGTCTTTAAGTCTCTAGATGAGTGTGGGTTTCTATTGTATACTAGGGCCAAGATTAAGGCAAATTAGAAACACCAGAAGTGACTGCGCCTATATAGGCACAGTAAGTATGGATACTGATCTGAGTGCCTCAAGATTTAAGACACTACCAGATCAAAAGGAGTTCAGAGATGAGAAAACTTCAAACAAATGTATTATCAACAGAGCTGACTTCTGAGTGCAGCTTTGGAGTCTCATCATCTTTGTTTTCCAAGTCATAACAGCAGTGAAGCATAACTATTAACTTATGTTAACCCGAAATATCTAGCCAGACTTTAAACTTCTTCATAGTTTCAGGTAGACAGAAGGAAGCTGAGCAATTTCTTGAACAAAGTCCTGTGAAAGAAAAGTAAATACATTTGTTGTAAGAAACAAATTTACAAGGCTAACACCATAAAACATAGAACAGGGACACAGCTGGATTTGCAAAGTTAATGATAATAAGACTATCTTAATCAATAAAGAGCCTTTGAGATAGTAGCTTGACATCCTCCGAGTTGTGTGAGCCTGCTTGGTTGCTGTGAAGGTGGCTTTGACCCATCATCTTCCATGACTCTTACTTAACTGGGAAATTTATTCAAAGTCTACTTTCTCTGTCATTACCCTGTGGCAGTAGGACTGATTTATTCTATTTCCTTGCATAAGTAAGTTAGTATCTAAGCAGGACCATTTAGCCAATGGTAAATGCTTTTATCAAAACCTCTTTACCACAAATTCTTTGTGCATGACAGAATGAAGTGACCTAACTTAAAAAAGAAAAACATAGGCAAACATCTAGAGCATTCCTTAACTGGTCTAGACATTGACATCCATAATAGCTCATTGAACCTATTGGCATCCTTAATTAATTAAAGCTGCCAGAAGCCTGTGCAAAATTGTTAATTAATGTAATTATAAGGTTATTTTTTTATTTAAACTCACCAAAAAAGAATTTCCATGTTGCTACAGTTCATGGACATTGGTAAATTTGTAAGTTTTGATGTTTTTCAAAAGTGATGTCCTGGCTCTGTGAAGGTCATTAGCACAGCAATATGTATAGTATCTTTCTCCAGCACATGATTCCTCTAGGCTGGGGAAATTTCTCCATGGCCTGCTCCAGTGAGTGACACTCACCAACTGAGGCAAATGTGGTACAGTACATCACAGAATCCAGGGTTCTATAAAGAAAGTTATCGATCTAAATAAATATCTCAGATTGCTAATTGAGTGGCTTCTGGATTATCCAGAATTGCTAAACTATGCACAGCAGGTGAGAAAACTTAACAAAAGCCTTAAGAATCATAAATAGGGTTGATGGACTTGTTATTAAGACAAACCACAATACAGATTATTCAGAATGGTGCAAAGAAATTAAAATTGCTACAGTGAGTTAGGTGAGGCAGTAAACCTCCTTAGAGAAACAAACTAGCACTTTCCTGACAGGAGGGACCACACTACTTATTTACCTTGGACAATAATATTGAGAGTTTCTGACCTTCTGAAACTCCATCATATTCCCTTAGGGTAGTTTTCACAATCATCACTTGCATCAGCACTGGGTTTGTGTGGCTTCTCAGTGAGTCAAAGTGGCAGAGAGCTGACTGCAGATAAATAAATCCCTTGTTTTTCACCTGAGTAAGAGAGTTGATCTGACTTGGTAGCTGTACAAGTGCAAGAGCTCAAGAAGGGAGGAGCAAAATTATTTGTGGCAGCAGCCCAGTTTTATAACTAGTTAATCCAATGATGAAACCACACCCTTGGAGTATATATTCTTTCCTCTCTCCCATCGTCTTGAAATGGCTGTGGCCACCCATAGCTCATTGCCAGTTTTCACCTTTCACCCCCTTGTAAGAATAAGACTCAGATTCCTGTTTCTCATCAACAGTAAACAAAGATTCAAACTCAGAGGTCTATAAATCCTGTCTCCTCTAAAAGCAATTGGACGTGTCAACTTTGAGATAAAATCTATAATCAGTTTCCATCACCAATTAAAGTTAATCACGGTTTTGCATGAGAATCAGATAAAATTCTATGCTGTTCTATCAACTTATGGAAAAAAGCAACATTATTTTATACAAATAAATTTCAAAAGCATGTTTAGTGTAATCGCAGAGAAAATGTATGAAAATCTTTTGAAAATAAGTGCCTGAGCTCTTAACTCCGCTCTGCCTTACCATTTTCTCAGTTGAGAACTGCACTTGTCTGGCACATTAGTAATCTCTGACCAAAGCACCATCCTTTTCCCTTCCCCAGCATGACTAATTATTTAAGTGGTGTATCCTTAAGGAGGAGTCAGGAAGATGCCTGCGATTAACACAGACTGAGATCACATAATGAAGGTTATATTTTCATCTCTTTGATCAAAGCAAATGGCATAATGAGGGGATCAGACCTTTCTTCTCACTAAAAGGGAGAATACAGAAGGATGACATTGCTGACATTCAGATATTCTAGGGGAAGTGTGATGTGGTGGGGAGTAGAGATGTTTATAATTGCTAGTTCAGGGAAGTGTGTTCAAAGGTCTATTACATATAAGGTGTCAGGTCCATACAGTACTGCAAACAGACGCCTGTGATATCCACAGAGATACTTAGGCTGCAGTTATATGAAATGTAGGGCAGGTATCTTCACCTCTGCTTTCTGCAGTCTACTATTCCTCTTTCTTTGTGTGGTCTCTGGAGCTCAATGGTGAGTGGATTTGTCATTAAAACAGTAAAAAAATATTAAAAAATCCGTCTTCTAGCTGCCTGGAAAAACATATAGCTGCTGTATTATTGAGTTGAATTGGCTAAGCAAAACAAACAAAAAAAAGGGGTCAGAAAAGAAGAAAAGAAGATGAAGGGAGAAGAAGAGCAGGACCTTTTCTTTTGGTAGTGCTTGACCTAGCTGTTTCGTGTAATTTTACCCTTAGGAGTTACATGTAGAAAGTGTTTCCTTCCTTGTCAAGGTTATTTTAAGAAATCATTCTACTTTACCAGAAACAATTCTACATAGCTCTATACTGACTTGGATTATGTGGGCTGATTTATTTACTTGGGTTTCAGTGGTTTTTTGACAGGTGTTTAAAGTCCAGAGTACGTCAATGATTTTGGCCCATAAGCACCCATAGCGACACAAGTGTGTCACATAGTGACTCTGTGTGTCAGAAAGTTGTTCTGTGCAACTCTTCTGATGTCAGGAGAGCAGGGAAGTGCTTTACTAGTGCAGAAATTCGTTGCATAAGTATGCGTCTAAGTATGCCTCTAAGTACATCTGAGGAAGTAAACACTGTCAAAGTGTCTTGAATGAACCTACTTACCTCAATCAGTACTCCAATGTCCATCGCTGTGCAAAATTTTTGCAAAAAGACTCATGGAATCACAGAGTGGTAAGGGTTGGAAGGGACCTCTGGAGATCATCTAGTCCAACCCCCCTGACAGAGCAGGGTCACCTAGAGCAGGATGCACAGGAACGCATCCAGGTGGGTTTTGAATGTCTCCATAGACAGAGACTCCACCACCTCCCTGGGCAGCCTGTTCCAGTGCTCTGCCACCCTCAAAGTAAGGAAGTTCCTCCTCAGTTTGAGATGGAACTTCCTATGTTCAAATTTGTGCCTGTTACCTCTTGTCCTGCTGGCGAGCACCACTGAACAGAGCCTGGCCCCATCCTCCTGACATTCATCCTTCAAGTATTTATAAGCATCCCACCTCAGTCGCCTTTTTTCAAGACTAAAAATACCCAAATCCCTCAGCCTTTCTTCATAAGAAAGGTGTTCCAGTCCCCACATCCTCCTTTGATTTAGTGGTGTTCCTTTGCATATTCCTCCCTTTTGCAGCATTCCTTCACTTTAACAGTATTCCCCTTTGGCAGAAAGGAATATTTTACAAAGATCTTTGTGGATGTCACTCCTTTACGCACTCACATAAGCTCACTGTACTGACCAACTATTTCTGTACCACCCAACCCACAGAGGACAACTAAGGAAAGCCTCCTAATATTACTTGGCCTGCAGAAAAAGAGTAGTTATGCTGGTTTTGTCTTTTAGACTTGTCTTTCCTCTAACACAAGTGTCCTTTCTTACACATACAAACAGAAAAAAAAAAAAAAACAACCTTTCAGTCTTTCAGTATGTAACATATCTAACAAATGGGCTGTAAAAATTTCAGACATTAAAGCGTTTCAAAATTACAGGGTAAGATTTGTTGGATAATCTATCACTGGTACACTAACAGCTAGTTTTTCCAAAGAAGTTTATCACCTATCAAGTCCTATTTAAGCACCTGAATAGTAGTTACATTTTCCTAAGTGTTCAAATTCTGTTTAGGCATCTAAATGAAGTGTGAAAATTTCAGAAGTACTCTTTTTGCCAATTGTGGGATGCTAAGCATTTTGGAATAGATGACCACTTTAATAAGGTCCTTTCATGGAAACTAAGGGTTTTTTTAAAAGCTGTTAATACAATGTGGGAGCTGAAAGTATTTTAGTACAATTTTCAAGAACTGTTATTTGTCTATAATGTTGACTCCAGTTACATTTATTTAATATATTGCTAAGAGTGTCTCCTAAACTTTAGTCATAACAACAGTGTTGACATACCAATAAATCATCAGTTTTCTAGAAACAGACTTTAGAAGTAACTCCAACAAAAAATTCTGTTAATATTTTAATGTTTAATATCAAAACTTCCATTGCAAGTGTCCCTGTATAAACATTAAAAATAAAGTGGTAGAAATCAGTGTCTGTGGTAAGAAATGAATAGTGAAGATGAATTCCAAACTCATACATGAAGTGGCAGGAAGGAAATGAAAACACAGACATTATGCATGTTGCAACAGCAACAATGTCAGGGGAAGACCTGGAAATAAAGTATTTCCCATATCATTTTCTTGGTTTCCGCAGAAAGGAACCACAGGGCACACAGTATACTCCAACAGGTAAATTTTGCAACAGCCAGAAACACTCTGAATTATGTACACGGGAATAATACAGTCTGGAACCCGATAGGTCATCACCTTCTTCTTTATAGCTATGTATAAAGGTATTGAATTCTTTTATGGGAATATGACTTTTTGAACTTTCATTTCTGGCAGGTTCTGAAAAATAATTGTCCTGAGTAAACAAATGATACTTTGTTTTATCAGGTTGCTTGATTTGGCAGATAGCTGCTCATACGTATAAGTGAATTATAAAATCAGTGACTTTGCATTTATCTCTTGTTTCCATGAGATATTATGGGATTGGGTAACTTGTATGTGTCAAAATATGAAACTTGAAATAGAGAGCTGAACATAGTGACGCAAGTAAAATCTCTAACCTGTTACAGATTAGTTCTTGCTGTTCAGGTTGATATTACTAGTTTGAGCATTTTGAAATCTCTTAATGCTTTTAATGCTTTTTTTTTTTTTTTTCTACAGTTCTCATAAGTTAGCCAAGACTAAATCTAAATAGAAAAGTGATGATACCATTAGAAACTGGATCACATTGCATAAGCTTGTAGACAGCACTTAGCAGAATTAAAAAATAATTCATCTTAACTTCTAGGTAAGATATTCTGTAATAGATGGTTCTTTTTTTTTTTTTTTTTTCACCATCTCTGCGGCATGACCATGAATTTAAACAGACTGAAACAGACATGTGAAGTATCCTCACTTAGGACAGAACTTCCATTTTACTCAACACGCTGCATGTATGTGTTTGCTGAAGGTAAGAGAAAAGGTGATGACTCAGGAAAAAAAGAACTTTGCAAACCTGAAAACAGAACCTAAAACCCAAGGAAGTTAATAATGCTGTGGTGCTTCAGTTACTGAAAAAAGAAAACTCCACTGTAAGCTCTCTTACTAGGCATGAGCAGGCTGAGGGAACGCAAGTCCCTTGTCCTGAAACACTTCCACAGTTTGTGCTGACTGAGTAAAGATGGAAAAACGTATGACATGCAAAAAGAGCTATGCTTTATAGGTAAAAATGGCATGTGATAGTTGTGTGAATACGCATACTTTAGTCAAAACAAACCATTTTGGGGATACATATGGAGGCTACATATGCCACATAAGGAGTGCTAGGACTAAAATCAGAAGACCTGGCACCATAATCAGATTTTAGAGGAACCAGGAACAAAGGGCAAAATTCCAGCCCAATGAGCCTATGAGCGAATAAATTGCACAGAAGTTAGTCTATGGAAAAAGTCAGTCAAAGGAAACCTCTGCATGGGATATTGTAGACAGACAGAATTTCCTTTTATGTAGGCTCTGAGCCAGCAGGACCTGGGCAGTGTGACATCAATTCAAAAATCATGTAGCCATTTTACTGCTGCAACACAAGCACAGGATCTTCTCAGGCTGTATTATTTCAGGATCAGCAATACACTGATGCTGCAATGGCCCTCATAACATTGACTGGTCTTCCACTACCTGCAATCTGCCATGCAGACACAGCTAAAGGCTAGTTGGACATATTTTTTTCTTGGGTAAGTGTCAGATTGGACAGGGCAAAACCACAGGAGAACCTGAATCTGGGCTGCAGTTTTGGTACATCAGAGTAATGGTATCACATTGAAAGCATGCAGGAAGACAGTTAAGGGAAGAGATGCATCCAGTCTAATTGGTGTGATCAGGTATTTGAAATGCAGTTGTCATCTCTGTAGGCAAAACTTATGATTCTGAATAAAAAGAACTTCAAATACAAAAAACAATTGAGTATACAATGCTCTTCACTGGACCCAGTAGAAATTACTACTTTTATCAGTGCTCAAAATACAAACAGAATTATCTTCAGTCTTGAGGTGAGGGCAGAAAGCTCTGTTTGACTAAAGGGAGAGTGAGACAAAGATTTTTCTTTTGGGGTTTCCTAAGAAATGTCTGGTGGGTTTTTTGGGGTTTTTTTGGACTGGCTATAGGATCTCTTCAAGTGTTTATCTATGATTTCTCTTTTTATAGCTTTATATGGTAGCTTTCCTGCCGTGTTTTAATATTTCATGCATGGTGCTAGGAGATTGTGGTATAATGAAAAAATGCAAATAATTTATTTGAACAAATTCATTGGATTAATTATTCACAATGAATAATTGACCATCTCTGCCAACACTATTTTCCCTTTCTCCTGTCCTTGGCCCAAGTCACATTAGACGCTGAAGTGAATGGTTAATAGAAATGCATCAGATGCTGGAGCTTCTGGATCCTGTTTTGGAAGAACATATTTTGTAAGCATTCATACAAACTTAGAAGGAGAGGAAGTGGGACTGAAAAATACACTGTGTGTGTGGAAATGTGGGGAGAAGAATACAATAGGAAGAAGGAAAGAAAGGACAGAATATGCAGCTACACTTGCTGTAATCTTCCCTCAAAGTAAATACTAACTATACCTTCATCAAACCATTCTGTAAACCTGGACTGTATGCAAATCTGCATTAGTACAATTGATTTGAATCATCTAACTGAGTAATAAAGAAAGCAATTAATCATTTAATCCCAATTTTCAGCCTCTAGTGACTGCAAATGTAACTATCTTCATCTGGAATCCTCAACTAAACACAGATGTTGAGAAGCCAAACATTGCTCAGGAGGTTACTTTCAGCAAGTGATCTGTCATTGCCTGATATATATTCCTTTATAAGAAAGTCTGCTACCAGATGTGTTCATAAGTATGGCAAGCGCTCCTTCCTGATGACTGTGCAGATGTTTGCTCCGAGGTAGGTAGCTCCAGTTCTCCTTCCTCCCTTTCTTACACTGCTTATGGTAAGAGTCCTGCGTCAACTGTAACCTATTGTGTTACTTATTCCTTTAAATAATCTGAGATATTGGTCTCAATCCCAGAGACAGAGACCAGAAAAATCATGTATTTACATACAGCTCTTTATATTACATAGGTCTTGAAACTCAGCCCTATGGAGTTGTAACACCTGTATCTCAACTGATATGTAAAGGGAAGAACTTTAACTGTCGGCATGCTGATTGAAACAAAGGTCAGTCTCCCTTTCAAAATAAGACTGGTGCATCAGACAGACCAGTTTATGAGCTCATCTTGTTTTACTGGTCTTAATTACATAGCTACCCAAAAACTTTTACTCCTCTAAGATCGAAGGGTCAGCAAAAAAGAGAAAGGTGTAGCGTTGCCTGACACTCCCATATGTATCACCAAAAGTAACCCAAGGCAAGATTATGTTCCACAAAATCATGCCCAGAAAAGGCCACATAAACCACAAAAGGAAACCCAGTTCTTCTTTCCCTGTAATATTCAAAATGCCCCTTGTGGCCAAGCCAGGAGACAATGGCCTTCCCTATCTGAAGCTGTGAACTGTAAAAATAGGGTTATTTTTTTATGGATTTTTGTATGAAAAAAACTCATAACTTTTAATATTCCCTCCATCAGATACCCGGGACAGCCAGTCTAGTGCTAATAAACATTGTGCTAACAAACATACTGGTTTTTCATCTATATCTTTCAACTTTTAAGATGAATTGTCAACAGAAAGCATGTAATTTCACTACAGTGAAAAGCTAGACTGGTTTTACCTGCTCCAGCAAAGAAACAACCTTAACCAGTCACAGATTTACTTGGTAGGGAAGAGAACAGCATTGAAGGAAAGAGGGACAAAGAAACATAAACAGAAGCGGTTACTGCTTTCGTTTCTTTTGTAGTCATGTCACACTGTTTTCTGCCCCTTTCTCAAACCACAGCAGCATCTGGCCCGCTCCGAAGGGTAGTCTTTCAGCCTATTCACGATAAGCAAAATCAGGTCTGAAGCGTGATTTTAATGATTGTGCAGATTTACTGTCATTTATTTGATTGCCAATCTGTCAAAGTCAAGAGTAGTTGGGAGTTAGAATATAAGTGCTTTAACTCCCCAGAAAGAACGAATTGAAGTTTTCTCTCCTGTATCCTCAAACTGTTGTATAAAAGGGGTCATCTTTCATTCCCTTGAGTTTTGAATAAAGGTGGAGGCCCTCGAGATATCTGGACTCTGTCTTTACAGGAATTCATTAAGTATGACCTAAGACCGGGCTTTTCAACATGAATAAGCATGGAAAACCTTGTCTGTGGATCCTAGATGTGAAATATATACAAAGCTGTTTAGATCTGATAGAAGTGGATTAGTTCAGGACAAATGTGGAAGAAGGAGGTTAGTTGCTTAGGGAATATACTGATGAAAGCTAGGATATTTATGAACTTTCACTGTCTAGAGGTTTTGAGAGAATTTGAGGATAGCACTGATAAACTTAAATGCCTAAATTATGTGAAACTGTCCCTTGGTCCCTTCAAGGAAATTCCTTAAGTCCTTTTCAATCTGACCCAGAAACAGGTTTTTATATATGTTGGTATATGACTATTAAGGGATTTTTTTTTTCAATTCAGTTGTGCAAGCACTATTTGATGAACAATGTATTTGCCAGATTTTTCCCATATTTGTCAAATAAATTATTCAACAAATCATTTTCGCTTTATTTGATCAACTATAACAGCCTTTCTAACTCTTCTGCAATCAAGATACCTTTTAAATAAATAAGTATGCTTGCCTCCAGAGACTTCAGGAGTCGAGCAGCTGGTTTCCATCACCATGGTAAAAGCCTTGAGGGTGATTCTGGATGAATACCATTACTCTTCCTTGGTATAAGACTGTGCATAGGGACAATCTGAGAAACCTTTTATAATTTAGGAACACAAGAATATCATGAAGAATGAGTTCAAATTGGCCTTTGTTGAAAAAGTGGCAAGATCCTGAATCTTGGTTTAATATGAAGCAGATACGTACCACCAAGGTGTCTTATTTCTTAAAATGAATGAAGTGTGGGGTGGCAGGTGGGCCTGTAAAGTCAAGCATCGGAAACTGAGTCTGCAGAACAGTCAGCTCCTCAAGACAGGTCATACAGGTCACTGAAGAGAGAAAATAAACTATTTAATGTACCCATGATTTAATTTTTAACATGAAACATAAAACATTGATAGAGAACCTTGAACACCCACTTTTAATGAAGCATCTTCAGTCATAACAATCTGTGTGACTATTCTTTTACTGGATAAATGATAAAAATATTCAGCTGTGATTCCTAAACATTGGTGTTCAGAATTATTTAAGCTCAGTATGGCATCTACAGACTGCTATTGTTGCTTACAAATGTTCACCTGCATAAAGAAGCAAATTTTCTACCACAGCAATCTCAGGGAAACAGCTGGCTGAAAATGAAAGTAACATCATTATCTTCAAATCCTGAAGGAGACACTGTTGAAATAAAAAAAAAAAAAAAAAAAAAGGCTTACGATTGTTTTACCTAACTTGCAATTAGTATAAACATTTTTTTTAATAGGAAATTTGGATTAACAAGTAAATCTGTTGCAGGGTTCATACTTGATTCTTCATGGTTACCATCAGCCTCAGGGTTGTACGTTACACTGAAGGTAAATTTATACATAATTTATTTTGGGTTCATTAATTATTAATAAATGTTTCCAGTGTGTTACAGGTGTATATGGTATGTGCCATGGATGATTATGAACACCTCAGTAAAATGTATTATATTCACTTGCTGTCTATGGCTATAAATGATACCATTGCCTGTCAAATTCTACAGCCAACTCTTCAAAATAGTCATTTATTAGCTCGTGATATTAGATGTTTATCCATTATTTAGAAATTTATCTTTAAAGTTTATACTCATCAGTTGGACAAGTGTCATGTGAAAATACATGGTATTACTATATTTTACTATTTTTTGCATAGAAAAATCAATTTATGTAGGATCAACATAGATGCTATAATTATCTTTTGAAATGTACGCGCTTAATTTTTCAGTAAAATTTGTGATGTGAAGTAGAACATTACTAGGTAGAAGAACTGTGAATTCTTATTTTCTCCTTAAGTGCTTCTTTAGGCACTGCTAAACAAATTGCAAAACTTATTCTAAGCACTGTGAAGTCAAGAAATGAATATGTACCTGTTACCTGAAACTATGTGAGTTGCAATCTGACTGAATCCTCCTGGATAAAGCAAAGACAGTTACATTGATGACAAAAACATACGTTTTCCTACAGTGAATAATGAAAAGGAGACAGCCTTCTGAAGGAATTAACTTCTAGATAGTTATTTTTCCCCCAAAAATATAGTTTGATAATAGGTTTCGGGCATATGTGCCTGCATGCACATAGATGCAAAGTGCTATGTAATTGCAGATGTCAGTTCTTCAGCTCAAAAGTAAGAGTGTGTTATTGATGACATAAAGCTGGGAGCAGTTTAAAAAACAGATGAACTTAAGAACTAGAAAAGTAGTATTGAGATTACAGTTAACAATGGCTGTCAGTAATATTTTTATGATCATTTCCTGTCCTATCAGTTGGAAATGATGAAAAAGACAGGCCCAGTCATGATAGGTGATAGAAATATTCGGTTAGCTGAAAGATATTGTAGGCAGATGTGACTTTTGGATGCTTGGAGATATTTTCTTGTGAGATCAAGATAGCTCCACTACCAGACGTGGAGTGACTGCTCCTCACAGTCATGAAGAAATGAAGAACATAAGGAACAGCCCTGACTGACTTAAACTGCATGGTAACTGTTCANTTTTTTTTTTTTTCCATCTGGAAGATTTAGATTTATTAAGGATTTCTGCAGGATTTATAATACCATGTGTAGAGATCTACAGTGCCTACACCTGAGCCTGAGGTCATCACCTAAGGCCACTTTTATAGCCAGTAGAGAAAAATAGCTACTTTAAGCAGAAAATTGATTTGCCTTATTTTAGATCTATATTTAGAATGAGTTGAACACCACGGAGAGACCTTTACCACCAGTTTGGTGACTTACCTAGAACATGTCTCTCCCAGTCCTAACACCCTTTCCACCTGGCTGAGGCAGGCATCACCTTGGCTCAGCTACATCCTGAATTAGTGTTCTAATCATCCTGCTAATGCTTGTTTTAGAGAATCCTTTCTTGTTTCCAGGACCAGGACTTCTGCCACCCTGGCGCAAAGCAAGCACAGATGAGTGCAGCTGCTTCTTAAGGAGGTTTTCCTGTCTTCTGAGAGTCCCATAGACTGGTCTGCACATAGGACTCAGTGGCGCATACAGTAAATCCCCAGATACATTTTAGACACAATTTTATGTTGTCTGTCTCAAAACCTTCTTCTTCCTGTTCATCTGAAATGAACACTATCTTCAAATGGAGTATGTATCCTTTAAACAAATACACACACAAAGGTTCTTCATCATATGGCTCATTCATGACCTTCTAATCTGATTAAACCTCACAGGTAAAACTGCCACTGAAGTTGATATGAATTTGAATTAAAATAGGAATATTAGCCAAAGCTATTCCTTGAATGATCCTAGTGGATCCAACTTGATTATTGTGTGGTAGCTCCTTTTTTATTTTGTTATACGATATCATCATATCACATAAATGTGTGAAAAATTAAGACTAAACAGAGTAACGATCCTCAAATATTTTTATTAATTTTGAAACTAACTGAAAAGACACTTAAGTGAAAAATGACTTCTGATAACACCCTATTGTAAAACAGTTTATTTGTAGTATCTAAAGCTTCAAATCTAATATGCATGTAGGTTCTGTGTGATGAAGAGGAAGCAGGGAAAGCACCTGTGGAAATTCTAGAGAGAGAAAAGTCAATATTTTGCTTTCAATTTAGTGTGCAAATGACGCAGAATTTAACTCCGACTTTAAAGCAATGGAAAAAAAAAAGTGTGAGTGTCACGCTCGCTGTGATTTTTAGATAAAGTAATCCTAAAACATTTCTCAAAGGTATAGATTAAATGCTCATTACGTAAATGTACTTCCTCATCAATCTGTTCTTTGTGCATTTAGATAAAGTGGTACACTGTTTCCATGTCAAACAACTGCTGATTACAAATAAATAATTCAACACTGAGATACAGTTGTCCACAGCGCATGAAAAAGGGAAACAAATTGGAAAGAAATGTCAATAAATTGACAATATTAAATTTCAGTCAACTTACTCTGATTGCACAATTAAAGCTTGCAGTTTGTACTAGAGCAGAAAGGGAAGGGAAATGTCAACAGTTCCAAAGTGTGCCAACATTTGACTTGTTCTAATCACACGTAAAACCTTCAAAATGAACCAAAAAAGTGCCCCAGAATGACAGAAAATGATATCTCTACGACATCATAATATCAGTATTATTGTTGGGTTTAATGATAAGCTATGGAGGCAATTAGCTTGATTACTTACAAAGCATTTACATTTAACCTGTACAACGAAAAGAAATATTCATAGAATCGCTGAGGTTGGAAGGGAACTTTNTCTTGTAGTGAGGGGCCCAAAACTGAATGCAGTACTCGCAGTGGGGCCTCACTAGTGCCCCACAACATTATTGTCTGTTACATCACATCCATTTTGTTTGGAATCATGTCTCAGGGGCTGATATCAGCAACTTCTGAGAAAGAGAGAATAACCCCTGTTATAGGCACTTGTAGAAAACTGTGACCAAAGGACAAGTTTTTATCCAGTCTTTGCTCTGATAGGGGTAAAATTAGTCAATGAGTAAAAAAAAAAAAAACAACACCAAAACCAAAAGAAAACCAACCAAACAAACAAGTTTATCTATTTTGTTTATTTAGTTTGGAGGTGGTTTGGTTATTCAAACACATTCCTTCTTCTTTCTATCTATCATATTTGAAAGATAGAAGTCTCTTCACATTGTTGCTACAAGATAGTTTTCTTAGTCTGAAATCATGCCTAACCTTTGAGAAAATGGGTGTATTTTTAGTTTTACACTGCTGTCTCTTCCACAGAAGCTGTTGCTAACAGAGAGTCACTTTTTTCCTTGCCTTCCTATCTCTCACAGACTTATTTCCCGGAAACCAGATACTGATGTTTCAGCAGAGATTTTAAAAACTAAGAGGAAAAGACCACATGATGTCTGTGATTTCTTTGTTCAAAAACTGTTTGATTAGATTCACATGATAAATTTGGGACCATTTTTCTGGGGCTACAGAATAGATTAAAAGCTGAAATAGACTTTTCTAACTTTATTCTTCACCATGTATCCATAATACAGAAAATAATACTGGCTGATGATAAATTAAACAGTAACACTTAAAAAAAAAACAAAAACAAAAACAAAACAACAAACAAACCAAAAGCCACAAATAAACACCACCAACAAAGAATAGTAGAAATAGTAATGGAACAAGCCAATCTTTGGTTACCAAACCCTGAAGATACCCCTTACTTGACATTTAGATATTTACAGTAAGAATATATGCACATATGGTTTGTATTTTTTTAACATTATCTTATCAGTGTCATTATGAATACAATTGCATGAGGAAATAGAGATTTAGCTGGGTAGCACTAAACATTCAATGTTTCGCTTAAGCATTTATTAGGCTACTGCTAATTAGACTGGAGGTTTTCAACTATAACTGCACGTTTCACTTTATTACACAATTAGGGATGCAATATGAATATTTAATGTTTTCATTAGCTTTTCTGTATAGAGAAAGGATTGCATCTCCTACAAACAACAAAATCAGCCATCCAGATTCCCAATGGTCCAACAGGGGAAAATCAAGTTTACATCTGTATTAACGTACATTGAAGATAGTTTGAAGAAAATGCTGGGAACCAGGCAAGTATTCTTCTATGACAGTGCTCCACATGTGGAATGCAAGTAAACATAAAAAAGGAGAGAAATCAGGAGGAAAATGAAGAAAAACAAGCAATGAAGATCTGAGTGATGGAGAAGGAAAATGGGGAATATTCAACTTGCATGATTTTTGTCAGCCACAGAGATTTATTTCTCTGGATTCTTTGCAGATATCAGGATCGTAGGTAAGACAGATTTGAAGACACTACATTTCAAGAGGTTAGAAAGCTATGGCCCTGGCCTTTGCTGATATCTCAAGACGAATTTCCTGGTATCTCAGGGAGGAAGTAGCAGGATGCTATCAAGCAAGCAAACACTAGATTAAATTTACACGGTGTATGGCTCTTTGCCACTGCATGCTGCAACAAAATTCAGCAGGCATGGAAGAAATAATGTTAGAGAAAATTAGGAAAAAATGAAAAAAGTAACTCTGTTCACCTTTTAGGTTTCATTTCCAAAATAAAAGAATAAAGGAAATGTTGTCAAATATTTACAAATGTCTAGGCTGTGAAACATACCTGTGGTATAAAACTACCATAGGCCTGGAATTAACATGCCCAAGATGCAGTGAAACATACTACAGCAATCACCTTATTGGCATGTTTTCATGGGACAGCTGAACTATTCAAACAGTTGACGGACACTCTCCTCCCATATTCTCCTTCCTTTTCCCCTGCCCTCATTCTCCACTGTGCCTCCTTTCTCCTGCCTCTGCTTCCAGCCACGTGTGTGGTCTGTCCTTCCTTCATGCCTGCTTGGACTCTCACATGGTTGCACATGAGGCAGTTCATGTCCCTGCCCTGCCTGTTACTCAACTGTAGTTGAACTGGCTTACAGTGTGATCAGATGAGCTTAGTGTAAGCAGTAGAAGCTCGCAGAGGGGGAGGAATGGGGGGAGGGCCTCCCTCTTTCCTTAGTGATGAACTATATGTTTGATGAGGCTTCCTCCTGAACACTTAGCCTTGGCCATACACCTGTTCTGAAATGGTCTGAAATTGAAGCTTTAACACAGGTCCCTGTGCTCTTATTAGTTACCACTTGTAGTAGCCGATTCTTTTGTCTGGTTCCTCAAAACAGTTTTCACAGCTTGCTTAGGGAATGTACAAATCGCTTGCTGACTGTGACCCCAAGGCTACCCTAAAAGCCAAATTGGTAGGATGTAGAGACCAGTTAGGACTCCATGAGTCACACCCTAGGAGACTGCCAGCAGGCAACCTGCAGAGTCTCTGACAGCAAGTGTGTGGATGCAAGGTACAGTGTATGCCTTGTATGTATGCAAGTATGGAGACTGAGCTTTCCAAGCAATACAGGTCTATCCAAATAGTCTGAGTTTGGGGCAAATCTACATTTCCTTTCACACTCATCTGTGAAGAGGACAAAAAACCAGAAAGCATTACAGTTTTCTAGAATAAACAAGAAGAACTTCCCATCCCATAAAGTTTTTCTATGATTACTTTGTGATACATATTTCCATGATACGTGTTGCGATACATATTTCCCCACTGATTCTGGACTCTGTAATTGTGTTTTTCCCAGGTGATGTTTGGGTTTTTTTCCCTGCCATTTTTCACTATTGGTGTTTTTGTAACTTTACTAAATACCCAGTCATGAGCTCTGTGATAAAAATAACTAAGACTATTATTCGTTCTTCTTAATAAACAAGTTGCTCTCCTTGGCTGAGTGAAAAAGATGGATGTCTTCCTGAAGAGGGATAGCATGAAGTAGGGAGGGACAAAGAGAATAAAATTCTTCTTGGGGACAGGTGAATAAATTTTTACCTCTGAGATTTCTAAAGATTTCCCAATATTCTCTGACATTTATAAAAGAATTAAAATAAATGAGGCAGAAAATGATGGTCAGAGGAGAAAGAAGCTGGCAAGGAAATTGTCTTTCTAATTTATGTATTTGATGGCCTTGTTTTTGTAGTTCAGATATCATCTAGAGAGCAGCTAAAATATCTTCTTTGTGTATTTACAATTATTTACAAAATAATTCCTAAGCATTTTCTCCTGCTCTCCTTTTTAGTGATGGAAATTTAGGAAATATTCTTAGGCGTTTGAGAAAAGAGAATTCCCAAGTCAGTCCGCAGCTGAAGCCATTGAGTTACATATTCTTTCTGCTTGTAAAATGGAGATTGACATACATGTGACAGGGATTGTCACCCAGTGGTACTGGAAACTAATGATGTCTAGACTTAATGATTGGAAAGTCCGGATTCTCTTTACTTTCCCCCTTTTCTTTTATGAATGTTGCTGATGAGGTACTCCAGAGAACATCTAGGTATTCTCTCACCTTGTAGTATTTGCTGTAGATCTGTTGTCTTTTATGGGTTAAAAATGATCCAAAAATTAAATGCAAAGGAAGTTTTTAAGTGCTTTCCCACATGGAGGCCCAAGATAAAGATTATGAGGGTCAGAGAGGTAAGAAAATTGAGGAACCAAGAGTTCCAAGGTAAGTTTTTCCTGAGTTTTAAAGAAGAGGGTCCTGACATTTCAAAGCAAATATTACTTACTCGTGTTTGGAGTGCTGTATTGGTTTATCTAGTTTATTTATTGAGGGCTATTGTGCTTTGTGTTAAACAACAAGAATTGTTTTGGTTATTTTCTGCAATAACTGAGCATTAAGAAGGAAAGAAAATCTATTAAACCATATTCAAGTCTTTATTCTGCTTTGACACTTACCTCTAACTATCGAGATGCTACTGGAGTGTGTATTGATACTTACATAAATAAATTATAAGAAATTAAACAATTAATTATAACAAGGGGAAAGTGTGGTGGTGGGGAGGGGGGGTTGAGGCAGATTCTTCAAAGACTAACACATTTCTGTTTCACCAGGAGTAATTGATCCCTCATGCTCACTTTCTGTTATAATAGGCAAGCAAATTATTTTTTATATATGGGCTTATCTAAAATCCCATCTTCTAATTTTTCTGTAGGACCAGTCTGAAGGAGATATAATCAGTCTTTTAACAGTCGCATAAGATGTCCCCATTGTGTCATATTAAATCATCTCATTAATGTATCATCATCAGAAAAGGTGCTTTCACATGTTTGGAGCTGCTGTGAGCTGCTCACCAGTACTACCACCTTCTGACAGAAAAAAAATACTGATGGGATAAAATGTAACATCCCACCAAATACGTGTGACATCCTAATGAAAGATAAAAACAGTAAAACAGAGGCATCCTGCTTTAGTGGGAAGACTGTAATAAGTGTGAGCCCCTAATTGCAGTATGGGTCCCTGGTGCTGGACCAGCATGTTCAAAAACTCATCATGACTTGGGTGGCACTCCCCAGGCTGCACAAGCGAGCTTTCCTTCGCAACTGCAGGAATCACTGGGGAGCCACCAGCCAGGCAGGAGCCAACTTCTCTCTCTTTGGTGTCCCTGGTCATCGTGCCGGGTTTCCATGCCCAGGCGCCGGCAGCTGGGGCTGCGGGGCAGCCTCTGTGGAGAGAGGCTGGGGCTGCCCCATACCAGACAGAGGCATTTCCAAATGGTTCCAGTTGGTTCCAGCTGGCTCCAACTGACCCACCTCATTGCAGCCAAGATGGTGACGCTTCTGGGAAAGGGCAAAGTGTAGGGCAGCAGTCGGGAGTAAGGAAAAACTGTGTGACAAACAAATCCAAACAGAGCAGTTTAACGCAACATAATTTGGAGCAGGTGTAAAACAGAGAGTAAAGTGAGAATAATAGCTGTATATTAAAAAGGTTTGATTTGTTTCAATCACATTATTTTAGTTTTCTTAACATGATTTTTTGGTGGAAATTATTTTCTTCTTTCCTTTTTATTAATATTGTTCATGGGTATAGGTTTCCAGACTAGAATAAATGGTTTCATGACTAACAGTAATTCACCTGAAGTTAACAAAGCAACATTTCAAAAAATATATTATAGGTAACAAAGTTTATTATGTTCTCAACAGCAGAAACACCAAATTTTTACACCTTGATTTGGCAAACAGTGAATGTGTTTGGACTCCTCCTGAAATCTAACCTGGCTTAAGCACAGAGCAGAGGCAAGTTGTCCTGTGCCTGTACTGATGCTCCTTCTGTTATGTGCCAGTGAGTGTAACCAGCATTGCAGTAGCGGACTATGTTCTCCAAATTCTCAGTCTAGAGGCCAGGTTCTCATGTAGTTAATGTAACTGAGATTATTACAATATTTTTTTTTTCTTTTTCTCTCTGGCAATATTGTTTGAGGAATATCTGCCTCAAGTGTCTCGGAAAGGGAGAAGTTAAAACTGTTCGAGCATTTTCAGATTGCCGAATCCTTCCCAATGTCACACAATGATTCCATCTTTTTCTTGACTTAATGACAACTGCTTCCTCACTGGAATTGCTCTTATTGGATCAGATGGTTAAAAAAAAAAAATTAAAAAAAACCCCCAGCCATGCATCTAAAACATCATTCTCAGTTGCCTTGGTCCTCTGAAGTGAGTTCTTGTTCATGGCCATCAAGCATCAGCCAGGTGTTTATCAGACCTGTACACAACATGTTTTGCAGGAGACATCTCTTCAGTCTGTGCCCTTCATTAGAGCATCCAAAACAGCCTCCAAATAGTTTTCTGGCTTCACTTATGCCTCATTTTAAGTTTTGGGTTTCAGCTGACTGAATACAAATCTATTCTCAGGGGAAGAAACTTTGGTCTTACTTTGTTCCTTTGTCCAGACCTCAGTCTACTTCTATTTTATTTGTAGACAAGACAGAGATAGATAAGATATGGCACATATTTGACTTCATTTGCTTATCATTTGCCACCTCAGTCCAATGGATCCTTTACAGGTGGTCTACATTAGCTTTGAGTACTTTCCCAGGCACACAGGAGGATCTTGGTCCGGGTGCCTGGACAGTGGGATGGCGACTCTACTCCCAGCCTGGCACTGGGCACATGCAGGTATGAGACAGTTTCAGTTAGTGTTCATTCACATTATTTGTGGTCTTTTTTTGCAGTCTAGACAATCATGTTGAGTCTGACCCATGAAAGAAAATGAAACTTCCTAGAATTCAAGCAGTCTAACAAAAAATATGTTTTAGGAGGAACTTAGTAATCAGAAAAACAAACAAACCCAGAAACAAGCTATGAATAACATCCAAACCTGGTCTTTTCTCTGTTTATGTTTAGAGGAGTCGATGAAGAGACAAGTTGTTACTCTCTTGATTGCTTAATTTTTTCTTTCCCTTTCTCTGTTAATGGTGTGTAACTATTACCCTTTATAAGGTTAAAAATGTGGCAGAGTTCATTATTGTACCATGAAACCATGAAGATCTAGGTTGCATCAGGGTTTTTTCCAGAGTTTCTTATCCTGTTGATTTTCTGATATAGCACCTTAACGGCACATAGTGTTATTTTTCCCTGACACCTTTTAGCATTCCTTTCTGTGCTACTGAGGAAGACCATCACTACAGGGACTCTACAGACTCTGTTCTCCAAATCCTCAGAGTTCATTGAGTGAGTTCATCCTGAAGGTGAATATTATTTTTCATTGGATGTCCATGGCAAAGTTTTGGTAGCAGGGAGCTGCAGGGGTAACCTATATGAGAAGAGGCCAGGGCTGCCTCATTCTGGACACAGTCAGTTCCAGCCTCTGCACAGCAGAGGGAAGTAACAAAAGAAAAGTGTGAGAAACATCCCTGAGAGAACCACGGTCAAAAAAGGAGGTGGCAGAAGAGGTGCTCCAGGTGTTAGAGCAAAGATTCCCCTGCAGTCTGTGGAGAGACCATCACAGAGTAGATATTTCCCTGCAGCCCATGGAGGACCCCATGTCAGAGCAGGTGGATATTCCATGCAGGAACTGCAGCCAACAGAGAGGATCCATGCTGGAGTAGGAGAAAAGTGTGAGAAGAAAGGAGCAGCAGAGGGGAACTGCTGTGAATTAACCACCGTCTTGGTTTCATCTGAGACAGAGTTGATTTTCTTTCTAGTGGTTGATACATTTCAGGTTTGGAAGGAAAACAATGTCCATAATGTTTAAATTGTTACTAAGGGATGTTTATACTAGAAGCTGAAAAGGAGCATAGACAGAACAATAGAATAGACTATGGAATATTCATTAATAAACATCGTGTTGGGTACATAAATGGGAGTTGGCCAGGGAGGTGGAATCCATGATCCCGGGTTGAGTCAGGCTGGGCAACGAATTCACTGGTCAGTGAGAGTCACTTATGTCTTGTTTAGTCTTTTATCATCGTCATCATCATCATTATTATTTCCGTTATTGTTCTATTAAACTGTCTTTGTCTCAACCCATGGGTTTTTTTTTCCTTTCCCCTCCTTTTCTCCCTCTTCTCCCTACCCCTCTGGGGGAAAGGGTGAGCGAACTTCTGCGTGGTCCTAGATACTGGCTGTAGTTAAATCACAAGAACCACAAAACCCCTTTGCCCCACCTGCCCCGTGCCATTTGAGGGGGAGGAGGTAGAGGAGTTGGGAATGAAGAAGCAAAGTTGATTTCGGGAAAAAGGGAGATGGAGGGAAAAAGGTGGTTTAGGTTTTGTCTTTGTTTTCTCACTATCCAACTCTGTTATTAATTGGCAACAAATTAAATTCGCTTTCCCCAAGTCTAGTCTGTTTTGCCCGTCACAGTACTTGATGAGTGATCTTCCTGCCTTCATCCCAACCCACAAGTTTTTCGTCCTATTTTCTCCTCCTGTCCTGTTGAGGAGGGAGTGTGAGGGAGCAACTGGGTTGGTGTCTGACAGCTGGCCAAGGTTAACTCACCCCATATTGTCAGGAACAAAATATTTTAGATAGGCTGTATATTTTGGTCAGACTGAAAGTTCAAGGTAGTTAGGCTGCAGTCTGTCTGCCAACTATTTATAACTAGATATGTTATATTCACTCAAATTTACCTGACTATTAAGCATATATTTTTGTCTTAAACCAGAGTTTCTCATTCATATCAAATATGTCTTATGAATGGGTTTAACATGTTGCACATACAGTAGCTGACAAACAGGTGAGATGAAAATAATTTCTGAATATCAAAATGCTGAAATATGTTCAAACAACATATTTGTCAAACAATGAAAAACAACAGCAACATACTGAATTTCTAAATCTGTGCATGAAGAATATTCCAATGGAAAAAGGATGAAGTGTGCCTGACAAAATATAAAATCACTCTAGAGACCTTCTAAATGGATAACTATTTCTCCTCCTCATACATTCTGGAAAATACGGTATAAGAAGAATTTACAACATCATACAAATTAATATCCACATCTAGTCTGGACATTACTGAAATTCTGTGGGGCTTAAAAAACCTGGAAAGCAAAGGAAACCCCAAAGAAACTGATAACACAGAATGAGGCATTAACTGTGTAACTTTAATATTCTTTCAAGAGGGACTGGGCATCTAAAATTCCCCAGTACTTTTCATCACCTATCTATGGATGAAAAAATTTGCTGTAATCTGTGCCACACTATCAGTATCCAGATGAAAATCAGTTATTCAGTACTCCATTCTAGTGTAGATGTGCATTTTCCCTCTTTTGACACCATATGATTTCCCTGCAAACCTCATCAATCAGTATTACTTCATGTTACGGCAAGATTCACTGAGTGACTGAGAAAAGCTTGGGAACTTGTTACTATTATAGTTTGTATCAAGGATCAGGGAAACCTTGAATTTCCTAGTTTAGGGGTCTGCAAACTTATTTACAGGCTCTCTGTCACAGCAGAAGCAATTTGGGATCTCACATAATCAGGCCAGCTCTTTTCTGATGCCGGTCTATTCTCAGTTAAATTATTGACTATTATTTAAGGGAGTTTAGTTCAGTATTCTGATAATGTTGCTGCCATTAAACTGTAAATCAATGTTCTTTGCTGCCTCACTGTCTAGTGTTTTATTATGAAAGTTTAATATAAACTTTGGATTTAATAGCCTATCCTTCACTTGAGACTGTTGATTTTAAAGTGACAGTTTTCAGGGGTAAACTAAGATTGATTTCTAAATTGCTTGTCATATACTTTATGGGTCAAGCCCTGAGGTCCTGTCATAGTTAAATCTCCTATTGACTTAATTTAAATGGAAGTCTGCAGTGCCACGACTGAAGATGCAATTCTGATTGTCACTTCATCCCAAAATACAAAGTGAAGCAAGATTCACCACTGAATATACTTATTTTTCTAGTATTTCTAGTATTAGCTTTGCTAATTACTAAACTCAGAGGAAACTTGTTACTAGATAAGGCAAGCAGATGTGCCTGGCTTGAAGAAGCACTGCTGGGGACTCCAGAGCTACCTCTGAATTGTGGAAATCTGAACTCACCTGCAGTGAACCCTGCTTGAGCCAATGTGTATAGACACACTTTGAAGGGGATGGTGAAGTTACTAACACAACCACACTATCACCACACATGACATCAGTATTGCATTTGCCAGGGACAGTTAGCTGCTGGCTCTGCTCTTTCTAGGATAATTTCAGCCAGGCCAAAACAGCAAGGATATGGACCTGACATGTGGGGCTGGGAAAAATTCTCTCATAGTGCTTGAACATCTTTGCACTGCTCTTTCTCCACAGCTGATCCACTGGGACAGAGATCCTGTCTCGAGTACAGTCAGTGGGAGCTCTGCTCGGAGGGACAACTGCTGTAGAAAGTGACAGAGATGCACTGAAGTGTTTTTGTTGAACTTGGTGCCCATTAAGTAAAAGACCATTTTTTGATCACTAATGACTATAGGGAATATCCTGGGCGCATCTATTCTGGATTGTTTCCTGACTATCAATGAAATAATTGATGTTTAAATATGTTTGCTTAGTGAAATTTCAAAACATAAAAATAGCATTATAATTTGCCTCTTTCCTCCATTTTTTGGTACAGATGGGAAGGAAAGACTCCACTTAGCCCTATCTAAGACTTGGATGAACTAAAGTCATCCTCCTGTAGATTCTGATGGGTAGATGTGACAAATAGATATTTATTAGACTATTTTTTTTCAATGTAGAAGTCTTTTGCCAGCCTCAGGAAAACTTCACTGGGGAAAAATACTCCATACAGTTAATATCACATATTTTCTGATTGTTATGCTTGATGTTAACTACAATTAAACAGAATGAAATAATTAACAAGAACATTGTTGCATTGCAGTCTCTCAACAGATAGTAGTTCCAGTGGGAGAGGACAGTAAGACCTTTAAGCAGCTGCAAGGAAGGAACAGCTGACAACCTTTGTTGGGTGTAAATGCGAAATGTATATTCAGTGCACTTGTTTTATCTTTTGTTCTAACATCTGTGACTTAGTCTATATGCCACCAGCAATTACTTGTAGAATTCTGGTAAAGAAAATAAAATATGATTACAAGTAGGAAAGCAAATATGATGAGTTATCATGGCCATTATAGAACGAGAATACTGATCTGGCACTCTTCAAATTGCTTAACTGCACTGAAAATGCAATCAATCAGCTTTATTTGTGTAATATATTAACTCCTTTTAAATAATTTTTTAAATCTTCTAACAAAATATGTTCTTTATTACATCAATTCTCATTGTATACTCCTCTCTTTTGGTCTCTCTCATTCTCACTCTCTCAAAGCCTTGTTTCTAAGAGAGCTCTCATATCAGAAATGTTGCCCCAAGCTGTTACCACTTCATGGTTCATCTGGCAGGAAATGGAACTTCAATTGGAAGAGAGAATATAGGTTTTCATGAATGCTTCTCACAACTGAGTATCAAAATTCTTTATTCTGTGCTCATTTTCAGGATAATTAAACTGGGTCAAAGAGTGAGAAGTATTTGGGTAGCTATTTTCAAAATGCATTAGCCTCTGCGTTGTTGCAAGAGTGTCTTATAATAATGTGCCTGCTTTACGTTTAGTAGTATGTGCAATAAACTTTTCGTCTCCTGTAATTACTCTCATTCTTTAATTGCCTGCCTCTACTGCTTCAAGTGTCAGATTTCCAAAGGAAGTTGCTTTTGTTAAAGAAGCGGTGAGAATAATCAGTGAGAGGGATTTTCCCGGTGATGTGTGATGCACAAAAGAAAGGTAGGAAAAAGATGGGAGTTCCAGATGAGTGAACAATTGCTCTGAGCAAAGCATGTTTGTAGTCGCCTGAAGTGTGTATTTTTCAATTAAAAAAAAAAGCTCATAGTATGCTAGTAATATTATAGCTCATTCATACACTAACAATATTTTAATTTTTATTTACTTTTTCATTAGTTAGGTTCACTATCAAGATCAGTAAAACTGATCTCTGCAAAAATTTTTTTTTTGCAGCACATTTTTTCTCTCCCTGCTTTATTTGTGTAACCCAGAAATTGACTTATGGTTAAGTTTTTTTGCAAAAGCCCCTTTTAAGTGGAGTTAGCTTTGATACATAAAGAATAAACATGAGATATTAAAATTTTTAATCATATGGGAGGTTATGCTTCCCTTTACACTCTTGGTGTCTGTCACTTCTGTGAGCTAACATTGCCAAAGCTGGAGTTAAAGAAAAAGAGTGACTTGATATTATGAAATGGATTAATTGCTCTTCATTAGACTTTAATCTTGTTGTTCAATATACACCAAAAACTTTGTCCCTTGTGATCTTTTTCTTACCAAGAGCAAACCCATAAGAATGTAATTTACTTCAGCCATAAGAATTCAGGATGTAGCTCTTCTTTTGTGCTTTGCAGGTGTGGTCCTTTTGATGTCATTGGTGTTGTAGCAGATTAAAAGACAAATCTATATGACATCTGGCATCATCAGAGGTCTCTGACATAAATATTCCATCCACAACAGACTGATCAGGTCACCATTGTTCACAGAACATATTACTACATTCAACAGGTAATCCCAATGACATGGAAAAAAAGACCAGGAAAAAAAACCCCAACAAAAACAGCAATGAACCTGGGAAGTCCCAATTAGGCTGTGCTGACTTTCACCATATTAGTTAATTAGGGACTTAATGATTCCTTTGCACCCAGATACAGTGAAAATATTAACAAGATGAAATCTGTTATATATTGTAGTGAAATGTGTGATGGCTGGGATGATCTTTGTTTCTGACAACCAAAAGATGCAGTTATGGTGTGAGCCCATTGGCAGTTTGTTTTCTGCAGCCTTCAAATTGCATCACCCTGCAAAATTGTTGAGAATAACCTGGAGCTTCCTGAGAGCAAAAAAATATCAAGAAAGACTTTTGTGCTGTGTGTGGGGAAAAAAAAAAAAGAATATTTGATATTGGTTAGGAAAAAAGTTTGATTTATGAAATGTTGAGATAAAACTGGTACAGAGAACACAGGAAGAATAGCTCTGGTACTATTGAACATTGGTCAGCCAGGAGGGAAGGAGAATGGATTATAATGAGCATCCGGTTACACCAAGCCTCAAACAGAACTGTGTGAGAGAAATTTCTGTGAAGAACAACTGTAGGAACAGTCTGATGTCTAAATTTCCCCAGGGGATGTACAGACTGACAAAATGTGTTCATACTGCAGTTAAGGTATTCAGAGAATTGATACTAAATCTAGCATTGAATCTCAAGATGTCAGCAAGTCCATACACCTGCATTAAGGCACCCTTTAATTTGTAGCTATATCTAGAACAAACCAACAGCTTTTTTTCTGACCTCTTAAAACCACAAATGCATTGCGGTTGTAGTCTCTAGAAAGCCCAAAACATTATTTTTTTTTTTTTTCTGTAACACACAGCTCCCACCACATAAAATCTTTAGGCCATGCCCACAGTACAGTGAACATACCTTCTGACAGCATCTCCATCCAACACCGGACTGTAGTGTCTCTGTATGTGCAGGACAAACAGTGCCTATTGCAGGAGATGGATATGGTGGGTGCATCTACATTACCTGTTCAGTGCATGGCAGGGTTCCTCTTTTTGTAGCGTGTTTGCTTTATGTCTATACATCAAGTCTTCGGATATGTCCCTGAGGACACCACTGCCATGCTCAAAGTGCTTTCCTCCATTTTGGATCCAAGGTTTCAGACACAGGGTAGGATAGCACATAGAGTGAGTACCATCCTTGCTATGGATACAAGGCCCTTTTGCAGTTTGTTTTCTTTGCATGGAAGGTAAGGACCTAGTACCAGTGTCTGGTGGAAACTTCAATGCCAGCAAAGACATGAAGTGTACGTATGGTCCTAGAACCACCACAGATTGCAATGAACCAAACCTCACCCCTGTTTGTACTACATAACTCAGTAATGTAGGTATACCTTGTGAGTCAGCTGCATGGTTAAATTATATTTTCATGGCAAATGAAATTTTTATTTTAGATTTTTTATTTATTTGCATTACATCATTCATGGTGCAGTAGCAGTTATAAGACACTAAACAAGTAGCTGTTAAGGCAAGTATTACATGCACCACAGTGTCTTCCCCTTAGAATTCCAAAGAAGGAACTATTTAGAGTAGGATGTCGTTTCCAGTGTCTACTGCATAAAGCTCTCTTGCATAGGAATAAGAAAACAAGCATAGCACATAGCCATACCTTTCTTGGTGTGGAATTGAAACATAGTCTGGCCAACAACATACCCACAGGAACATGTAGACGTTTCTGGTTTAGTAGCTTAAACCCAGTATTTACTTACAACTGTTCGCCATTTCACTTTCCCTTCATGTTTTCTACATTTCAGGTAGGAAAAAACAATGAGAGTGACACCAACTGATGTTCTCTGGATAATCTTTGCAGGCTCTAGAGACTGTCATGCTACCAGTGCTGGACGGCTGCAGTAGCCCAATGCTGGTAAGGTAGGAGCAGCTTGCTTGCTTTGCTAGATCTCTATTAATGCATGTTTTATTTTTCTTCAGACTACAGCTTTTCTAAGCCTGCCAAATTTTATAGCATTTATGATTTAATTTTATTTCTAGCTTTAATGTAAGTAGATACATAAACTGAAATAAAATATCAAAAATATGTGCCTGTTTCTCTCCCCCCATGTTTTTTCACTCAATGGCTCCAACTGTAGGAGCTAAAGTAGATTTTGTGAGAATTTATTACATATTTCATCCAAACAAAAAACACATGTAGAGGTTTTTCAACTAATTCTTAGACTTTGATTTGATCTGAATCTGAAATGTGGGCAAGTACAGAAGCAGAACTTAGAATAGATATGTTTTTAATTCTGGAAATGTTAAGAATAATAATTTCATAAGAAAGGTTCATTAATTTCCAGGCAATTATAATTATTTTAAAACAAACAAGTCTAGATAAAAGGAGGTCTTGTCAGAATGACCTGTCAGAATGTACAGGATTAAATTTACTTCTATTAGGACACATAGCATAGCAATAATTTACTAAAGGATCTGACCGACCTATACAAATTGGCTTCTTGACTAAGAGGATAAAAGAGGATCTAGCACTTCTCCACATGTGTGCCTCTATAGTTTCATTGCCTAACAAAATTGAAGGTGGATCTTTTCAAGTCCTCAGATACATATTCCAGGCCGCAACGTCTGAAAACCATTCTGTCACTAGGAAACTTAATAAAGAAGGTGGGAGAGGAAGGGATATCAGGAAATAGGGAGCAAGAAACAAGAATAATATAAAAACATATTAGCAGGAACAAGTTGAAGAGAAACCTGAAGATGTAGGTACAGGTCCAATATAAAGAGAACAAGGTAAAAGCTTTGAGGGCAGAATGGTGAAATAGGCTCTCAAATTCAAAATGGCAGTCCTGCAATTCCTTATAAATTTGCTAGCTCACCACAGGTTCCTAGGCTCCATAGGCTTTTAATGTGAAGTGCCAAGCTATTATGATGATGGTAATGGCACGGTCTAAGCTAAGTATAGCTCCCACTTCACAACCAAACGCAGCAGTATTTCCCTGGTGAGGAGTTCAGGCCAAGTGCGGCCAGATCAGACCCATAGGTGGCTAAAATGGCAACATCTCAACAGTCACAGTAACGCTGAACATGCGATTATTGCACCTGTATTCTCCAAGGAGATGGCTGTAGGAGGTGGTGGTGTGACATCCTGGCAGTCCCATTTCTTTAGACTAGCTGTGTAATGAGAATCTTTGCCTAAGATACAGGGGATTACATGTTCCTGTTTCTCTAGATTGTGTTCCTTTCTATATTTAGCCTTTCCTTTTTTTCTGCAGGCTTCTGAAATTCTCCCTTGTTACTCACCTGTGTCAAAGATACAGTTAAAGCCTTTGTCTTACTGTGTATAAACACAACAGAAGGTCAATGCCTTCCATTCTCTGTTGGGCCGTCAAGATGTTGCAATGCAAAATATAAGTTTAAGTAATACAATCCCACAGTTAGAAAGACGACACTCCCTGCAGAACCCATCTTTCAAATCCATTCCTTTAGTGAGGTTTAGGTTAAGTTAGAGCTGATATAAGGGATGGTATAGAACAGGAGGTTTGGGAAGACATGCTCCTTTCAGGTTCATCCTTTCTTCCTGTTTTCTCTGCTAGAATGGCTTTTACTCTTTATATGCAGGTTTCTACACTGCAGTGTGATGCTTCAGCAAAAGATTGGTAAGGGAACAAAATTCAAAGTCTGCAGAATATGTGGGGTCCTGAATATAGCTGTTACTTTTGTTTATCACTGTCACTTTTGACCTAAATGCAGGAACAGAAGCAGAGTGTTTCCAAAATCAGAATATATTTGTGTGCTGCTGAGCTGAAGCTGCTGAGATATTTCAGACTTAAAAGGTGGTTTTGAAGAGTTTTCTTTCACTGTAGAGTTCTAACTGACTTTATCTCCTTACTTCCAGAAATCCCACTGTGGCATGGATCATCCACTGCGTCTGCAGTCTGGGAATCTGTATGCTTCACAAAGCATAAGCACGAGAGATACTTGAGCTACTTTAAAGTAGCTGCCATGTCTTTATGACACAGTGCAGCTCTCTGCAGAGGGTCCCAAGAGCAATATAGCTATGTTAGCGCAGTGCTGTGCTGCATGAATTTTCTTACAACGGCTAAGTAGCCGGGAAGATTATTTTAGGCTGAGTGTTTCATTGACACAGCTATATTATTTCCAATTGTGGGCTACACTCATTCCAAGTGTGGTGCTTCACAAATCCTCCCTGAAATCCAACTGTGGTCAATGTCTTCTGTTGGCACATTAATGAGGTCCTTCATTCAAGAAAGCTGGATCCCTAGTTAGGTACACTGCAGTGTTAGGTGTTCCACACATCGTCCCTGCAGCAGCATCGTTAGTGCCTTGATCCAGTCTACTGACCCTGAACTAGAACAACTTAACTGATGGTAGTTTTCAGGGCCCCAAATGGCTGTTAGCTATACAGTAGGCAGGGACACTAAGGTTCTGTGAAGATCAAGATATGTGCCCTTCATAATCAGTAATTTTCTCATGGCAGCAACAGGAGTGCGGCTGATATGAGCTATCCCATAAGAGCTCCATTCCAGAGCGGGGTCAGTGTCCTTTGCCTGGCTGTTCCCATGAAAATGTGAGCTGTGTTTTTGACAGTCCTTTTTCATTGCTGGTGGGTTGGTTGGTTGTGTTTTTTATGTTTGTTTTTTTTTTTTGTAGGAGAATATCTTCTCAAATGTTCAGTGGGAGAGTTCTAGTATAGAACGCCAAGAGCACTGATTGCTGAAAAATAGCAGTTGTAAAATCCTGTAAAATGGTCTGGATAATACATGGACTGTGAGGGGAGGGAGACATTTAAAAGAATTAAATGAAAGAAGGAAGCAGGTAAAGTGACTTAGGAAACTAATGCTTTTATCCATAAGACCCTTCAGGCAATGTGATGCTGCCAGTTCTTCACAGGATGAAAGAGAAGAAAATCTTAAATCCTAAAAAAGGAGAAGGAGTTACTCCACAATATAAAGTTTAAGTAGTATAACACAAGCACTGAAATAAATCATAAAAGCTATTTCAAAAGCTTCTCTTATTACAGAGGAAAAGAAAGCAACGATGTGCCCTAGAGTCTTAACAAGCTCAACGTGTATAAGTAGAGCAATTATCGTTTACTCTCCATCTTCATTTGCCATATAGGCACAAAGGATGTCACGCTATTATATTTGACTTTGTTGATAAACAATAGTGAATGCTTTAGACACACCCAGGCTTTCAATCTGCCATTGAACTTTTGACATTCGTACTGCCTCGATTTGTTCAGTCGGGTGTTAACAAACATGGTTGGGATGACAACATACTGTAGGCAAATCATAGGCTTCGGATCACATGCAAATGTTTTGTTTGCAAATAAACACACAGGCCTTCCAGTGAATAAAGGCCTGCGTCATTACGTTTCCCTCCAGGAAGCTGGCAAGGCATTGACAGGGACATGGGAGCAAAGTCTCATTTGTAAACACTTGTATCTGTTGCTATTTACATTAGAGTAAAATAACTATACTGGATTTAAGAATAGACCACTCCTAAGTAGTGCGTAGTATTTGTACAAGAATAACAATCTCTGTGTCATGAAGTAGGACTCTGGGTTATATTTGAAAACTCACCTAAAACAACAGCGAAAAAGTTATGTGGTTTTCTGTATGTTTTGTGTTGGGCTAGCTGTAATTCAGTGCTCCTGTTACAGCAGATGTATAACGGATGACAACTGGGTCCAAATATGATTTGGAAGTCTCCAGACTATCTAGCAGCTTCTGCACAGAGGGGATTCTTGTGCTGACGGCTTGCCAGAAGTGATTTAGGATTTGGGATGATGCTATCTCCAGTCCCAGGACAGATTAATAGAACTGCATTTGATTTTCTTACCCACCCTAAGAGGTATTTAACAGCAGGTTTTGGTGGTTTTTTTTTGTTTTGGTTTGGTTTGGTTTTTTTTGAGCCAGGCTGTAAATGCATGCATTCCTTTCACCAAGCTATTTCACAGACCAATAAATTGAACTTCTCTTTCCATGACTTCTGACCAACTCCAGGCAATGACATGAATAATAGTGATTTCATATTGTGGCTCTGGAAAGATGTTTCAGTATCACAGGAGAGAAGATATTATTCCATTTTCTTTTAGAGATTTTTAGTGGTGAGATAATTACAGGACGAGGGACAAAGTTCCTAAGGAAAAAGAAGGAAAACCTGATTTGAAGAAGATGTCAGGTTTTGCAAAAAAAGTCCTCATTTTATTAGGCTGATTAAGATTACTGGATAGGAATCCAGCCACTCACCATTTCCGCTGCTGTCCATTTTTTTCTTTCATGTAGCACAAAATTACTGAATGCCAGCAATGAATATTTAAGAAATAGGTCTAGTATTCTGATCAGATTTATAATCACAGAGACATTTGACAAAAGGTTTGCAGACCTGATTTGGATTAGTATCCAAATGAACTCACCCAGAGTCATGGAAATCATGCTAGAGACCTCATGCAAACTACATTTCCTATGAATCTTCCAGTATTTTCTGGATTAATTCTACATTGGAAATACTATAACCAGAGGGGTGGGGTTTTTGTTCTTTTTGTTTTGTTTTGTTTTCTTGTTTAATTTTTCTTGCAGGCTTATATTTCTTCCTCCATTTCCAACTGAATATGGTAACATTAACAGAATAGGGTGAGCCAAAGGAACCTCCACCCTGACACTTATTGTAGTAAGGTAATAAGTCACCATGTTTGGAATTTGGTTTTATCATGAAGAAGCATAATTCAAAACACTGTGACAGTATTGAAAACCTACTCAACAGGCTTTTTCCCACAGTATTTGTTCCAGACGTTAACTTCCTTTTCCCTATAGCTGCTTTCATATCCCTTATATGCAGGGTGGATCTCACCTGTTCCAGCAAGTCAGCAACCTTCAACACCCCCCTAATAGGCTGCAACTAGCTATCACAGGTTGAAATATGCAGCCAAACATTCCTGTGGTTTTTCACCTATCAGGCAAATATTGGGCCTCACTGGAGGCCCAAATTAGGGAAGAATTCTGTGTGAATTTTTTACTTTATCAAGTCCTAACTCGGCAGTGTGTAGTTACACAAATTCTGAATAATTACTTTTTCCAGATGAATCTAGCAGATGTTCTCTATTCTGGCACAAGCCCCAGACCGGAGGGGTAAATGCCTCAGGTTCTGTGGGACAGCAGAACTTGGCTTTCTGGCACTGGCTGAACCAACTACTGTCATAAAAAAGGAAATATCAACTTCTCAAACATCCACAGCTACAAGACTGACCCTTCCTAAACACAGATCAACTGTGCAGCTCTTTCAGATGCCCAGGGCTGGGTACCAACCCCCTGTGAAGTCCCAGTGTCATTCAGAGTTGAGATATGGGTATGACCCATCCTCCTTTGTGTCCCAGCTTTATTTAGAGATTTGAGAGTATGGCCAGGAAGAAAACTCTAGTGCATTCCAATGGGTTCCCCAGTCCATTCCTGCAGGAAACCAAGTTACAGTTTAGACACAAACACAGAGCCCAAACCCATAGCCTAGGTCATTAAAAGTTGTGGAGAACTAGCTAAGTCATAAGATTCTTTTCTCTAAGAAAAATCCTCTCTAGGACACCATTTAACCACCCCAGCATCACGTTATTACTGACTAAAACCAGCCCTTGCTTTTAAATGTTTGAACTGGTTACAGTCAGCATAAAAGTACTTGGAATAGGTTCAGGTACATGCTGGAAATGAACAGCATCTCTTAGAGTTATTGCTGCAGCAGTATCATTTAATCACCTGCCTTTTCCATTGGCACCTAATAAATTTTTATACTCTCTCTAGCTATTTGTGGAAATACCCACAGACACAGTTCTTCTGTTTACAATTCATTATTCACTTAACTCAAGGGACCAACCTCCCCAAAAGCAGAAGAACTGACTTGTAGAAGATACAAGCCTGTATCCTTCACTGCTGCATTGCCTGGGGGCTGTGGTTTCCCTGCCAAACAAAATGAGCAGGGGTTACAATCCTGTGTGCCTTAACTCCTGAGGAGCCATGGAAATAGAGGGACTTCTGCCTTCTGTTTCACACACAGCTCTCCTGTGCTCTTTGTCAGTTTGTCGCTTTAACAAGTAGTGCTCTCATGGGACCCTGACTTTCATCTGGGTACAGAGTCAGGGAGAGAGAACAATAGGATCAGTATTTGTAGAAATGCAGAAAGCCTTATCGTCATGATTGATGCTTCATGAGCCTGAAGCACAGGAACGCTGCAGACAGCTACTGACAGCATATTGCATGCCCCTTAAAATGGAGAGGGGTAATTGGACAGTTTACTATGAATAGGAAGCCAGAAATCCTTTCTCTTCCCCTCTTCTCTTTTTTTTTTTTTTCTTTCTTTCTTTCTTTTTCTTTGATTTTTCATTACAATCTGTTCAGGATGAAGGATTTTATCTGAGCCCAGGAAAGCAAATGGAAGCCTTTTGGCTAATTTTCATCAGCTATGTTGTGGTTTGCTGGAGATGTACAAGAACCATCCAACACTGTAGGGTTTTTTTTTCTTAAAGTGAGTTCTTGAGGGTTTGGGGTTTTTTTAGCAGTCCGCTAAGATTGCTTATTAGAGTTCTGTTCTCAAAATACAAAGCAGTCTTTTCAGATCAGCCTGTTTGGTTTGGTTTTGCTGGCATTTCTGGTATTTTCTCTGCAACACAACATCTTTCGAAGGAGAAAAAAAAAACACAATAGAGATATATTCATCTGAATACTTAGCCAAAGAGATGTTTTATCTGTGTTGCTATTTAGCTACTCAGCAGAGAATATTACAGTATAATGTTTCCTTGGGCTTCGACTTTTCAAAAATTTTTCCAGACTGTTGAAGTTATGCCACTATATTCTGCAAATATTCACCTAAGGTTTAGGAGGGAGATCTTATGAAAGAAATAATATTTCCATGTTTTGCATTTTAACCAAATATATTCAATTTTCACATGGCTGAAGATCTTTAACAATTTAATTTTTTTTAGAAAATTGTCTTTAAACTAATTTGAATACAACCTAAACCAAAAAAGCAGTGAGGAGATTTTGATGTAGTTAAAAGGTCTCAAAAAATTACAACATCAAAACTGTTTCTGAAACAATAATTTGCAGTAATAAAGAATTTGTCAAGGTTCTTCCCTTTTTGATTTTGAATTGATCATGAACAGCATGTTCCTCAGATGTGTATGTCTAATACAATATTTATTAGATAGTTTCAAAGAATAATTCTTAGGCTTTAAATTGTGACAAAGTGCCTTTTTAGAAAAAAAATGGCTATTTTTATCTGAAGAAGTGCTTAGGTATTTTTCAATGCGTGTTTAAAGCACAGAGTATGCTCTTCTGCCCCCTCATTAGCAGAGGACATTTTACACTGAGAGACCATATTCTGTTCCTTCTCTACACTTTAAATGGCAATCAACAGCTAAATTAACTTTGGAAGGAGTCACTGTAGGTTTTTTCTAAGCACTTTTGCTGTGTTATCAAGTTGCTGTTTACTCAATGGGTGGTATCTTACCATGGTGTATTATGATTAATTTCATTGCTCTTAGCAGGCATTTTCCTTCTGCCACAGAGAAAGGTGGTTTATTGTTTTCCCTATGCATAATTTTGTTTTAGGGGAAATCCTCCTCTAATCTAGAAGAGACAACCCTGCATTTGCAGTACGGGAAGGTACACACCCTTGGTTTGCAATATTATGGCACAAGGAACTTTAGTAAACCGCTCTAGCGTTCACCTCCTCCAGGGCTGCAGCTGATATTACAGCACCTGTGGAGCTTAGGAAGCATGTTTTTTGGGGAAAAGAAACCCTTTACCCAAATAAACCACATTGGAGAGAGCCCTTGGGAGAATCACAATTCTTTCCGCTAAGGATGCCCCTGTAGGAATGAATAAACTGGGTCATGGTTACCAACGAACTTCTGAGCTGCTCTGTGTGCCCCTGCAAATGCCTCACACTGTTTCCACTTCAATAAACGCTATGTCAGATAAGCGCACCTTTTCCCCAAATTGCACCAAACAAATGCAGTTCTTCGTAAATGAACAGGACTTAACACATAACATTTTAATTTAACACTGTCCCTGTTTAGGCTGTAAATAAAGGACAGGAAATTACGAGAAAAAGTCACATTATTACTGGAGCTGGTAAATCATAGGAGAGAAAGGGAAAGAAATAAAAATTATTCTTAGCTTCTTATTACATGAGGAACAGCACACATTTTATTTATTCACAGAGTAATTATTATTAACTTAAAGTTATAAGAGAAATTTTAAAAATATATTTTAAAAATTCTTCACAAATTCATAATTTGTCCGAGTCTACTAGATATAGGAGCTTGGTGAACACTATTCTGAAGTCAGTGGACATTTTTTGTTAAAATTTCTGACTGAAGGCCTGCTGCAGGAGGCTCAAATGTATTCAAAGAGATTTTGTATATACATTTTCTGTTTTTTTCTTTAATATTTGTACACTCTTTTTTTTTCTTCACATTGTTCACTAAAAAATAGTAAACCAACAGTGAAATATATTATGTTACATTTTCAGTTGTTTTGATAATAAATTTTATTGCAAAATTATGCCTCCTATTCTATTCTATTCTATTCTATTCTATTCTATTCTATTCTATTCTATTCTATTCTATTCTATTCTATTCTATTCTATTCTATTCTATTCTATTCTATTCTATTCTATTCTATTCTATATAGGCAGTGTATAGAAGTAATGACAGATGTTAGCTCTACCCATGTCACCTCTCAATAACCTGCTCTTACCAGAATCAGAGGCACTGTAGCGTGATTACTGTTTTCTTTGTTTTCCAGACAACTCTTCAGCAAATTTTTTTTGGAATTAAAAGAGCATCTACAGGTTTAAGAGCCAACTGTTAAGGTCAGGTACAAGTCGTATGCACCACTTAAATTCAAGTGCTCTTTAGAGGACTGCATATTCATGCTGACCTTCTGTGTAAGGATGACACAATTTTTGCAAACTGTTGCTTGTTTTACTCTAGGTCTCAAAATAGCTGGTGTAAAGGAGTAGTCCAATGTCTGCAGAAAGCTCACCTCTATAATAATACATGTCAACAAGAAAGCATATGTGTATGCATACACACAAGGACAAGGGGGCTCAATTTCAGCTCGTCTGGGATATTTTCATACTCTGTAATAAAAGTTACAGTTTCAAAGGATTTCTGTGCTTTTTTGTTCTAACAGCAGATGGTTTGAGTGGCGCAGTCTATAAATGAATTGGTGGTGACCAACACCGGGCACCACTTATTTACTTTCTGTTTATAAACCTTAATGTTTGTTTTCCATGCATTCTGCTTCATGAAAATGATCACTACGTACAAGGGTTCCTTTAAATCAACAGTGACTGTGGTTTGGCTGTTCTTAACAATGTAAATTTATAGCTTGGTTGAAGACATTCCAGACTCCACTGTCTAGCTCTTTTCACTCTTTCTTTTTTGTGTTTGCATATCTTCATAGAGCTGATGTTGATTTTGAGCATCTGACTTCAAAAGCAGGACACAGTAAAAGAAAACAAAGAATAAAAATCAGGGTTTATGTGGCTTCTTAAATTCAGCATACAAAGAATGAGCAAAAAGCCAAGTCATACTATAAAGGAAGATTTTATTTGAGGCTCATCTTCTGGTCTCTGTATTACAGATTTCAACAACTATGTCTACAAAATGGTAAAGGCAGAAAAGCATGGCATTTCTGAACATGCATTCAGCCCACCAAATTTCTGTTCCAGCCTCACTTACTGACAGCACATTCTGACCTCTAAATCACCATTCCTCTTGTCTGTCTGAAATCACCCCTAAATCATCTTTGTCAAAGCAATAGGTGACCTAACAGTAAGGCAATGCTCTGTGGGATGGCTGTACATGCTCTAGCTTAATTCTCAACAGCAGGAATTTCATAGTTGGTGTTTATGGCTTTGTTGATGAAGAGCAGACTGTGAATACTGATGGAAGACAACCTAACCCCTGTCGAGGAAAACAGTGACTCAGAGATGTTCAGTGAAGGAGTCAATGATTTTTGTGAAGATTAAGATGGCTTTTCCCACTGCTGCTTTTTGTAGAAAATAAAAACAGTGATTTTGTTAATGTGTACTACAGAGGAAGGGAAGAGAACTCAAGCTCTGAGAACTGGATCACTACTACCTGTATTAGTGTCCACCTTGTAGCTGCTGCTAGGGATATACCTGTTTTTCAGGGTGTTTGCATGCTATGCGACTGCCTTAGGAAAAGAGAATGTTCAAGGTAGCAGCTCTCAGATTCTGTAAAGTCAGCTGAGATGCCATCAGAGAATTTCTGCCAGCAAACTAGAGGACTCCAGTTTGGAGAAGGCTTTCAGCCCAGAAAAGGATTTTTGCCCCAGCTCACCATTCTACCCCAGTCTCACTGAACATGAACCCCTATCCTTTCTATCCTGCACATGCTCTGCTTCTCAGGAGGCAGACGTAAGCAAAAACAAATTGACACCATTTTTTCATTCAGTTGGATGATGATGATGATTTTTCTGTTTCAACTTCTTAATTTAAAGTGGAGAAAAAATATCTTGGTTTTAAACTGGCCTCTTTCTGTGAAAGGAGAAACTGGGTGGTTATTTCATGGACAGCTGTAGCCCAGGAGAATCTGCATCAAGTTTGGCACTGAAATATCTGCTGCAGCTCTGAGTGTTTATGGGATGATGTCTCTGTGTTTAGACCAGACTGATGCTTCCATACACTTAAAAAGTAGTTTGCTGGTGTATGCTCATCCAGGAGCAAGCGCATGGGCTTATGTTAGTCTTTAGCTTTTAGGGCTCTTGTTTCACCTGTAATTTTTTTACAAATGCCTCCTACACCAAAACAACCAGCTATACTGGGCAGCAAAACATTGTAACCACAGTTGTCTAATTTGAATACCTCTGCAAACATACAGACATACAAGAGAGTAAAGATAAGGTAACAAGAGCATCAGCTGACTTACAGTCACTGTTTACACGTACGCTCTTAGCCTCTGGCAAATGCAAGGTATTACAAGTGATGTCAGCTCATTTCTTTGAGTACTTTAAATGAAGTCCCAAGAACTGCCTAGTCTTCTTAGAAGAAAACTTTGTGAATGCCATCTGAAAGCTCTGGAGTGCACCTTATTCTATTGATGGTACTCAAATACCAAGTTTTGTGCACTTAGTATTTTGTGGCATCCCCAGTGAATCAAATACTTCAGCTGTTTATATCATGTGTGTGGTCAATTCATTACTTAGAAAGAGGAATTATAAAATTCAGGACACTAATACTAACCTATGGTGAAGGGAGTGTTTTAATCCTCCAGCCACAAAGATGTCTCTAAGTCTGAGGTTCAGGGAAATGCCTCTTTCCACTCAACATTTACACATTTGTAATTTTTTTCCTTGAGTTAGGAGCCAAAGCCAACCCTTTCTCATCATACTCGGTTAGACAGAGAAGAGGTTCACTCAGACTATGTCAACATGAGCAATTCGCGCAGTGCAGTGGATCTGGATGGGGAAACAGCTGTTGCCGAAGCCCTCACAACTATGTTAAACATGTTTCAGGGGTTTACTTTGGCCTGGCTGTTGCCTGGCCCTGGGTGCTGAGTGCTCATTAGTGGCAGCAACGTGATGGGTATGCTCCTGGAGCTCTGCACACAGTCTAGTTTCATCTGAAATAATTCAGATTGTGTACTTAGAGAGATTTCCATGATGTGCACAGAAGCATAGTGAGGAAGATGGAGAGGTTCACTTCAAGAGCACACCCCTGACCTCAACTACAAAGCTAAGACAGGGGTAACCTCAATTTCCCAGTGACTGGAGTAGCTCGGTTTGAAATGCTTACACTGGGTTTTAGGTGAATATTTTAAATAGCCATAGCATCTAGAATCCATTTTCTAGCTTGTTAATTCATTGAAATTCAGTTCACAGATGCAGATTTTACAGTTTCTTTCCAGTGCACCACTATTCCATTTCCCCAAGTATTTCTATGTAACTGACATTTGGGTAAGAAATTCACCCTTGACTCCCATGAATGTATTCCCTTTTGATAAAAAAGGACATGCTATTCTGAATTTCAGCTGAGGCCCAAGACTGTCCTTGTTGATAGTCATGTCTTAGAATTACAGGTACATAATTTCTGTGTGGAAAACTTTTCTTTTTCATGTTTCTTCATTTTTCATTACATAAGACTGTGCCATAGATTGCTACCTTGTGCACATTCCTCAAGTTAGAACAAAATTACTGTTTACACTTGCACAGACTATTTAATAAACTAGCCAGTGTATTTATGATCACTAACTTTTCTGTCTCCGGTGGGGTTCAGAGGGACTGTGTTTCTGAACTGTTGTTGCAAGGAGCAGAGAACCTCTGCAAGGATGCCTGTGCTAGAATATCTCCTGCTTTCGTAGCAGAATCCTTTTTTGCTCACACAAGAATCAGTGGCAGCTCAAAGGCACTTCAGCGGTTATTGTATTGATGCTTTAACTCCTAAAAGGATAGTTTGAAAATTACAATCCCCTACCAACTAAAACCCTCATCATTTGGCCTCTTTCTCTTCTTTTTCTTTTCTCCCAAGGCTTTTAGGGGTCTCTTGCTGGAGCAGACGGACAGGACCACAGTCCGGGGAAGCTCTTGGCTGGGTAGCAGCATGAAAACAACATTAGTCACCAGATTCACCTTATCATCACAAGAAAAGCTAGCCAAACCAGCAAGGTAGAAATGTAACCTGGAAGTGCTTTATGTAAATCTGTGGGGGTATGTTTGGGGATTTTTTTCTCACTTAAAAGGTTGTCACTTTCAAACATCCCCAAACATAGGTTTTCTGTAAGCAAAATACAACAATATTTTTTTCCAACATTTTGCAGCACCAGTTTTACCAGCTCTGCATTTCTCATTTACTTGAAAAATCAGACACAATTTTAGTCCACCAGACATTTATTTTCATTTATTTTTATGACCTTGTTTTTTTGGAGGGAACAAAAGGAACGGTGGGTAAAAAGAATAACAGTTTCAGTGAAATGAAATGTTTAATAATGAGGTATCTGTGCATTTTTTTAAAAAAAGTTTGTAATTTATTTTCCATTGTACTAATAAAGTGCTATAATAATTACATGAAAATTGATCAGATTAAATGTGAAAACATTTATGCAACAGCATTTAGGATTCTACTTGAGAAGATTTCTTCTATATTTATTGTTGTGGAACCTCTCTGTCAGGAAATTAGTAGCAAGACCTTTCCTGGTGAATGTGTGATCCTGTGCACAAAGATGGAAACACCCTGATTTGGTGATGTATGGATATATGAAATTTTAACTGAAACATTTAATTATCATCTGAGATGTTGGTCTTGGTTTCCTAGCGGGCTGGTTTGAGTGGAGTTTTTCACTTATACGGACATGGGAGTCGCATGTGTACATATGTAACTAAGGGAGGAGTTCCTGTCAATTTAGCGCTCATCATGCTGTTTTACAGACTAACACTAGATACGCTAGACATAAGCATATGTTAAAAAATGTCAGTATGAGTCCAAAGTGAAAATATGCAGCTCTTAATTTCTTGACAAATCTCTGCACAATATAGAAAGGAAAGTCAAGCTCCAACCATGATCCTGATACTCTGTGAATAAAAACATGTTAATTTATGAAAAGGGTAAAAAATGCACTCTTTGTGGACTACTGTGGCAGCACGAAACATGAAGAAATAAGTTCAAAACTTGCCAATAGATCAGCTAAAATGTGTGTGTTAATGGTTGTCTAGGAAAAGTAAGTACAGGCCTCAGCTTCAATTCCGAGTCCTGTTTATTGCGAAGAAAAGTGAGTATCTGACATTCAGTCTAAAATCTTCGCAGTTTATTTTTCCCAGCCTATTGGTTGAGATCCATCATTTGTCATGCTGAGAAAATGTAAATCATTTTTTTCCAAGTACTGGCTCCGTTGTGTCCCCTCCTTTTCACTGGCACGAAGGGAGCTGTGCACAGACTGTCTGTGATCCGCTGCCGCCTGTGATGTTGGTAGTTGGCACGCTCACTCTACTGTGGTGTGATGTCTTAAAAAGGTGCAAGTCTTTGTGGGCACAATTAAATTAAGAAGTATTATAAAAGGAGTCATTATTTTACTCACCATGTAATTAACACATGAAGTCTGTGATAAATTACAGTGAAGACTAATATTTTCCCTCCGAGACTTCAATTCTTATTCAGAAAAAAACTACAATTAGAAGTATCATAATGAGAAATGGAAAAATAGTGGCTGAAGTGGCAGTGTCACAGGTACTACTTATCGAAGCGTTCCAAAGCACAGCTTGAACAAGTGGATTTGGGAAGGGATTTTCCCCCAATGTATAGAAGTATTCCAATAAACACATTTCAGGGATCACATCTTTCCGTGAAGCATCTGGGATTTAATATTAGGAGGATATGGGATTAGAGAGACCATCCAGACACAACATGTGTTGACTGGCAGTTACAGTTTTCCATCAGATGTTCATACAGTGTTGTAATATAGCTGGCTAGTTTCTATTAAAATTTGTAAAGTATAAATGCCTTGCAAAAGAAACATGGAAGGATAGGGAGATGGGCTTTCCACCAGGAACAACTTTAAATACAAATGAATTATAAACATTTCTGTTCTCTTCCCTCCTGTGTCTGGCCAGACACAGTGACATATCTTTCTTTACATCCCTGACAGGTTTCATTGCAATAAGTGCCAATAACAATTATGCTGAGTTTGGCTGAATGCAAGCCGTGACTTTTTTCCCTCAGCTCTTCAGACTTTAACAACGCTATCAGTTCATAACAGACCACCTGTTTGTTTTGTAGTGCCTGCCAAAACACATAAGTGTTAATGAGGAAAGGAGATGCTACTTAATATGTGTGTATATTTATATAATATGCATAAATGCATACACATTTAATGTACACATTTCTTTCCACTGAGGCAGATAGAAGATAAACAACTTGATTGCAAGGTGAGGGTTTGTTGGGTTTTTTTTTCCCCTTTAGTCACCTTGATGAATATATTTAGCATCAGGGTGCAGTGTGTAGAGGGAGAATTGTTATAAATGCTTTCATGCAAAAATTACAAAAGACTTCAGTCCTGATTTCAAACTCACATTACCATGATGTAGGCAGTGGACATCATGAAGTGATCCAGATTGTATATCCTGACTTCAGTGGAGATGGAGTATTTAACAGCAGCTTTGCTATTTTTACCATGTACCAATGCAAACAAGTATGCACACGCCTTCTTCATGAAAAAAAAAAAAAAAGTAGATAACAGCTTTCTTTTCTCTCAAAACGTTGTGAACAATACTAAAATTTTCAGTCTTTCCAAATATCAGGCAATGAAGCACGCTGAGTGAGCCACATCTCTTCCAACCATCAAATCTTCCTCTTTTCTCTAGCTTTGCCACATGGTATTGTTCCTGCTGAAGACCTATCCACATAAGAGTTTCATACCTGATTTAAAAGGCAAGCAAAGAGAACGAAGACCAAAATTTCCAAGAGCTTTTTTCTCAACACAAGGTACAAAGTGCTGGATTTTCAGAGGTTCTGAGCAATTCCATCTCCCATCTGAATTTTTATTACTATTTAAAATTAAGACTACCGTTGATTGGAAGGAGTAAATGGAAAACAGAGTAAAATAATATGAAAATAGAACAGGACAGAGCATAACAGCAAATAGGAGGTAATTTATTCTGTAGCATTAGTTAAAACTGACCAACACATCCCAACTCACTTCTTCCATTTGAAGTACAGTCCCTCATCTGTTTAAAAATACCTTTCTAGAGCTTAACAGTAAACACCAAAATTGTAAATTTTGGGAATTAGTACCTGATTTTAAAATTCATGTTAAAATTGATGTGTCAAAGGGGATCTGTAAATCTCAGACAACAATGAGAATCAAATCTACAGCTATGCTGTCTCTTCTGGAATAGAATCCCACATATTGTATTCTGAAAAAGCCCTGTGGTTGAATGGATATGTTTTAGTTAGATTTGGAAGAAAAAAATGGGACATATGTATGGAAAGTGGCAAAATTCTGAAAAGGATGACTGTCCTTGTCCAGGTCATCAGAGGGCAGGAAGAGTACATATGATCATCACAGTATCCAACGACTATTCTGGTTTGTTCAATAAATTTTGTCATAGAGGAGAAAGAGGCTTTTACCTTTTTTAACTTAAAGCTTTGATCCTATGTGTCCTGAAGCTTCCCTCTACATATTATTATTTATATCCAGAAATTTGAAATTTTTTGTAAGCAGAGCTACGTATGCCTCAAGCTGTTAGCGTCTACCAGTCTTCAGACCCTACATGATGACTATATGATGCATTAATATCCCATACACCTTTAAAGTATGTGGAGTAATTATAGTTTAAAAGGAGGTAAGACACCAGGCCCGTCAGGATTTGCAAATGCTTTTCTCCCTTTATTAAAATTTATTTATTTTATTGCTTGCCATTCTTCATCCTTTTAAAGAATTACATGTATTTGTAAAATAAGCTGGATTTTAAAACTAATTTTAATATTTTTTAAAATAAATTAGCTTCTTTTGCTCCAGAATAGAGTCCAAACAGGATTATTAAGGAGTAGCTTTTCTGTAGCAGCTATTTCTGAATAACTCCATATTAGACTGAATCTAAAAATAAGTTTGCAGAAAAGCCTAGAGATAGATACCCAAAATACCTCAACTAAATATCTAAACAAATGCAGATAAGGGCAGAGGCAAATAATGCAGGATGTTTATCCTGCAGAGAATGGTAGGACTACTCTCAGTGTTTCTATTCTGTACTGCAGTACATACTGCATACACATTCCCATGATGATCTTGGACTAATTTTTTATTGTATGTCATTGTTTCATCTTTAGAAAGAGGACTATTGTGATGATAAGGTTCATTAGTGAGTGAGAGGTGCTCAGATGGTATCGCGATGAGGTAATAGAACATGGATTATGCCTATGTGGAAGCATTCTATTCATGCTAAAGCAGGAATTAGGAATGATTTCATCTCCATCAGACTAACCAGACAGAGAATTAGCACAAGGTATTTTTAAGGAGAAGCTGCATTCTTGCACAAGTCAAATTTGGTAAAACTGCACAGATTAATGTAATACTTCTGGCTGTATTTTGAAAGCTAACTTTCTTGAATCTCTGTGCGCTACCAGTCTGACATGGATTAAGGAGGTGAGCAAGGAGAAACACCCAGCACCAGCTCACTGAAAGGACTGTGAAAAAAATTGAATATTTTCTACTCTAAATGCAAAGGCATCACCAGCCTCTGGTCTCAGAAAAATAGACTAAACTGGTAATGATTCACAGAAACTCCTAGTTCACACAACCGTAAAGGGTAAGCAGTCCTCTCTGATGACTGAGACAGTTTTCAGAGAAACACTAGTTTAAAAGTGAGTGCCAAAACAGATATTAGGTTAAAAGTTATATGGACAATCCCAATCTTGATTATAATACACTGAGTAAAAAAATGTTGCATTTGAAGAACTGTGTTGCTGACAAGTAAGAAAATAGAATCAAAATCTAATGCTAATCATGTTAGAAAAAGTAAAGCACTACTGTTAATATTTCTTTAAAAAAATATTATAGTTGATTCTACAAAAGTGAAGCAAATTGCTAAAATATGAAAATGGAAATCAGACTACCCCTGAAAATGAAATTCAGGAGCCATGCTTTAACCTGGAACTGTATACCACACTATTAAAGAAAGAGACTAAATTTCTGTGGAGTATAGGTGCCTTGACAAACGTCATTATAGAAGTGAGGTGTTTTGAAGAAACATTTGTTTAGGCCCCTAAACTATAATGATTCTGGATGGAACACAGGGTGAATAGTGATGTTATTCCTTTCTGGCACAAATAATAATCTACAAGTTTTAAAACAGCTTTTCTAATTGCCATCAGCCTCTAAAATGCATCCTTGGCTCTTCAGACAATGTTTCTAAAGATGTGAGATCCAATGGCATGCTAGCTTCTATGTCGATTTACTAACTACATACAGTAGTTCTCAAAAGATTGTTAGCACAACTCCGTGTGCAGAATCCCATAACACAAACAATTCTGTGTGCAGAAAAACAACATGATGGGTCTTTTATGACAACTGGAGAAGGTTACTGGAGGTACGATTACTGGTGGTGTAATACTTGTCTTTGTCTTGTATGTGGAAGTAAGTGATAACATAAACAAACTGTGTCAGGTTTCACATTGCATTATATTCTCAGTCTGACTTCTGTAAAGTTACTGATTAATCTCTAAGCAATATCTATACCATGATTTTTTCCCATCAAGTAGCAATGTGGTTTTGGTGTACAGGTCCATGTTTAACCAGAATTTGGTGGACAGATATCTGTAAACTGTAGTTGACCAAAATGTCTGAAATGTGAATATCCTTAAAAATGCAAAGGAAAAATTGTTGGTGATTTTTCTATAGGAATAATCATTAGGAAAGAAGTAAAAAGCAGAAAAACTTGGAAAGNCAGATGATCTTTCAAGGTCTCTTCCTATGATTCCATGGTTTACCGTCTCCAATGAAATGGCTTGGAAAATGCTAAGGAATGCAAATACGGTGACTGAGAGCTATTGCATCCAACTAAATGCTTAGAGGAAGAGAAGCCACGCTGGAACAATGAATCAGGCAGCCACAGCCCTGAAGATTTGTGTTTGACTTCCAGCCAGCAATGATGTGGCATGTATTTGCATCCAGAAGGAGAAAAAGAAAAAGCAAATAGAAAGAAAAAAATTGACCTTTCTGAAGTAAGAGCAGGGAACATTCACTTTTACTCCAATGTAGATTAAAATGAGAGGTCAATAAAGTTAATTGGTCAACAGACTTTAGTTATCAAAAATTATGCAAACAACATGGCAAATTATATTAAAATAACTAGTGGAACCTTTTGCTTGTTTAAGAAAAACCAAAGAAAATGAAGCTTGGTTCCTCCCCCGATAGGTTCTTAATATATTTCGATGAAACAAAACACTTTAAGAGCAAAATTTTACAGGTAAAAGCAAATTATAGTAATTTATTTGTGAGTAAGGTGGGAGAATCAATAAGGTGGATAAAATGGCTGTTAAAAAAAACCTGTCATTAAAACAGGTTTTGCCATGAATTAGTTAACATCAGCTATTCTGATCAAGAGCACTTCTCTTGCAATATTTGACTGTTTGAAGCTGACTCTTCTTTCTAATGGGCAGAGCACAAGACAGCCACTGGAAACAGTGAGGTTTGACATTACAGGCGAACTGAACTTCTGTCAAAATGCTTTTGGAGGGGTTTCTGCAAATACAACAATTCCATATTTTCCTTCCTTGTGATACAAGTAGTGGCTTCTACCCTCAGTCAGGTTTTTTCACAGTCCTACAGAGTTTGAAGGCAGCTTAAGGATCAGGGCACTAAGTTGCTAGGACCCCTGCTTGTTAATGATTCATGCTAATTCACAACACCTCCTAGGCACAGAGGTAGATTTTGCACAGGGCAGGGACTGGTCACAACAGTTTGGAAGGTAACCAAGATTACCCATTAACACCATGAACTGTGCTGTTGCCGCTGTCTGCAGGTTTAGAGAACAGATTCTGACCTATAGTATTTACTAGTCCAGAAATAATGTTAAGTCCCACCATTGTTAAAGGAATATGTGTTTTCTTCATTCATCAGTCATCAGGAAAGCATCTGAACACTTAAGGATTCAAGCTTCTTGTTGGGTAGGATGAGGGTTGAGTGCTGCACACACAGTGTATAATTCCCAGCTTGTTAATGTCTGTAGCAGGGAGAGAGGGGACAAGACTGTTTTCCATACAAGACTCTTCAGACTTCATAATCTCATGCTGTTGTTCCTTGCAACTTTGCTGTGCAAGACATGTTACCACATTTTGCTGACCCATTTCTGAGGCTTAATAGGCATCATAGCCAAAATCACGCAGGAAGCCTATGGCAGAT
>VXBO01006663.1:4428-18456 GCA_013400135.1 Rhinoptilus africanus | reverse complement strand
GTGGCCAAGAAGGCCAATGGCATCCTGGGGTGCATCAAGAAGAGTGTGGCCAGCAGGTGGAGGGAGGTCATCCTCCCCCTCTACTCTGCCTTGGTGAGGCCCCACCTGGAGTACTGTGTCCAGTTCTGGGCTCCCCAGCTCAAGAAGGACAGGGAACTGCTGGAGAAGGTGAAGCATAGGGCTACCAAGATGATTAGGGGACTGGAGCACCTCTCCTATGAAGAAAGACTGAGGGAATTGGGTCTCTTTAGCATGGAAAAAAGACAGCTGAGGGGAAACCTTATCAATGCTTACAAATACTTGAAGGGTGGGTGTCAGGAGGATGGGGCCAGGCTCTTTTCAGTGGTGCCCTGGGACAGGACAAGAGGTAATGGGCACAAACTTGAGTACAGGAAGTTCCACCTAAACATGAGGAGGAACTTCTTTACCTTGAGGGTGGCAGAGCCCTGGAACAGGCTGCCCAGGGAGGTGGTGGAGGCTCCATCTCTGGAGACATTCAAAACCTGCCTGGATGGGTTCCTGTGCAACCTGCTCTAAGGTGGCCCTGCTCTGGCAGGGGGGTTGGGCTAGATGATCTGCAAAGGTCCCTTCCAACCCTATGGTTCTATATCAAAAGTTCTCAGCGTAGTTATTTTTGCTAGAGGCATCATAAGGAAATAAAAGAAAACCAGCCCCCCAGATCTCTGACTGTAGAGCTAAGCAAACTGTCACACGATTTTTAACAATCAGAATAAATTTATACCAAATAGATCATGATTTGATTAACTTAGTTACATTTAAAGAAGCACCTTGCTCCAACTGCTATTTCATAATACAAAAGATTCAAAGTAGCATTTTATGTAAAAAATATTGTTAATTTAAAATGTACGTTAATCATAAACTGCATAATGATTTGGACTTCTGACAAATAGGATATAAAAACTAAGAACTGTTAAAGCCTGGAAGATCTTTTGAAAAACTTAGATTATCGTTATCTTTGAAATGTGTGAAGAATTACAACACCAATACGTCAAGAAAACAAGGTTTAGTAGTTCAACTAGTACAGAAATGGATCACTCTGCAAGTGTTTCAGATAGTTTCAGCATTTTATTTAGAAATTTGAAATCACCTGTCACGTAAAAAAAAAAAAAAACAAAAAACAAACAAACAAAGAAAAAAAAAACCCACCAAAACCTTTTAACAATAAACTTAGGTAACCACAGTACACATGCATTCTGACCAGCTTCAGAGAAGTAGTGTTTAATTTGATGTGGCACCGATGTTACTGCTTTTCTGTATCTTACAGAACTTTGTTGAAATACTCTTATTTCATGACAGTATTTGGTGAGTGTTGCCTTTTTTCTTAACTGCACATTCAGGAAGCCTATGTATAGAAGAGAAAGACTCTTCTACTTTGTCCTCAAAAATCTTTTGCAAAATCGTATTAGAAACACAGATATTTTGCCTGAAAGGGACCTCTGCGGCTGTGTAGTCCAAACTCCTGCTTAAAGCAGGACTATTGCTTCCTCTAGACCAGCTGTGACTGCGTACAGCCGAGTCCTGTAAATCTCCTGGGGACTAAGGTTCTATGGATATTTTGGGTAATGTATGTCATTGCAGCATGAATATAGCTATCCTCAGCACAGCATTTTGTTTCAGGAAATCTGAATGCATGAGTGGTCAATAGATGGCAATGACACCTACCCCATCTCTCCTGAAGTTAATCTTACTTGAAGACACTTAGGTAACACATGAGGCAGTTAAAGTCTCTGTATCTTAATCTTCATGATAGCTCATGGAATCATTTACCTTTTGTGAATAGTGGCATTTAAATGCCACATTTCTGATTTATTAGTGTTTTACATTCATCCTTAAATCATACGATACAGGGCTGTAGAGTATTGAACACCCCAGGCCAGATGAAAAATGCAATCTAAATCTTTAATTGTTGCTCAAAACCTCATCCTCTATAACATATGACCTTATAGGTTTTTCATTGTCCTCCAAGTACAAAAAGATCCAGGGTGTCTGGATGCCCAAAAACTTAACCAGAATTGGCAGCCTGGAATCTCATTTTATCAAGTTTCATAAAGATTTGAGAGGATCTTTGGGGTTTGATCTAGCAGCTATATTCGAAGGATATTTGACACACAGGAGTTTTTTAAACGGTGAAGTTGCAACAATCTTAAACTTACAAAAGAACATGATTGCATAGACTACTAGTTAGGTCAATCTCTTCTGTTAAGAATATCATGCATTTAATTGCTTAAAGTCTGAACTTCTTAGGTAATTACATATCGTATGAACTATGTGAACATAATCCATCACAGGGATGGGAATCCGTAATATTGTACGTCTCAAAAAATGCATATAACGAAGTTACAAAAGAATTCATCTTCTTGTTTTGCCTCCTTACCCAGAAAATGTGCAATTTTTTGCACAGCAGTTTCAGCAGGGAAAGATAGGGGGAGTATCAGATTATATTTGGCAGTTTGTTGGTGGTGGTTTTTTTTTTAATATGCCTTGATATGGAACCATTTAATATGTATTTAACCCAAATATGTGTCATTGGTGGTTATGTTTGCTTTGAATTTTAAAAAATGCTGAGGTGGCTCAATTTAAAATTAAAAATAATACTAACTTTTATGATTTAACTAAATAAATTGTATAGTTTATTTTAAAGTGCCAGTTTATGCTAACATTCCATAGTATTTCTACATATGTGAAAGGCTTCAGACTTCTTTCTGTTTGCACAATTAATTACCTATTCTTTTATAGTTTATTTGATAATTAATGACAACTGGAAGATTTAAAAATTTCTTATCTTCTGAAACAATTTATCTCAAAATGAAGTAATCTGGATGAATTGATCTACAAATGCAAACAGCTGACATTACAATAAATACCATTTCTCCTTGAAATATGAAACCAAGTTGTTTCTTCTTTTCTGTTTTCTATCATTCCATTGCACAAACTTAAAGTAATAGTAGTAGTCCTTCCAGTAGTAATACGAGAAACACATTGTGAATATTTTTGAAGTAAATGTCTTAAAACACAAAACTTTGCTAAATGTTTTATGAAATGTGCTGTGCACATGTACTTGCACTCCATCTTGATGTAGCTGAATTAAAAAAAAAAAAAATCTCTTCATCGCATCTTGCTTTCATGGAGCTGTGCAGCATCTGGCATTTTACTTTCTTCCTCAAGGTTAGCTGCTTTCCATTAGACTGTGGCTCTTAAGAATTTGTTCTGCTGTGTAAAAAGCCAAAACTGACTGTTACGAGATGTGCAAGAAAGAAAATGCCATGCTATATCTTTTCAGTATAGGGATTAACTTCCCCACATTGGTTCCAGCTACGGTTCACTTCTGTTTCAAGGAAAAAAAGGATTTGATACCAACTCCTCGAATAAGATCAAGAATGTCATAAACCTCAGAATATCAAAAAGGGACAGATCTTTTGATTTAACATACAAGATGAGTAATAGATCCACCTTCCCTGTCTCAAATCCAACATTGTGCAACAAACATCAGGTCTCAGAGGAACTGACCATTGAAGGCAACGCACAAACTGCAAAAGCTCTCCAAGGGGTAGTTTCAATTGCAACCGTAGATTGTACTGCCAAAGAGCTGTCTATGGCTAAGCAGAATTTGTCTGAGATGGAAATTCATTAATGGAAATGAAGGTATTCTGTGTTGAGCAGCACAAGAGAAGAGAAATGTGCCTGAGACTTTAGCAAGATTCTCAGTTGATCTTCTGAATTAAAAGAAGTGCTCGATTATTTTTTTCCCTTGTGATGATTTCAGTGCATCTAAGTGAAACTTGCAGATTGTATTGGTGTGGCTGATGAAGTACAATGCTGTAGACAATGGCATCCTCAGAATGATAACCCAGAATTACTTCTGACAATGAGTTTGAGATTCAGTCTCTATTTTTCCCATGCCACTATCACTTTATCCTGTGAAATAATGTTTTATTTATGGTAAATACTTTTTTTTTTTATTAACACACCAGAAATGGATCTTTATAAGATGATTTGCCATCCCAGCCCAATTTATCTCTTCAGTTTAGCATACTATACGATTAGTAATCTCTATGTACATAAGTGGCACATTTGTAAACATCTGCTGTTTGGGGTCATACAGGGGACTTCCTTGTCATGCAAAGAGGGGACAAAACCTGGTCCTCAGATTCCAATCAGAGAAACAATGAAGGCAGGTGAAAAAGGTTTGAGTTCAAGCCTTGGTAGATTTGACACATCACTGACAAAAAAGTATAAACTCAATTTCAATCCGGGACTTATTTACAGAAAGGTTGATGTGTCATTCCAACTGAAAAGAATGTGTGAAAATATTGGACCATTTATGAAAAAGCAAATATGCTAATTTATGTGTAAATTTGCAGGTTTTGGGATGGGGGATTGTTCCTTTCTGTTCAGAAGCTTGCAGAGGCATCACTGCAGGTAGTATATTTGAATATCAATACTAAAAGCCTGTGTGAAAAATAGGAAAAATAGCTGTAGCAGGAAGAAAAAGAAATACATCTGACTTGCATGAAGTTGAAAAGATAAAACCAGTTTAAAATATAAAAATTGCTGTAAATTCCTTAATTTTCTGTTTATTTAGGGAACAGATCTAGAGTGTTATTTAATATATTTTCTTCATTCAAATGTGAGGGGAAAAAAGGTAGTGTTGGTTACCTTGAGGTACCCTAACAACAATGACACAGCTGCCACATACACTAGTGTGCTTGACAAAGCACTGTTCTCGCACTCAATTAAACTATCATGCTGACAGAAGAAAAATGGATCCACTTTGTTGCAGGCTGTCAAACATGCTTTGCCTTCCAGTCTCCACTATTCTAGCTAAGTGAAACATATAAAATCACTTAACTGTGCCTGTCAATGAAAATAAATAAATAAATAAATGCCAGAATATGATTTTAACAAAAATATTTCTGAATACCCTTCACAAATTTCCGCTAACACCAGTAACATTAAGGACACATTTCTAATTTTTTTTAATGAAAAAGTTCCAAGGAACTTTTAGGAACAGATATTGCATCCTGCTTGCTTTTTATGTGATACCTTCCTTATGTCATGATCTATTTTTTGTCAGTAGATATTCTGAATATTCTTTAGCTGAAGAATAATCATGTAAGACCGAATTCTTATCCCTTTTTGTTATGGCAATATAAAGTTTCCTTATAACTGGAAAATCACTGTCTGAGATTGTTATGAAGAGATAAGGCTATAGATAGACCCCTCTCTCCTCATCATACAAATATTCACTACATGGCAGTCCGGTAGGGACAGATGATAGGAACGTGGATGACATGTGCCATATTCGAGTGATTCCTGCATCCTGCAATACCACTTGCAGTGTTACAGATTGCCACAGAGTGCAGTTGCCCTTATATAAATGAATTATGTGAATCTCCCTGCTGAGGGAAAGCCAAAAGCTAAAACTCTCTTTAGTTCTGATGAGTGATGCTCTGATATAGCTATGTAACTGAGTTGCTTTGACATGAATTTAGCTCACTTTTTTTCTGATGCTTTGAGACTGCAATGAAGAAGAATGTTTTGCCACATAGTTGTCCTCAACATTCTGCCAAGTAACTGTTAGCAGCTAAGTAAAGTGACATCTGTGCATGTGGCAATTGTCTTTAGTACTTCTCTTAAATCTAAGCCTGAGGGCATGAATCAGCTTGTCCCTGCATCTTACCAACTGTAGGGTATTAAAGGAAATAACTACTGAAATGAAAGATGCTGAAATACTAACCTCTGTTATCAAGTACTATGAATATTTTTGTTCTGTTGGGCTTTTTGGTTGATTTGGTTTTGGTTATTTTTTTTCTCTGCATTATTTGAGATCTCTGAGTTTCAGAAAGCAACAATATTAGTGAGTCTGATTCGTTATTCAAAGCTTTCTAGTGTCACTTCCATTCGCTGAATTCAATTTTTCATTGGATCTTAATTATTTCAAATAATAAAGCTACTTAGGTTTTTTTCTGTGTGAAATGAGTTTGTTTAAATCTAGACATCCAGTGTCATTTTGATGCTTTAAGTCATCCCACCGAGGCTCCAGTTGCTCCTCCAGATCAGGGCACGGATTTCCATGGGTTCTATGGCATGTTCGTGGAGCCCATTCACATCTTGAACATGCAAGGACAGCTAAAATAACACTAGATACCTAAGTTAATGTAAAGTTAATGTGGCTGCATTTTCCCTTTTGTCTCACCCTTACACGCATAAGTAACACTTACCATTATCTTTACCTGTCCAGAATAAAGATAGCAATGAAACAAATATGTAGTCACCAGATTTACTCTTCTTTTTCCTAAATTCCTAAATACACAAGTTTTCTGAACTAAATTATTCTCAGTCATAGAAACAGCAAGTTATTCTCTAATAAGTGATATTTTGATTTTTGAAAGCCAACAAGTTTGACTTCCATAGCAAAGTGATGACACCACAAAAACATTAATAAGAAAGATGATTTGTTAAGAGAGAAGACATGTGGTCAGATCCTCAAATTACAGAAACTAGGATAGCACCTTCAAAGTCATTATCTGTATGCAAATTTGAAAGAACTGAGAATCTGATTTTCATACGTATTGTAGGAAAATTTTCTGTCAGAATCTTACATACAAAGAATACGAAGAACTCGTATTTGTATATAGAAATAGGTAAGACATCAACAGTAAGCTCAACTAAAGAATATAACATTTCACTTTTAATTTATCAAGACTTCAATGCTAACTTTAGCATACACATGTAGACATGTAGTAATTAAGCTGATCTTTTGCTATACAAATAGAAATTAGAAAAAAAAAGTTCATGCATAGTCAGTTTACAAAAGGTTTGCTTAGAGGAAGATAAATGCAGGTCAGAATTTCTGTTTTGGCACCGTCACTCATGCACAGAAATTGAATGGCCTTACTGCACTCTGGCGAAGATGCTTCTGTCCACATGACAAGAGTGAGAAGAGTTGTGTTTAATTCCCAAACAGTTCTAAACTTGTGCATGCAGAAGTTGCTGCCTTCTTTAAAAAGTGACCTTTAAGAAAAAGACATTTAAAAACCTCTTTATTTCTTTTTAATTGATAGAGAGCAGATCCTTGATTTGCTTGAAAGGCAGCCAGGAATAAGCTTTTTCATTTCTTGTGAGTTGAAAAAAAATACAAAATTATACAGAATAAATAGTAAATATAAATCTAGCTAGAATTCATTGCAAAAATAAACCTGCAGTGTTCTAATTTTTTTTACCTATTTTTCCCACAACACTTAAATTTCTTCTAATTTCAGAAAATATAACATATTTTTGTACAAACAACTAAATACTAATATTGTTCCACATGTGTGTGATTTGTTGCAGTTAATTCTGTCTGGGAGTTGCTTTTGAGTAGGATGTGAAAGGACCTGTATCTGAACTTGTAAGTTCCTAGCCACAGCAAACTCATTTCCTCCAAGAATATTTAAAGCCAGCACAGAAGATATTTATATATATAGATAGATATATAAAAAACCCTAAACTTATTAAACACAGTAACATATTTACAGCTGATTCTCAGTAGCTTTTCAAATTGCCCAGGATTATGAGTTGAAACACCAGTGATGCACAATATTTTATAGCAGCAGCTCAAGAAAAGATTGTCCAAACTTAGGTAAAGCTATCTGGGAAAGTAGCAAAAGGCTTGCTTTTTTCTTCGTATTGAAGATGTTGGGTAAACATAGTTACATGTTTTTCCTTCCACATAATGATACAGAATGCACATGATGAAGTTCCATGTAAAATACTTAAACATTTGCAGGCTCTGGGTGCATACAATTTTTTTTTTCTTTTCTTTTCTTTTTTTTTTTTTTTTTTTTTTTTTTTTTAACTGACATTTAGTATGACAACATTTCTACTCCTTTCGTATTTATTATAAGGGTATGTTAGATGTGGTTGTAGACAATGGTTATGTATGCAGTGCATGTACTAACCTAACAAATACACTCTAACCTTATAACTACAAACACAGGTGTTTTTTCAAAAGGAAACTAATTAAACTGAGGGGAAAATGAAAGAGTAAAGGTAACAAATATTTTCCATAGGTTGGGTACAGAATGGAGAGTACCATACACACCTTTGTAAAATGTTGAGTAATATTGCAATAACAATCTTCCTCCCACAGTTCAATGACACAAAGTTCATGTTTAACTTGGAGTGAGACATATTGCCTGCACACAACCCCATGGCTTCCCACAGTGATCCCTGAGTTTTTTTCGCTAGGATTACTGCTGTGCTTAAGTTCTGACTGTTGATGTGTAATTATAAGGCACTTTTATTTACAACGGTTCCAACTTAAAATAGAATTACAGAAATTCAGCCGCAGTCCAACATATTATCACTTCATGTTTGCTGCTCCAGGACTTCCAGGTAGTCAGGCTCAGCATGTAAGTTAGCTTTGAGTTCAAAATACTCATTTTTAGTTTGTTCTAGAAAAACCTTTCTTGGCCTGGAGTACATGAGTGTCTCCATTAGCTTCAGCTCCTCGTGTGTTCCAGGATAATGAACTTCCATGTCAGGCTGAAGTTGGACAATATTTTTTCTTAGGTACTCCGTGATCCCTAGTTGCTGCAGTTCTCTCTCTTTTTCAATAAAGTTTCTATAAAAGCAGCTGGCATCCTGAAAAGACAGAAATTCCGCAGATTGATCTGTAGCCTTATACTTATTTGAACCTGTAAGAGGTGAACTGTTCTCTCTTTCCAGGAGACTTCGTCGGAGATGTTTGGAATCGTTAGCTTCCTTTTCGCTTCGCTCCTCCTTTTGCTCAGAATGCTTGGGGCTGAAGGATGGGCTGCGGTAGACCTGAACCATGGGTGTAACCATACGTTGCTCATAGAGAGTTGCAGCTGGGCGCTCCGTTGTGTGGTGTGTTGTCTTATGCCCATACATGCTGTACTGAAGATGAACTGGGCTGCTATCCCTCATTTGTTCATCTGCTTGTTTCTTTTTGCATCTTCGTCGCCGATGCAAAACAAGAACAACTATTCCTGCTGCACAAAATACAATAGTGATAAACACAATTAGAAGTCCTAATATTAGAACAGAAAGTGGGACAGCATCTGTGAGAGACCGCAGGATGGTGTCCGCAGTGTTGGTAGTAGTAGAAGAAGTTGTCACAACTACAAAACTGGCATGAGTTGGTAGGGCAGGGCTATTTATTAAACCTGGACACAAGACTTCACTGTTCAGAGACTTCAGTTCTTTTTTTGCTAGATGTTCTGGAGATTTACAAAAAATATCACCCATCATTGTGTTCTTACTCAGTTTTTGTATCCATTTTTGCAGTCCAACTGAATCGCAGGTACAGTCCCAGGGGTTGTCTTCAAGTTCAATTTGTACCAGCATATCCAGTTCTTCCAAGACATTGCTTACAGGCAAATGAGCAAATTGGTTTGTTTTCAGATTTAATCTGGCAAGTGGAACACCTGAAAAAATATGGGGTGGCAATGTCTGCAGAAGGTTGTTATTTAGGTAGAGGACCTTAAGTTTTGGCATTGCACTAAATGTCCCTGGCAAAACTTGTTTGATGGCATTATATTCAAGGTACAAGTATTCAAGGTGCTGAAGGCCAAGGAAGAGATTCTGACTTAGCTTTGTAAGATGATTGCCATTGAGATATAATTTCTGCAGTCTAGTCAGATTCAAAAAGGATCCTTCCTCAAGGATTTCAATGCGATTGTTCCCCAGATGAAGCATTTCCAGGCTAGCATAGTCCACAAGGTCTGATTTCAGTAATGTCTGAATAATATTTCCAGCTAGAATAAGCTTTTTAGGATTTGGAGGAGGTGGTCCTAAATCAGATAAGCTTTCAATATTTCGCTCCTGGCAGTGCATGAGAACTCCTGAGAGCATATGGCTGGTGCAGTGGCAGGGAATGGGACAATAGATTCCTGGAAACTGAGTAGTAGGCTTTGAAGTATGAAGCATTAAACTTGGTTCTTTAGTAGGAGCTTTCCGGATAGGAATCACCTTAGTTGAAAGGTGACTATCACTGATAGAGGTGGTTACAACCAAGGGCAGCGACCCTGAAGGATCTTCAAGTTCATTGACAGGATGAGTGGGACAAAGTGATTCTTTTTTCAACCGGCTTAGGATGCTGCCTTTGATAATTGGAGGACTATTGCATACAACGTCACCTATTATTGACTGAGGAGGCATGTTTTCTAGCCATATCTTCAGCTGCAGCAAATCACAGTTACAGGCCCATTTATTGTCTTCCAACTGAAGGTCTAGTATTCTACCAATGTGTTCCAAAAAGCCAACATAGGGCAGTGTCTGTAACTGGTTTCCACGAAGATCTAAATGGGTCAATGGCACAAACCGAAATATGTTCGGAGGAAGATATTCAATGGCATTATCATTCAAAATAAGCACTTTAAGCCTGTTGAGCTTGCTGAAGGCACTTGCTTCAATCACTGTGATGAAATTGTTGTCTGCTTGAAGAAACTCCAAATTTTCCAATCCATTAAACGTATCTTCTTTAAGTGTTTCTAAAGAATTGTGATTGATATGAAGTTGCTTAAGAAGGCTGAGACCATTGAAAGCCCCAGGCTCAATATCTGCAATATTATTAAATCCAAGATGTAGAGAGATAGCATTAACAAGGCCAGCAAAATCATTCATGTGTAACATAGTCAGGCCATTGTTTAAGAGATTAAGATGAAAAGGCCGTGATGGTGGGACACTTATTTCTGATACTGCTTTGATGCCTCTTTCTTCGCAGTTTATAATCATGGTATCATCCTTTTCTTCACAGGAACACAAACTCTGACAAGATCCTCTGACTGAAGAAAAAGAAGGCTGTGACTGGAAAGGATCAGATGCAACCACAACTGAATATAGAATAAAAATCCAGAGCTTCATCTTGCCCAGTAAAATCTATAAAAAAAGAAAAAAAGAAAGGAAAAACAAAAAGTAATGGAGTTATGATTTCACAGGGTTAATTTTATTTTTTTTTCCTGGGGAGCAGGGGGGGCAATAACCATTCCTAGTACTTGTCATCAGCTGCCTCACCTTCCAAACAATATTATGCCATGCAAAAAATGATTCTCTAAGCAGAGAAAAATATAATTCTTTGAATGTACTGAATCAACAAACACAGTCATACGGGGAGGGTTTCAGTGCTTTCATGCTGATACACCAAAGTAGGAGATAATCGGGAACATCTTGTCTTTATTTATATATTATATAGAATGCGTTGCCAGTAGACAGCAGTAATAAGTTACTACCCTAAGGAACTTAAATTAAGGCTAATACAATAGTTTGGATCGTTGCTTTGCATCACCATATAGCATTGCAAATTCTAGGAGTACCTTGCTAAGCTTGACTTAATGTTGTCCATCTGCTCAAAAGAAGAAGTAACATTTGGTTTGGTTCAACAATGTGTTGTGAGAAAAAAGCCCATTCAGGCATGATACAGGGAATCTCTCCTTCATTTCTGCATTATGTGTGTAAATCAAAAAGTATTTCCACCACAAGCCTTGTACCCCCAAACTGAAAAGGAAGTAGACAATTTTTTTTTCTTTACTTCCATTTTAATGCTTATATTATAATTTGTGGATATTTAGCAGAAGTGGGAACACAGCACATAGTAGAGTAATATGTTTGTATATAATATATACATAAAATAATTGTGTACACAATTAAAAGAAAAGAGAACTGACTACATAGTACATGTCAGAAGAAACAGGTAGGCAAGGGACAAACATTTTTTTTGTGATTAATTATTACACTTCTTCCAATTATTATAATCATTAATTACCACAGAAATACTGAAATGTACATGGAACTAACTCTGGTTTAGGAGTTAAAAATGATCACGAGTATCATCCATATGTTATGTAAGTCAAATTATCAGCTGTCAAGCTGGTCTTGAACTTTGCAGTAGTTGATAAATGCATCGTTACAGTATAAGTATTGAGTCACCAGCAAAATTTACACATTGAAATCAAGCATTTGCTATTGGTTTGAATTAATTTATGCTACAGTCTTCATTTGAAAATCCTATGTTTGTTTCTATCAAGGCAGCGTAATTAGCAAAAACAATGGTATTTCTTGATATATGAGTTGGAACGAATTCTCTATTTATAATCTTTAATTAATTATTTGCACATTTCCTAAAAGAAAAAAAAATGTTACAATGGAATGGATGATTTAAAACAGAAGAACTTTTTTTAGGTGCACTATTTATTCTAGGAGTGAACTAAGCAGGTTTCTTAAGTAGCCCATCTAATAAAGGTCACTTGATCTTTCAAAGTAAGCTATTGAAACATGGAGTACTGAATGTCACTTCAGAATTAACCAGCCAAAGCCAAAGAATCTGTTCAATTACATGCATGAACATTCTTATGGTGTAGCGACACGATTTGACATCTCATCAATACATATTTTAATTATCATGTACCTTTGTAGCCAGCAACACCCTTTACTCAAGGCTTCCCTTGAAACAGATTGTGAAGATTTACACATGCAGGCACTTAAGTATTGTGATATGAGTATTACACACACACAGCAAATGTGTCCAGTGAATTATGATTTTCTCCATTATTAGTTCCTGATAAGTGGGAGTAGATGTATAAGCTTATAAATAGTAAGTGCAATTCACAGTGTGAAAAAAGTGTCTGCNCATGCTTTACATGCATCAATATCTTTTCCAGTGACCCAAGGTAAAAAATGCAGGTTCTTGACACAAATGTCAGCTTCAAACCTACAGTATGACTAATTAGACTTTATTTCTGTCCACTTTTTCTCTGTAGGAATTCCAGCTTCAATCTACATCAAATTCAAACTGCACCTATAAAGTCCCTGATCAAAATTAAATGAACAAAAAAACCCCAAAACTAAAAAGCATGCTGCATTCTAGTGCATATTGAGAAATTAGTTTATAAAAATGAAATCCCTCTTCTCAGAGATGAAAGTAACAACATTTGTAACCAATTGGAAAACATTCCCATTTTAATCATCATCATACTTCTGTGGGCAACAATGCAAGAACTCTCACACACACATATACACAGAATAAAAATTAATAGGAGTTGCATTCTTTTTTCCTTTATCCATTTTTTTTTTTTTTGGTTTTTGTTTCTGAACACTCAGGAATATGTAATGAAGCTCTCAGTGGGATACTACTGTAAAATAAAAAACTGCTTTCAAGTGAGAGACTATCAACTGAAATAATTCACAATAAAATAAAATTTGATTTAAAAGACTTGACAAAGATGACCTTTTTCTCTTTCCTGTGGTGAGACTTTTCAGCAAAGTCTACATGGTAACTTGACTTTCTTGGCTTTATCTGCTTTCCTGTAAGTCACTAACTGCATAAAGTAACTAAGCTTTTTGCAATATGAATTCTGAATGACTAAAAACTGTCACAGTCCTTTCTACAAGGCAAAGTTGAATACTTTCAGAAGTAGTCACCTTATAGCAAAGGCATCACATGCTTGACAAGTAATAATCAATAACGTGTTTTTAAAACATTGAAATAGCTTGTTTTACTTCACTTGGTGTTTTGTTTGTTTGTTTGCTTTAATTCAGTTATTTAAAAAATGCTTGTTGAAGAATTTCAAAGCCTCAAGCTAAGAACTGGCAATTTCTAAAAGCCTTTAGGATTGCCTATNTGAAAAAAGTGTCTGCAAAAAATATGACCTTTTATCTTCCTTTTGGTAGAACACATAATTTTGTTGTCTCCTCTAACACTCCTTGAACTCCAGATGCTTATGTTTAATATATATGTCTTTAAGTTTGTTTTCCCAAAAGTATTGGTTAAGACACAATATGTCAAGATGTAATTTCGAAGTAGGCAGAATAATCCTAGGACCATATTATGCTGGAGATTTATTCATGCTTTACATGCATCAATATCTTTTCCAGTGACCCAAGGTAAAAAATGCAGGTTCTTGACACAAATGTCAGCTTCAAACCTACAGTATGACTAATTAGACTTTATTTCTGTCCACTTTTTCTCTGTAGGAATTCCAGCTTCAATCTACATCAAATTCAAAC
>VXBO01006650.1:55266-88556 GCA_013400135.1 Rhinoptilus africanus | reverse complement strand
CTGTGCATGCCTGGCTGTGTGGTATTCCCAGCAGATATTAGGGTAACTGAAGTCCCCCATAAGAACCAACGCCTGTGATTGGGAGGCTCTCTCTAGCTGTCTGTAGAAAACCTCGTCAGCTTCCTCATCCTAATCAGGTGGCCTGTAATAAACACCCACAACAGTGTCCCTTATATATGCCTGCCTCTTAATCCTTACCCATAAGCTTTCAACCCTCTCTTCATCCACCCCAAGTGAGAGGTCTACCAGTATGCAAAAGCTGTTAGCCATTGCCTGCCTTGTGTAAACACAGTCCATAATTATACCCATTTCTCATTCTCCAACCTCTGAGGGATGAACCTGCTGCCAGCTACCTGATTCTTGCATTACTTTTGCAGCTGGTGCTTTTTGTGACAACCTGGAGTGTGTAAGCTGTCATCTTAAAAAACCCACTATGGAGATAGGATTAGTGCAGGATGCCATATTTGGGGGCTATAATGCCTTTTAATTTGTCCTGTGTTAACCAACTGACAGCTCTGCTGGGTCAGTGATATCCCAGGGGTGAAGGATATGCCACATGGATCTCTTTCCAAAAAACATCCAACATTTTGGCTGTGTCCTGATTCTGGATTTTCAGAATCCCATCCTCATGTTTTGGACAACTTTAAATACGTGGCAAAGGAGAAGGTAACTTATTTTTCCCAGATTTTTTTTTCTCGAGTGCAGGAGTGCTTACAGAGCATGGCCTCTTAAAGAATGAAGCAGCTCTGGCAAAATGCCTTTTCTAGTAAAATATAAGCAGTATAGCAAGAGTGAGCCACACAGCAGTGAAGAGCATAGACATGGAGAGCTTCCTGTGTACCACTGTCCCCTGTTCTCCTGAGACCCTGTCCCAATCCATGCTGCTGAGGCACCGTCCTGCCTGGCTCCATGCCTGGCCACACTTCCCTCCACTGGAGAACTGCTCTTCCAGCTTTACTGCCTGACTTTTCTGCTTTCTGGGAAGAGGGAAGGCTCTGGAGCTTCCCAAGCTGCTGGAGCAACATTGTTAACACTATTCAGAGAGGCGACAATGGGATATGAAGCTGGGAGAGGGCAGAGGCATTTTGCCATTGAAACCAGGATGGCTGTAATGGGCAAGACATGCACATGCTCTGTCATTTCATATACCGATGGTCAGAAGCTGTTAATTATTGACATTGCCACTGACTCGCTACAACAGACATTGCTGATTGACTGTACATTTTCGCTTATATTTCTTAGATATTAATTCCTTGCTACGTGTATTTTCTTCTTAGGTTTTTGCTTTATTCATGCAAGTGATTCCTCACATATGAATGCCAGACAGCACAGTAAAGGGTATGAAGTGGTTATGCGTACTGTACTCTTATGGTACAATAATGCAACAGAGTCTATGGGTTGGATCCATCCACCCAGCACAGGATGGACAAGTCCTCCTGTTCACTAGTGGAAACAGAATAGCTATGCAGTCAGACACCACTGTTCCAACCAGCAAACACTTCTCTTGACCCATCAGGAAATCCCAAAAGGATCCAGTACATAGCTGGTGTGCCTGTGCCACTCTGCCATTGAAGAGCACAGCAGCATTCCTTCTGTCGAAAAACATCTCTGTGAACCCTTAGACAGAAGAATGATGTTTGCACTATGTAAATAGGAAGATAGAAATCCTCTGGATCAGAGAGTCCACAGCCCTGCTGGAGCTGCTAGGTTGTTCCAGAAACTATTGACTCTTATGGTTCATAACATGGTCCCCTTTTCAAGTGTATTCCCTCTCATGCATTTGCAGATAACAATGCAGAGAACTACCTTCAACTTCCATTTCACTAACATACAAAGCCAGTCTTTTCTAGGGACAAGTGATAACAGAGATTCCAAATTTCCTCATTATCCTATTTCACTCCTTCTGAGCACAGGTGACTCAGATGTGCATTGCTTCCCAGATAAGGAATTGTAAATTGATGTTACCTTCCCTATTTCTGGCAGAAATGCTGCATCTAGCACATCCTGGTGCTACCTTCAGTTTGTCTGTGACTCTGTTATGCCTGTGACTCACAGCAATCCTCCCCTAACTTGGAAGTTAACAAATGTGATGCCCATCTACAAGAAAGGCCATAAGGAGGATCTGGGGAACTACAGGCCTTTCACTCTGACCGTGGTTCCAGGGCAGGTCGTAGAGCAGATCATCCTGCTTGACTAACCTGATCTCCTTCTATGACAAGGTGACTCGCTTAGTGGATAAGAGAAAGGCTGTGTGTGTTGTCTCACTGGACTGTAGTAAAGCCTTTGACAGTGTTTCCCACAGCGTTCTGGAGAAACTGGCTGCTCATGGTTTGGACTAGTGTACCCTTTACTGGGTAAAAAACTGGCTGTTTGTCTGGGATCAAAGAGTTGTGGAGAATGGAGCTAAGTCCAGTTGGTGGCTGGTCACAAGTGGGCCTCAGTACTGTACAGTCCTCAGGGACTGGCACCAGTTCTGTTTAATATCTTTATCAATGATCTGGACAAAGGGATTGAGTGCACCCCCAGTAAGTTTGCAGATGACACCATGTTGGGCAGGGTTGTTCATAGAATCATAGGATCGTTTAGGTTGGAAAAGATCTTTAAGAACATAGAGTCCAACCATTAACCAAGCACTGCCAAGTCCATCACTAAACCATATCCCTAGGTGCCACATCTACACATCTTTTAAATACCCTGGGCATCATGTTTCAATGCTTAACAGCCCTTTGAGTGAAGAAATTACTCCANGAGCCTGTAGCGCTGCTTGGGGTTGTTGTGACCCAAGTGCAGGACCCGGCACTTGGCCTTATTGATCTTAAAAGTGTTTTCCAACCTAAACAGTTCTATGATTCTGTGATTCCCGTGGGCTAAGATGTACCCATATCCTTCTCTTTCTGAATCACTTCCAACAAAAGTCTTTACCTTGGAGAAGAATGCTGCCATTAATCCCTGTGTATGACTTCCCATTTTCAACTATTGAATTTCATCCTGCTTTTATAATGTTTTGTTCTGAGAGTTCTTTCTGTATGGTATCCTGGTTCTCCGTTGCCTTGGCAATGCCTTCGGACTCTGTCATCATCACAGCATACCTTGTTGCATCAACTTATGTCATCATCAGATTTCCTCCATACAGTCCTAGTTTTTGTAAATGATCATTACTGAAAGTTTCAAACAAGAGTGGTGCCAAGATCCTTAAGGGATTCCAGCATTGTCATTCTCCTTGAAACCTTTCCCACTGCCATGTCTTCTAAAACCAGCTGCTTTTGCAACTTTATACTAACTGTTATTTTCATCATCTCCAGCTTCAATGCTTTCCTGCGTGGATCTATACTGAGTGCTGCTGATGCCTAGAATAGATTTTGGAATGTATTTTTGTTTAGAAAATCTAATAATTTATCAAAATATGCGTCTGTCACAATTTGTCATTGGTAAAAATTTATTACTTGTTCAAAGCTGCGCTGTAGAGGAACGGTACCGTACCTTGGAAATCTGGCTGAGTCACACCAAACTGCAAATAACATGATTTTTCTTCTGCTTCCTCCATACTGACATATTACAGGCACACACAACACGACTTGACAGAAACAATACGTGTGTATCCAGAAAATCCTCTCAGAACAGGATAAAGGGTTTTTCATTAACCCAGCAGAAAATTTCCATGAATATTTGATCACATAAAAATAGGCTCTGTTTGCCTTTCTTTTATGTACTATCATTGCAAATATTCTAACAAACAAGTTTGTTAATGGGAAGAATGCATTCTAAACAAATTTGAGAATATTCACATGTAACACATTTTGGATGTGTGATCATGTATTCTTGCCATGAGTCTGAATCCAGTCTTATTTTAGCAATGTGCAACATTTAGCAATGTGCAACATCCAAAATAATCTCTTTAGATTTATGTTCACTGGGATAGGAAAACAATATAAAGGCTTTTGTCCACTGAAAATTATGAACTTCTGTATTAAGAATACAGATTATAAATCAGGTAAGCCACTGTATGTGGCAAGTGCTGCTTGCCAAGAATTATTTATTTCGAGTCACAGCTCTGCTCAAGTAGAGTTCTGGAAGAAGGATTAATATAAAAAATCAAAACCTGTGTAGCTACAGCCTTGGGAAAAAAATATGCTAACTATAATAAAATATTCTGTCCCCTGTAATTCTAAATTAGGATTGATATGTTCAGAAGAGGAGAATTGTCTTGGAAGACAATTCAGAATCTATCTGTATCTCCACAAGCCAACATTGTTTCTCCCTTTGTGACAAAATGTGTCCAGAATATGCAAAGGAAATATATCCTTTGTTTCAATTTCTATTGCTGGGTTTCTCAGAGCATATCTCTGATAAAGTCTTTCATAGATAGGCACACCACAGCATAGTCTGCAACTGTCAACTCTGCTACCAGAATGTTTTTGATACGAGTAGTCATATTCTCTAGTCTAGAAGTATTTTTTAGTAACTTGAGCTATGGAGACTGCAACTTATCGTCATAAATTAATGTTTTGGTCTAGAAATAAAAATCTTGGAATGCTATTTTGTGTAGGCATCTTTCTGTAGGCACTAGCCCTGTTTCTTCAGATTACGAAGAAAACAAATATAGATATTTACATTGATTTTTTAAAGACAATTGCACCAGTTCTATGCTTACTTTTATGCTTACTTTTTACTGTTTTATGGGGTATCAGATTACTGATAACTACATTTATACTAGTAGGTTCTTCAAGATGTCTGCTAAAAAGGAAAAAAAATGCCTCTTCAAAATATCTGAAATAACTTGGTAAGCAATTGCTGAATAGATACAGCGCTTGAAATTCTTTGTCATCATTGTTCTGAAAATTTTTGTTGCCACTTGATGTGGCATGTAAAGGGCTGGGAGGAAGGGAATATATCTCTACAAAGGCTGAGTTCCCTCTTTTAATGGTTTGCTGTTTTGCTTGTTCAGATTAAAGGATTGATATTTTTATCAGTGTTAGTGTAACACTGTTAGGAAAGCAATAAAATACATTTATCCCAGCTTTTCACTCTATTATACAATAAATGAGTGCCTGTGGCGTAGTCTAAGCCCAGTGTTGGCCACTGTTTGAAGTCTAGTTGGTATTCCAGTGGCATGATCCCTTCAGAATCATGGAGAAATGCCCAGCGCACATGCCCTTGCTCAGGTGCTGGTAAGTATTTCTGCATTAATTTCTGGGTGGCTCCTTGCCTTCCACATCCTGATGGCCCACTGGGACATGCAGGAATCTGTGCTGGCTGGATAGGCACTCTGCCCCTCTGCAGAGGGAAGAGAACATGGTAGTTTTATGGTCACAGTGTGTACACCCAAGTGCATGCTGATAACTGTGTTACTGTGAAGTGCACACCACACAGAAACAAGGGTGTTAAAAGCAGATAAAGTCTTTAAGGCTGAATGCCAGTATATTTTAGTAATACTTCAAAAAGCAGAAAGTAGTTACAAAATTAAAGTAACTGAAAACCAGAAAAACTGTCTGAAAGCAAGTGTGTACTGTCCTAATTCCACTTTGGAAATGCTGTCACTGTATGTTGCTTAACAAAATATGCACTTGTTTGGAAATCACATCTCTTAGGACTAGTTTTGTGCTTCAAATATTGATCCACAGTCTTACAGATCTGCAGTGGTATGTGTGACCGCGTCAGTGTTTTGTTCCTAAGCATATGTCACATGTGTGGTGCTCCATGTGCTTCCAGATTTGCCATGGGAATGCTCGGTGTGTAGGGGCACCCATGGTCCCTGCTGCAGCTGGTAGCCCCAGTTTCCCCATGGTGCCTCTGAAGCATCCAACTCCCTTCCCCAGCCTCCACTGCCTCCAGTTCAAATCACAGGAAATATGACCTGACAATTTTTTTTAACTCTGAAACATTCCCTTTGTGAGACCTCTTTCAGGGATAGGTTTATGTAAAGCTGAACTGTCCTCACTGTCAAATCTCCCTTATGCATCAGGGACTAAATTCTGCCTGCATGTCACTTTGCAGTGCCTTTCTCTGGTGGCAGAGGCTCTCCCCACTCCCCAGGGCACCGAGGCTTGCTGTACTTGATGGAGTTGGGGATTTCTCTCCGGGGCTGCTTTTTCCTCCTGACTGTCAGCTCTTCTCATGGCTCAGCCTGTGATAATGCATTTCTTTCTGAACTTCGCAGGGAAAGTCAATTGGCCTGTGACCCACTGCCTCTGTGGGCACTTCCCTGCACCCGACAATGACCTTCACCTTGCACAGGCTCCTCTTCTCACACTTGCAGGCCCCGCTCCTTCCCGCCCTCCTCACCTCACCTTGCTGAACCCCATCCCAAATTTGTCGAAGGCTGGAGGTGGGTGGCCACCTGACCCAGCTGGGTTGCACCCTTCAGAGAAGCCAGGTGGCCCCTGCGCAGGCACGATGACCCCTGCCGCTGCCTCCTGCTCCTCAGGCTCTCCTTCCAGTCAGCCCTGCCTGGGAAACGCTGAGCTGTTCCGAGGGCATGAGGCTTCCTGGCAGCTGCTGGTGCTGAGGCTGGCGAGAGGGAGGCTGCCACAGGCAGTACCGCTTCTGGGGCAGGCAGAGGATAATCCCACAGGAGGAAGGCACCTCTCTTACCTGTTGTACCAGCCCCTCAGGACAGGAGTATCTTAAACTGCCAAGATGTTACAGCACCTTTGAGATTGGATATTTAATTTTTATTCTTTGCTTGACTTCAGCTTGGAGGCATTTTCTGTGATAACAGGGTGATTATCTTAACAATTTTGGTTACAATGTTCCTTTCTGCTCTATTTTTCCTGCCATTGAATGACAGTCCTAAGCAAAATGGATTTCCTTTGTCCTTCTAGTAGTGACTACATGTTCTTACATATTATTTACACCACTTTTACACCACCACTTGATTTTGATGGGTTATTGCTATTTTAAATCAATTTAAGGTAGAGAAGAACTGGGCTGCTTTCTCTTCCTCCACCAAATGTCCAGATAATTACCAGTACTAGTAAAATATCCTCTTGTACTGATGTAACTTATTGGTATTATAATTGATTTTAAAGAACATTTTAAAGGACAATGTAGCTCTGTTTTTCCAGATGGCCTGCAAAGATAAATTAGTGTGTTCTTGCACATCCATTAAAAATGTACCCTTCAGTCAAACTAAAGGCAGCTGGGAATAACCCACGTATTAAATCTAGGCTCTTTTGATTACTCTGATATCCAGCCTGCCTCAGCCATTCACCTCCCGCTTTTCTGACACCACCTTTTTCCCTGTGAGTCTACAATGACGGCACATCAGAGTGCTCCTGAAACTTGGAGCTATTTACGTTCCGTAACAACGTAATGCCACAGATGTATATGAATTATCAAAGCTAATTTTCTGGGTTTATATTTTCTGTACCCACCCTTTATTTCTTGTGTTTTGTTATGCAGGTCTGGCTTACAGACTTTCTAGGGAAGAAGTATGTCATCGTAATTCTATGTAATGAATATTACACATGTTCGACACTTGTCCAGTTTGTGTCAAGATTCAGGTATTCTCTATCTGTATTGTTAAGGTTTTTCTGCACATTTCAGGCGGATATTTTCTTAATGTGGTTTATAATTCATTCACTACATTTCTTTTTAGTTCATTGTACTGAGGTGATTTAGGGTTTGCCTTTGAAAGCATATCTTGTCAGTGCTAGCTGCATTATATAGACTTATTCTATGCAACAATGAACTGAGCTGGTAGTGTTCACATGATAATAATGTGCTGCTCCGTAGAGTTAAATATTCCTTCCTGCACTAGTCCCTGAGTCAATATTTAAAGAACCATTAATTCAAGCGTTGGAAATGAAAGCCAGCTGGCATAGCAAACTTGACCTAGGGTTGTGCCAGGTTAGGCAACATTTGTCCTACATAGCAAAGCAAAGTAGTATGCATCCCAGTACAAAACAATATAGAAGAAAGAGAAGCATGTCAGCCAGCCATAGAGTTGTTCTGTATGCATGTGGACAGCCAGCCTTGGAGCAAACTTCACTGCAAAGAACTCAACTGACAGTTCTCCTTTCTCCTAGTGATGGTTGGAGGCCACCATAGCAAAAAGGACACCTGTATCAGCTCCAGTCAAAGAACTTCCTTTTGAAAATATTATCTCCTATCAGCTCCAGCATATGAGGAAGCAGGAAGTCTTCTTTGGTTTGTGCAGTTCACAATGCACAGCATTTTAAATAATTCAGTAAAAAAGAGAAAAATAAAGAATACATGGTTTTAAAAGGAACTTGAGGAGATAGCTGTACTGTTGGGTAAACATACCATTTAAGGAAATGGGTATTTAACTTCCTGAATGCATCAAAATACCCCTGATTTCAGGTAATAGCTACATTAAAAGCCAGTTCTGTACATTAAGCAAGGCAGCTGTATAAATTTAAGATCTTTGCATTCAGTTTGGAACAACTAATATCTTTACTTATTTTTCAGACTAATTTGTGCACAGTAATAGGAGTTTCTCTGTTCTTGTGTTCTCTCTCTGCTGCACATAAATACAGAACAGTTGCATGTAAAAGGCATGCTCATATGTTCTTTTAGAGAGGACCAAAGCAACTGTGTACAACATTTATTCCTTGTCTTGTTTTTGAGATATTTTATTTCCAAATACAGCAATTCAGGTTTTCTGAAGACTGATAATTTTCCTATATTGATAATATAGGTCTTTATACTTTGTATTTAGTAGCTTTTATAATATTATCATCCTTTAAGGCTTTAGTGGTTTTCATTCACTTGACAGATATAGATCTCTTTAAAATAGACTCTTCCATTGAAGGAGGCTAAAGTAAAGCAACAGATTATCCCCTTCTAAGTAATAATAAGTGAAAACTCTGGAAACCACCATTTTTGCTCAATAGCTTCTTGGTCGCAACGGAAAGGTCAGAGCATTGACTGACTGTGACATAGTGGGGACTGTCTGAAAGCAGCAAGCTTGCAGAATGCAAGAGGGTGAGGGATAGAAACCAGACAGATGGCAAAAGTAGCAGCTGATGGTGAGTGTCAGCAGAGAGATGTGCCAGCCCTGGTCAGCTTTGAGCTACTCAGGTGGTGAATATAGAAACTGCAAGCAAGGAAATAGCTTGCTATTTGTTTCTACACTCTCAGTTCTTGAATGATCACATCAAATAATTACCTGGGCTGTGCATGCTGTTTTCTGTGGCAAGTCACTACCACCTGGTTGGTCACTCAGGCCTACATATAGGAAGAAGAAGTGAGGGTCCAAATAACTTTTTAAACCATCGAAAGATCTTCTGCACACGTAGTAGATACACATGAAAACACCCTGAGTGTTGAAGCTAGGGTTCTGCAGAATAACAGATTTCTCTTCTGGCTTTTGCTTGAGATAATGAGTGTCATTACAATCTAATATTCATCTATAAACCTTCCATGACACTGCATGGTTTTGCCAACCCTTGGATTGAAATTTCAGGGTCTGCACAATTCCTCATTGAAAGGAGTGACTTTTCCAAAGCAGGCATCTTAACTGAGTTTGGATTCCTTTTCAGATAATTTCCAACTGAAAATGTTGTTGCTGTTCCAAGAATAAGGTGGGGAAGGTGTATTTTTCCACATAGAAGTTAGAGCAAAAATCTTACCAGTGTAGACAAGACACCGGAGGAGAGATTCATTATGTGAAAGCAAGGGTCCCCTTCATGTCAGGGATGCTTGTCATGAGTTCTCCTCTAATTTTTTCCCAAGCTTAGCCCACATTAGTTTGGCTAATGAATTTTTGAAAGCATTGTACTGGCCAGGCTCTGTCCTGAATCTTCAAGTTGTGATTCCTTATTATGGGTGAAAGACATGGCTGGAGCAGGGAGGACCTGTCCTCTGCTGGTACTGCCCTTGAAGAACAGGAGCAAGTTTCCTGATGGTGTAGATGGGGTATGAGTCCTGGGAAAGGAGGAAGGCAAGAGACAGCAGAAGTGGGAGTGGCTTGTTGCTCAACGGCAATATGTTGCTCATAATGGAAGGGAAGCAGGAGTCAGTGGATGATGAGCTGAGGTTTGGCATGTCCCTACACAATGGCAGGTGCACACTCCCCATCTGGGGCCTGAAGTTCGAGAGATGAGTCTTGATAAGACTGCTAGAAAATTTGCCTTTAATGGTATTTTGCCCTAGGATCTGGTTTCAGACAGCGATGTATCTGAAGATTATCAATCTGAGCTGGAAAATTCTTGGTGTTATTAAAAACAATCATCTGACAAATGAAATGTTGTTCCAGCAAAGTCTGGAGAAGTTGACTTAGGAAACATCGTGCAGCAGTAGACTGTAACTGTGTAACCTTTGTAATGTAGCTTTTAAAAAATATAATATATATCTAAACCACCTAAGAAACACCTTGAAAGCTGGTATGTAGGGATCTTCACTTGGATGTTTGAAGGTAAGGAAAAGTCAGTGTATTGGGGATCCTTACACAACTTTATTTTAACATTTTTTTCTGTGTTTATTTCCCTGGGGTAAAAAGAAGATTCGCTTAAGTGATTGAATGTGTCATTGTCGTGGTTTCAGCCAAACAGGGCCTTCAATGTGCTTGTGTGCCTAACATTAACAATAAAGTTTCATAACTCTGGGGTACTCTCCATTTTACTGAATGTCACACAAAATCACTGTATCCTAAGATGTTTTAAGACAATATATTTTCCCCGTTTTCTCTTTGACATTAAACTTGGCAGCTGTACATGAAAGGTGGAGCCCCAAGGTTGAGCTGTAACTGAGGCTCGCAACTGGTACAGATTTCCCTATTTGCGTCCCAATGTCTTGGTGCTCTGGCACCTTACCTGTGGTGTCAATGCTCTTACCGTATCCCAGCAAGTTCATATGGATGTTGGTGGCAGCCCCAGTGGTAGTCAAATTTTCTACAGGCTTTCAAGAAGGAGATTGACTATTTCCCAAGATTCCCATTGCTTAGGGAAAAAGAAAAGCCATCAATGTACATGGATGGGTGTCTGAAATTGAGATGTATTTCCTCTGGACTCTCCATGGGTGATGAGAACGCCTGTGGATCCTCTGTAACAACATCTGTCAGGCTCTACAAGCACTGCTGCTCCTGCCTGAATGTGCATATTTGGGAGAACAGGAGGGTGTGAGCAATTAGGTGAGTTTAATATGCTGGTCCTGAACCCTTGTCTACACTCAGGGAACACGTTATATTAAAAGAAGATAGGAGAGCATTTGAAAACAAACAGGGCATAATGCAGCAATCAATAACTGCCTGAAATATAAACCAACTGTTAGCTCAGGCAGAATCAAGGTTCTTGGCTAATCTACTACATGTAACTGGTCTGGAAATACGTAAAAGGCTGCTGTAAAAAACAAAGGAACAGTCTGTCTTCCCTGTCCGGGACAGTGCAGTGCTCGAATAACTCACTTTGGGAAGCTGTCATATCTTCATCACTGGAGGTTTTACAGAAAAAGTTGGACAAACAGCAATGAGGAACAGTCTACACGTAATTGGGACAGCCTTGGGACAGAGGGAGGGGAAGAATAGCAGTGTGACCTATGAACATGTTTCCGCTCATGTTTTTTTCTGATATTGTGATATTATCACTGTGCTCCTTCTCTTGTTTGTCCTTCTCTTGCTACGCTCCTAGATGTGCCTTGCCTTTATGCAAGGTCTGTGCAGCAAGGATGTTTATGCTGAGTGGGACCTTTGCACTTTACAGCAATAATAGACGTAAAATTTGGGCAGGTGTCTTATGAAGACCAAAACCCTCTTGAAATGTCAGTGGCCCATTTTAAATAATTTCTGGAGTACACTGCATGTATTGCATGACTTGTTCCTAGGTAGAGTAATTCTGCTTCAAGTCAGCCTGCAGGGAAATCTTGAAGGACATGTTCATTCTCAGTCTGTCCTAGTCTTGTCATCTGAATCTGTTTTTTTGGAGGAAAGCAAATGCAGGTCCTGTGCCACCAACACAGCATAGAGGTGTATGCGCATGTATGTTTGAAGTTTCTGTCCAATGTGCAGTGAAATGTGGGAGATCATATAGCAGCTGCCATGCCTATCTGACACAGAAGTAAGATACCATTTTCCTCTTGCACACAGCCCCTTCATTTCTGATTTGCAATATACTGTCAGCAGTATAGAACACATAGCAGTGTCATACTTATCACGAGCGACAGAATGGGTCCACAATGTTCTGCAGGTTCACTGAGTAACACCATTTATTGGAATCAGTGAGACTATTCAAATGCTTATAGTTAGGTATATGCCTAAGCATTTTGCTGGAGGTAGGCATGGGTAAAAATAAATTTCCAATATTTTGCACTTGACAACAACTTGCATAAGCATCAGTTTACTTAATAAAAATTAAGTGTGGAGCAAAGCAGCTTTGGTAATAAGTACCACAGCAGTACTTATGTTGCAATTCCACTGTTGCAACAGGTGTTCTAGTTTGTTAAAACCAAGGGATCAATAACTAAATTTACAGAAAAGCCAGCTGCTTAGTGTTTAAGGGTTGTTTTAATGTGTCAAGTACTCCTGCTTTGGCCAAAACTGATCCTCTGAAACAGTATCTTCCACAGCTATCACTAGCAGCCTTCTTTTTCTGCAGTCTCAGACGAAAAGATAAAATAAATCTGCAAAGGGTATTCTGAAACATTGATCTAACTTAAACATCTCTTGCTCCCAAAGAATAGTAATCCACTAAGCCCTGTAAAACCACATATTTTCCTATAAGCTTTTCCAGTGCAAAACAGTCAGAACATTCATGCAAAATCAATAATTGTCCAGGATGGTGTCTAGTCCATTTTTAACTCCTCTATAATTTAAAAAGCATTACATATACAACACATGTACAACTTCTTTGAAAGTGGATATGGACCTTACTGAGAATAGGGTGGTGTTGTAATTTGTGCCATAGTGCTAAACCAAAGCCCAGAATAGATTCATTGTAATGGGTTCCAAGTTCTTCAGGTGGAGTGAAGGAATTGTTGGGACTGTGTTTATGTAAGTATGTGCAGGTGTATTATGCCAATATGTAAAGAAAAGCATGCTGTGGGTTACCTTATTTTGGCAATTTAAAATAAATGAATATTTTAGTGAAATCATATGGCATCCAGGAATTGCATTTAGGAAAGAACTAAGATGCAATACAAATCAGAGAAAAAGTCCTTGACGTTTGGGTAAATAAAACTGTAGCTGTGTTTCATTGTGTAGATAGTCCGTTCCCAGTCCTTGTCTCAAAAGGGACTTGCACCATGCCGCCATGTGGCTCCACCAGGGATGCAGGGAGGCAGCAAACCCCATTCCCTGCTGCCATTGTTCTCCTGAGCAGCCCGAGCTCACCAGCCTCAGCTGGGCTTGGGCTGCCTGATGCTCCCACAGAGACCCAACAGCCTGTCTGGAGGGCTGTGCTGTGCAGAATGTGAGCCTCACCATGTGCCCAAGAGCTACCAAAGGAGGAAAGACTTCCCCTTTCCTCAGCTGTCCTCACCTGCTTTGGTGACTGCTAGACTGTTGGAGTCAGGTGCAGTGCCCATTAACAGCAAAGGGAAGACTTTGTTTGACTTTGGTTCTAGGGTTGATCTAGGAAACAGCTTGAGTTGAATGAAATCAAAAAGTGAGGAAGGAGTGGAATTAGTGAAAAATGAATTAATTTTAAGATTTCCTCCAATAAAATCTAATAAATGACCATAAAACCACCTAAAGTCTAGCAAATGTTGGTTTTGTACTTTAATGTAGGGCACAGTTGAGCTGCGACTGGGGTAAACAGTGTGAAGAGACAACTGAAATGTGACTCATGCCTAGAACAGTAGAGTTCAGATTCTGAAAAGTTTATATTTTTGCCTGACAAATTCCCTTACAGGTATTTAAAGGACCCTTTTCTGAGTATTAAGAACAAAGATGTAGCTTTGTTTTAGGAAAAAAAAAAAAAAACTTGTAGAAAGGAAAATTCTGTCTGAAATACCTTCCTATGATTCCCTTGTGAAGTTCAGCTATGTCATACTGTTGGATTACAGTTACATAAAGTTGTCTCAGCAGTAAAATAATAGGATCATATAATGATACAACACCTTTTCTTGCTCCAATCTCAATGACATTTTGCACTCAATAGCACAGTCACCATCTTGGTCTGTCATTGAATTCAATGAGTATGTGGTCAGAAACTTTTTTTTTTGATTACCAAAAAAGAATAGATCTATTTTGTTTGAAAGGTAGATTTTTTTATCATAGGTAATGTGCTACAGACATTTCTATATGATTTATTAATTTCACCGACAGGCAAGTTAAACTACCTACAGTTGGGCCTCGTTTCACCAAATGTTAGATTACGAGAGATGTTCTTACAGGAGCAATAAAGATTGAATGCTAGTTCTACAATAAAAAATAGTTTTGATGTTTAAATTTCCAGCACCAGGCTCAGTTGTATGTGCAAGCTAGAGCCTTCTAAATACATTTACATTCTTGACAGTCAGTTTCTAAGTTCAGGGTTATTCTCTTCCATTTCAGTGTCTGATGTCAAACATGTAAACTAAACCTAGGTACAGTGTCCTGAACTCTTTTTCCTTTTGTTACATGAGTCTGATATTGCCGGAAGCTGTAATGGAAGAAAAAGCACCCTAAACTTGTGAGACATCAAGCCAAAGCAAAAAAGAACAAAACTGACTGTTAGAGGAGACCTTGGGCAGTTTAAGTGGTCTATGGAGGTCATTCAGTACCAGACACTCTCCACTTCCTCCAAATATATAATAGAAGGGGGGAAAAAAAAAGTGCTTCAGCTCTCCTACTTCATGTTTCCTACCTTAACTATTCTACCCTTGGAGTCTCTTTCAGCTCCTGTGGCAGTGCAGCTCTGCACCCCTTACTCAGACCAGCTGTGCTTGAGAACAGCATTGCATGGGTGCTCAGTGCTGGAGCCACCTGGGGAGACACAATTTCATGTAATTCACCCTTTTCTTCCCCGCCATCCACGACCAACCTTGTCTTTTTCCAATATTCAGGTGTTGTCAGTGTCCTTTTAATGCAGCTCGAGACTAGCTGTATATATACTGGGGTCAGGATGAAGAACATCAAGTTCTTCACAGCAACTGATTCAGCTGTAAAGAGGTTCCAGAGTTTCTGTCCCCTGGCTATCCTGCTTCAGCAGGCAAGACTGCTCCTTTTCCTGCTATTGAGTGCTGGCTCTGTGCTGAGGATGACCTCCTCACATGCAGCATTCCCTCCTTGCTTCCTGCTCTCCCAGATGAGGCTCTGAGCAATAATTAGCCTAAAAGGCCTTTTGTCTTCTCCATGTGCTGTGTTACCCATGGCCTCTTTAAAACTTTCTGCTGCTGTTTTTTGTCCAGTGAATATGTTCCTCTCATATAATTTTGGAGTGCTAACTGGAAAAGACTCCTTACTTAGTGTACATGAGAAGGAAACTGTGATGACCAGCCACGGCAGATGTCATGCAACAGTTTTTAGAGTGGATTTTTCCTTTCCCTCTGGTGGTTGGAAAGGGAAAAGAATACTGTGGCAAAAAGCTGAGCACCATCTCTGCAGGGTGGCAGGCCCAAGAGGCATGCTTTGGCAGGGGAACCAGTCCTAGTGGAGATGTATTGACCTAAATTCCTGATAGACACTCCTGCATAATTGTGGGAGAATTTCTGACAAACAATAGACATCCTGTGAACACTCCAAGTCTCTAGGATCTGTATGTAACTTGTGGTTAACTTAAGTTGCAATAAGCTTCAAGGTTAACATTGTCAGCAATAAGAAAACAAAGAAGTATGTGTGGTTTGTATAAAGGCTAACAGAATCATGAGTTGGAGACGGGAGGGGAGAGGCATTCGCATGGACTGAAGGCATAGACCAATTATGAAGCTATAATAGTCACGTGCTCAATATGAATAACCAATCATTATGCTATTCCCGTGTGATATGGAATTAAGTTACTTATAAAAGCTGAGCTATCTGCGCAATAAATTTGGCGTTAACACGATCATATTGATCTGAAGTGTTATGTCCATACCTTCCGCATCGTCACATAATGGCATCCTCTTCCTTGGGAATATGGTGGGCAAAACCAAACTTATTCAAAGACAAGTGCTCAACTCTAAGTCAAAAGACAAATTGAGAAGCTGAAGGCTAGGAATGGGCATGTGAGATGATTCATTGGGAAAGAGTGTACCCATTATCTAGACAACTTGGTCCCTGAAGTGCTGGAAGACCCAGGATGAGATTAATTCAGATATCTGTGGAGCAGCAGTCATGACAGTGATGATAAGCTGATTACATCTGCCAGTTCAGAGGTGCCCAGCTGACATGTGTCACTCGCTGTCTGCTATGTCAGAGCTTGTGTGCCTTTTTGTCCTGCCCTCATGCTGGCTCCCCTCCAAAATTATCTTTGTTTCTCCATACACTTCTTCCTGTATAAAATGACTTATGTTTTTCTCTTCTGGTTTAGAGAAGGCAAGCGTAATCAGCAGAGAGAACCATCAGGCTTGACTAACTGCCTGTGAAAAGTTGTTGTAATTCATGCCACGGCTATGGAGGAAATTTCTGGACATATCTATGAACTTTATCCATTCATTTATGGGTTTTATGTCTGGCTGTTTGTCAGGAATGGTGAGACTGTGTACTTAGAAACACCAGTCCCCTGTTAGGGGCTCATGGTGCCCCATCTTGTGTTTCTGCTGGAGGCAATACCAGCTCTAACCAGGGCTTACAGGCATCAGCAGTCCTGGCAGATGAGAAACATCCACAGTGCAGAAATGCTTATCCTGCAGTATGGCTGTGTCATCATGAGGCTGGAATGTACAGTATACGCTATCCACAGGCATAGCTCTGAGCACAGAAATGTGTATACCATCAATGGCACCTGCCCCTCTATGGAGAAGTTCAGCTGTTGTGATAGCTGATGAGCTAAATATAAGGTTTGCACATGCTTGAGTCTATTTAATACCTACCAAGGGGAGCTTACAGGGGGAAAAAATCCCCCAGCTTTGGGATCTACACATATGCAAAGTTTTGAAATATTTTTTTCATCCTTTATGTTTATACTTAGCTGGATCTGAAGTCACACCACTTTTATAGTAAAAATCCTGGTGTATTAAGTATGATTTCCTTGATTACAATATATAATATGACTGAAAATAAAGCTGCAAGTTTTACACAATACTATTAGTAGTATTATCCTTAGAATTTCTTGCCTTATTGTCAGATATATTGCCATAATTACATTTTGCAAGACAACAAATATTGCAAGGGTGCAGGTTTGGTCTTGCTGAAAGTTAAGGAATCTAATACAGCAGTTTTCTCTAGATTTAATTCCTTCATTATTTCCTAAGAGCACAAAAAATGTGATGACCACATCTTTGGAAAGATATTCAAAGCATCAGAAGCATATGCTAAATGTGGTTTGTTAATCATTCAGGGAATTGAGATACTGCATATAAGGAACATGCTTTTATCTTGAATCTGTGCCAAAAAGCCTTCTTTAAATTTTTTTCCTGCTCTGACAAAGCATAGCAAATCATCCCACCACAGACATTTCAGAGGTATTTGAGTACTGGCAGCAAAAACAGAGGACTTGAAAAAACCTTAAAGGCACAGGACCAATATTATTTTATAAATTATAATCTCCTTAGTCAAATATATGACTATGTGTGAAGCTTCTGCTTGTCAGTTAGATATATCTGGGTATTAGTAATGCAATAAAGTCATCTTGTTTACTAAAATTAAACTCAAAGTCATGTTGCCACATTTTCATGGAGCCCTCTGTATAGTGTTATCGGAAGTGAGATTCCCCGCCATGTGTCTGAGAGTGAGTTAATTCAGGTCAGCTGATATATTCCAGGAGTCTTTTCATGCAGAGATAAACTTCAAATTATTACCTATCTTTAAGTTTTATGAGACTTGAAGTTTGAAAAATGAGAAACTGAAACTACCCTATTTGATGTATCAAGCAAGAAAAACTCTAAGTCACTCATAAACTGAATTTTCAGAGAGGGACTATTTACATTCAAAAAATAAAAGAGGGAAGGATACATAGAGGTAGACATACCTGCCCAATGTTTTATGAAAACAAATGTTTGCAACCAGCTAAACCCTGCCCTGGGGTCATAGTAAACAAGCAATGATAAGAATGGTGCCATGCTGACTAGCTAGTCTACCAGAGCAGGTATTGTATATCAACAGACTGGCAGTGTCAAAGCCAAGTTATAGCAGCAGGAATTTAGCACTTCGCAAACTTGTGACCCCAAAAAAGGCCATGGTGTGTGTCAGGAATGTGTTACAATGGATTCTGAGCAAGAAGGATGAGGATTTGGCAGCCTCCCTTGTGCATAGGGACCATTATCTGGTTGGTGTGAGAGATACTATTTGTGCTGTGATAATATTTAACTGGTTCATAGGCCTTTTCTATTTTAAGCTGAGTGACCAGATGTCTTGTCTTTCACCTGGTATAGAGAGACTTAATTTGAACTTTTTTTTCAGTACTTATCAAATCTCACACACATGTTTATCTACTACAGATGACCACCTTTGGTTTGCTGTAAGTAAGGGTCTGCATTTTCTGGCTTATGGAAACTGATTGCCCTCCCAGCATAATTGCTTTGCACTCTGTAGAATGATTTACTCCCTAACAGAAGTTATATGATAAGTCATAGTGATATTCCCATTAATGTGTAGTGGAGTTGCTGTTGAACCTGGCATGAGTGCAGCTGAGATGTTAGCCAAATTCATTAATGTATGGCTCTGCACAACACACTCTGAATTTCTGAAAGTGAGGCTTTGGTAGGACATTTCAAGTTGCCTGCTCTGATGTTTAGGTTCTTTGAATTACTTAGATGCATCACAATTGTACTTGAAAGAGAGAGTTTACGTGTGTTTGATGACTGGTGAGTACTTGCCAGTAATATATAGTGTATCAGAGCCCAGTGTGATGATTCCAAAAGACTGTTTTCAGTCATGTATTACTAATGCTTTTGTAACCATCATAGAGAAATGATTTAAGACAGGTAGGTGTGAATGGCAGAAGAGCTGTATGCCAGCTATTAGTTAAGCTAAAGCCAAACTTGTCTTATTCTTACAAAACCTTTTTTTTTAAAAAAAATCTTATTTGCAGACACAATTTCCATGCATTTGATTTTACTAATATTACACAGGATCTAAAAATAGGTTAAATAATTTAAGTAATGCTAATGTTCATGGTTAAATAAGGTACTGGCATGTTTCTCAGTCCAGTCGTTTTCATGCATTTTGCAGTTTGAGACGTTATGAAAATACCATGTTGGTCTTCAACAGTTAAAGACGATGGTCATTAAAGTTGTTAGCTATCAACTAGAATTCAGCACTTGGTGATAGATGAATACTGGTTTTCCTTTCCATTGCCTTTTTTGCTCCCTTTCTCTCCTGAAGCGTGGTGTTCCCACTTACCACTCTCATTTTTCTCTTTCACGGTCTTCAGAATTGTACTGCATGTACCAAACATTACAGATATGGAAAACCAATCAGTCACATTAATCCATGCAATTTCATGCATTTGTTATATGAGAAGCTAAACAGGTCCCAGAATACAACTGAGAACTCTTCCACAAGAACTGTGCTGAAAATGACAAGCAAGAAAAACATGGCTTAGCATTAAACAGTTATGCCTCTAGACTGTTGACTGCAGCATAACCTCTTGTTTAGTTCTGCTGTGTGTCTGGGCCAGAGAGTGAGGGAACACGCTTAGTACTCTTCTTGTGAAAGAGGATCTCAGTTCCTGGTAGGGGAGGAGGCACAATGCTCTCCTTCAGTCTTCTGTGGCATTTCTGAAAACTGCCCACAACCACAGCCTATTCCCTCAGGGAAAACATTACCAGTCCTAGCAGGGGTCCCCTCTGCAGCTTGCAAAAAGATCAGACAGCTAGAGAATGAACTTCATTCTACCTTAAAGCTAAGCATCCAGGAGAGAAGGACAGAAAAGAGCAGGACTAAAAAAAATGATGTCTAAAAAAGCCCACTGCAAATTTACTACAGAGAAAATGTCAGGATTCAAGATTCCCTGGAGTCTTCAGCCAAGCACTGCTGTGGTTCAGTAGAAACAGTGGTCTAAACTGTGCAGCTTGATTACTGTATTGCTATGGTGCATGGCATTATACCGTAGAACAAATATAGTCATAGAATGGAGGAAAGGAGAAGATTGGAAAAAACACGCAAAGCCCCTGGGAGACTTAAGTCAGACAAGGACTTTCACCAGAGTCAGTGTAAATCCTTGGCTAGAAAGTAGGTAAGTGGCAGAGTGAAGTGAAGTAAAAAGGAATTGCTTCCAGTGAAATTTAACCAAATAATATCAGCCCTGCATTTTTCCTTTTTGTCTATAAAATACAACTTTTAATTTGTCTTGGAAGGTTTGGAATTAATAATGCATTTTTGCTTAATGCTGCTGAGATTGGAATTCTTTTGCCCCAGTATGCTGTGTGTGGTACACTGGTGTTTGGTCAGGGCAACATTAACTCAGCCTTGTCAAAAAGAGGGTTATTGAATTTCCACTTTATTGCTTCACTTGGGATGTGGAGCTTGACTGGCCAAAGCCTTCACCTCATGTGACCTCGATAGGATGTGGATAGTTCTTGTATTGTCACCCATTTAAAGAAAAAATTTTTTGCAGAAGCGGTCCAAAGTCCATATTTGCCTTCTGTAGCTGCTCTGAGTATTTTACTTTTCCCTGTCAATAAAAGTTAATGTTCTTTAACCTTATAGCATCTCAGAGGTGACTCTTAATTCATATGGATGAGGTCTTTCTTTGGTTAGCAAAGTAAATTTGGCTTGAAATAGGAACACAGAACTATTACCATGAAAAAAAACCCAAACAGCTTCATATAAAATCCAGTTCTAAAAAAAGGGTTTCTAACCAAAGGAAGGCTATGCTTTCAGCTGTGTAATTGCAAAAGTAAACTTGGTCTGTGCCTGAAAAAATAATAAAATTAACAATTAAGCCAATTTCTGTAATACAAACAAAAATAATAAGACTGCTTTGAAGAAATTGATCCTTAGCAGGAGTTATGAGCATCCCCTATTTTTGAACTGTCTAGCGGTGTAAAATCATGATTGTCTTGCAAGTTTTGCCTATTTAATATTTTTATATTAAATATTATAACTGTAAGAGGCAATTCAAAAGTATTCTTTACAATCTGAAGGGTAGACTTCCAGAGAAGCTTCTTTCTGAAAAGCAGTAGAACAAATAATAGTGTGGGAATACCTACAACATAACAAAGTAAGAAATAATAGACAGAATGAAATTTTCAAAATTAAGACTTGTAACTAGGCATGTGCACTTGTGTGAACTGATAGCTGTGACAGACTTTGTGTACAGGTTTTGACACTATCTCACATAATAACCCAAAGGCAAGCTAGAGAGTTACGATCTGCACAGAACTCCAGTTAAGTGCAGAGTTGGGCAATCATAACTGAAGCGGAGGTGGGGGGGAGAGAAAATAATTGCTAAATGAAAGGATCAGGTAGGATTTCAGAAATCTGTGTTGACTCTGCTACTGTTAAGATTTTCATGTATGATTTTAATGATGGAATGAGGCATTCATCCAGTACGTTTTCTGTGATGCAGTTTGGGAGGTCCTGACAAGTGCTTTCTAGTTTTGTATACTGAATTTCAAGAAATATATGGACTAATACAGGAATCTAATGGAGAGAATCATGGTTCATCCAGAAATATAAAAACCAGAAAATGAATGACACTTTTGCGTTAGTTTAGTCTGGAGAGGAGACTCATATTAAACTTCAAAAGTGCAAGGGATATTTAGGTTAGAAGAAAACCTTAAGTTTTTAACTTAAGTTAAAAACTCTAAGTGGAAGGTTAGAATATGAAGGATACTAAACCTGTATCATTGTATTTCTTTAAGGAACATGACAGATAAACACCAATCATGAATAAAATTAGTATAGCTGGTGCTTCAGTGAGCAGACTTCTGATGCTCTCTTTTTAACGATGTTTTGAAAACAATATTTTTTTTGAAAAAAACCTTCTGATGAAGAGTGATGACAAGGAAGAAAACATTTAATTTTTTTGTATATTTTAGACATATTTGCATTTTTATTTGCAATACCTGTGACTTCACTCCAGACAAATTCATAGATTCATAAATAGTATGAGTAATTAGTGAAGGACTTGTACAAAAACATGGCTTCCATTGCAGTTGGTGGTCCGTCCTATAGCATCAGGGCCAAAAAGCTGTTGCACTCCCATCTCAGGTACTGATGTTATGGCTGCCACCTGAATTTTTATGGCCCTTTCTGAAAACTGCAGTTAAGCCGTAGGACCTAACTTGGCTTGAATCCTACTGGGCTGACAGCGTGCCTTGTGTCTTTGTGTAAAACAAAGGATGCAGGCATGATGCCACAGAAGAGATTAGAGGGCACATGAGCTCCTGCCTGTGTCACTTCTTCCAGGACCACATGTACTCTGCATGTGTGTGAGTAAAACCGTCCTTAGCTGTTTTATGTTTAGTTTCCAAAGTTTGTGCTTTGGGGATCAACATGGAAGATGAATTATTAGAAAGCATTGCTTCCATTGTCTTTTTCACAAAATAAACTATAAAATCCAGATAAAACCGGACAGCAACTTTCATATTTCTCAGCTTTTCTTTTCACAGTCCTTGGAACATGATGGCATTAATGGGTTGGAAAGTGATGGAACAGCAAGATGGCAACACTCAGTCAAAACTGAAGAGCAGAGAATTTATGGCATACATTCGACCACACTGTTCAGATGGTAGGCTCTGAGCAAATCTTGACCTCACAGGAGTAATTTGCAAATCTCTCCTTAACGAGGCCAAGAATTTATCCCTCTTAAGTGCAACTGCTTAAATATTTCATAAAGGCATATCAGGTGAGGACACAAACTCTGTGTCACCTTGCGGCAACTGAAACACTTCCTCTTACTGCATATGTTGTAAATGTAAATTTTTTAAAATAAAGAGAAGCTGTTTTAGTGCCAAAGGTGATAGTACCAACAATAGGCATGGTCCCTGGCTGAAATAAACTATTATCATTGATATTCAAAGGATCAGCACCATTTTACTCTGCCTGGCTGAAAATGCTTGTCACTACTGTGTGGGTGCAAAAGGAATTGTCTGTGCCAAAATTTCAGCTTAAGTGGTTTTAGCTGATTCATAAGGCTCCCTTCAGAAAGTGACAGTAGCAGTTACTGATTAATCTCTTCTACTTTCTCTGTGTACATATCTATATATGTCTATAAAAATCTATAGATGCATCAGCCTGTGCACAGTACCCGTCAACAGCATGACTGCTACTGACTGCAGAGTTCTGAAGTCTCTGCCTACACATTGCTTCATGGAAATCGTGTTAGAATGATGTTCTAAAAATCATCTTATTCTGATTTTAAACTTGCTATGATCAGTGAGAAAAATAATATGGTTAAGAAAAAACCACCAAGATTATTCACCATCCTTAAAATAAGTTTATTTTACACTCTTTAAATGAGCAGCCAGGTGTAAATCTACAGAAATACGCTAATGGTTAGCAAGCTTCTTAATTTTTAGAGACATCTACATTTCAATTATGGACTTATGAAAGATCACATTAAAGTCCTTTGTTGTCCATGATGGCTAGCATATTTTGACTTGATTCTCTTTCTGTCTTTTAAGGAGATTATTCTTTAGTTAGAAGTAAAATAAACCTACAGTTTTTTAAAGTATAGGCCAAGGCGCAGTTTTAATGTCTGTGAGTGTGGCTGACACAGCAGATCACTATATTTGATTTTAAATGCTCAAAACTCTAAATAAACATGGGAAGTAAAGGTAGTACATAAATAATGACATATTATTTCTACTGAGTATTAAACAAGGTGTTAACATAGAACATTTGCAAATGTTTAAATGACATTTGCAATGAAATATTTGAATAACATGAGTAATTGAAAAGCATAAAGAGAACATGATCCTAACTTCACCTTTTCTCCTGTGCTTATTTTTCTGGGAGGCTGCAGTGCACAGAAAACATGCATGCAGCATTTGCACAGAGGATGGCACTGACTGCTCCATGACACATGCAGAAGAGAAGCATTGTCTGAGTGGCACTATCTGCACTTGGCCCAGGATAGTCACCCAGGGGATAAATGAAGTGTCTTTGAGACAGAGAAGCTGGCTTCCAGGCCTGGGCAGATATGACACAGTGTTGTCCAACACCCTCACAAAGCAGTCCCCCTCTTTTTCTGCCCAAATTTCTGCCATCCTTTATTCAGTCCCAGATGTCCTTTCACAGCTGCCCAATCCCACCTGATTCATGTTGGTAATACTCTCAAACAAAAAAATTAGTAATTAAAATGAAGCCCCTTTTGCCCATATTACTCGCAGCCTTTATACTCTTCCATCTGCCCATTCCCAGTCCCCTCTTGGTTTTAGAAGACTCATTAGCATGTGATCATGTCTCTGCCAGGATTCCCCAGTGCCATCTGCTGCCTTCCTAGATGATCAGTCACACACAGATCACTATTTACCATACTCAAAAATGCAACACATTTTCTAAGCCTTGGTTTTGGAGGATGCTTTTGAATTCTCTACCAAAGAGAACTCCGATCAGCCTCTTTCCAGATTGTTACGGCCATAGAAACAACACTGGTCTTTACATGGTCTGAGTATTCCCAGACCTGCCCAGCCTTTTTGGCAACGGCATATTGGTATCCCTCTGGCTGTACAACCACATGCTGTGCTATCATTTAATTAAAGCAGTTAGCTTCTCTTGCGATGACCAAAGACTAAAGTAACACCTTCTCAAACTGAACATACTCTTTGTGGAAAAAAAATTTATCTTTAAAGACAAAAATTTGTTTCTTCAAACACAGAAATACTAAGTTCATGTTACATGGCTTGGAAGAGATTTCCAAACATCATTTTTTCTTACATTTTCTCTTTGGCTCTCCCAGTAATTTTCATGCATATTACCTTTGTAAAGTGGAGCAGTAAGCAGTGTAATGCTGAAAAATTCATTTGGGAAAATAGCAATAGTGTATCACTTCTGTCTATCAGAGAAAATATGTTGTAGGAACAACTGTCCTAGCCTCATTCCTGACATTTGAGCTGGCAATCCAAGTAGGTGACCTGCAATACTCCTTCTGCTCTTCACTACAGGCCCTTTCCCTTGAATGAAGTGGGACCTGCTGTAATTTTCCATGGCCACCTGCCTTCCCAGGAATGATCTGGGTCCTCTCTTCAGTAACTTGGACTTCAAAAAATGCCTGGACATAACACTGAGATCCAGGAGATTCATGCCCCAACATCTTCACAGTGCAGCAGTGGGTGAATGTCCTCCTGTGGAGCCCACCATGAGCTCTCTGCTCCATACAGGGCTGTTCTAGCCCTGCTTTAGATATCAATTGCATCAGAACGGGGAAAATCCAGAAGCATCATAAATCTGTTTCTCTAGGTTTATGCAGCCATACACTTAACACAGGGCAGTGACTTTTAGTACTGAGCATCACAGAGTTTACCCCTTTTAAGATCCAACTCTGCAATACTGGAAGAAAGTTTTGCTTCAAAGCATACAAAATGAACTACTGAATTTGAGACCAATGAGTACGAACATCTAAAAAGACTTAAAAAAACCCCTAACCAAGTAAATTTACTTATGCTTTTGTATGATTCATTGCTGGCTGTGAAATCTGTCACTGGAAATTTGGCAGGCCTTTAAACTTGAAAATACATTCATTTTCCTCAGTGGAGGTTACCCTTGATGTGATCTGAGAGTGAGCTGGGGAGAGCTTGTTCCCTGTGATTTGTACACATTCAAAGCATCATTGTGTAAATATCTTCAGGAATGATGTCAACTCAAAAAGCATATTTTTCACTTGAGATCTGAGCGCCTTCAATACAGCAGTGTTTTGACAATATACATAGGGTTGCTGATGCTATCTGCAAAGCACAGTCATTGTCTTTGTGTCACAGTTGCAATTGCCTTTAGCATTAATGAAACCTAGCACCCGAACTCAATTAATGTTGTCCTCTCCTTTTCCCCAGCTTGACTTAATATATATATATTTCCTAGAAATACTTTTTGAACCGTCATTTATAGTAATATGATCTCCCTTCTGTCCTTTTCCTTCAATTTCTCTGAAATTGATCCAAAAAGAAAAATAAATATGAAAACATCTTTTATAATTTCAGAGAAAAAATTTGCAATCATGCTCCCCCATACAAAAAAAAACCCCTTCCATTTTTTTTCCTCTATTGATTTATTTTTCTTAATAAAGAAATATTAAGACTATGGATTCATGCAACATTTTTGTGAATGTCACTATTTAACAAACACGATCTTAGAAAATACGAACTATACATCAGCTAGAATAGTTCAGACATTGCATATACCGAAGCATATATGCTAGCTCCTTTATCCTAGCTGTATACATCTGAAGCTTAACTGTGAAGGCAGAAAAAATAGGAAAATGTATTAAGCCCCAGAAATTCACTTATCATGAAACAAATGATTCTAGGTAGGAATATATTTACTTTCAAAAACATCCAAAGGACAATGTGAAGTGCTTTATTTTGGAATTAACTTACCATGCTAAGCTTTCCAGAGTCTATTGGAAGACATCTAGTAAGATGTTTTATCTGACTGATGACTCTACCTGAGCTCTCAAGCAAATCAATGGGAAGACAGGGTAGGGGTGTTTCCAGTGAGATTTTTCTAATATCCAAACTATACTGCACAGATTTTGAACCTGAGAGAAGCCCTCAGATCTGAAAGAGCCTCACATACATCATTAAAGGAGCCAAGCCATTTGTTCATTGCCACAACTCTGCATCAGTTATCACTGCAACAAAAACCATGAGAAAAATCCTTGCAGGAATGAAATGGGCAAGCTGCAATACCATCGTATCGGAGATACTTGGCACACAAACACATTCCCTTGCTTTCTCTTAGGCTGCAAAAATAAGAGAAACTATAGCTGATGATGGAGTTGTAACCTACCTTTCCACTTATTTGCACCCATAGAATCACTTTTGCAAAAGTTTGTAAAACACTGCAAGGCTGACAACTGCTTGTGCTGGGATAAGGCCCCCTGGGAAGGTACTTTGTCAAAATTTCACTGTGTTTCAGACAACAGTGAGCCTTGCTTCCTTGCTGCTCTTGGCAAAATCTAGGCAGTAAATTGTGTAGTGGCCCTGCCTGCTGTGAAACTAACATGCTATTCCTTGTTCCTGTCTTCAGATCCTCTTGTAATTCAAATAAACAAGGTCACTTTAGAGGATAACATAAATTTAGGCAAAGTATGCTTTCATTTCCAAACAGAACTTCCCACCTAGTTCTCTGACAGAGAGAAAGTCAACATTTCTTCTTTACTGAGAATGCTAACTGAACCCCTTATATTGCAAACAGAAGCATTACCATCTTTATAGTTAAGCAAGAATAAGTGTAACATCAGGAAGTATCTAAACTTGGCCTAATTGCTCAGAAAACTTCTATCATAATTTTATGATTTCTATCATAAAGAAAAAACCCCTAGAACATATTGGTGTTGTACACATGATTTTCAACATAAATGAGACTGCAATTTTAGTATTACAAAAGTAAAAGTCAGATACCAAAGAACTGATTCTTGTTGCATAGCTTCTCCAGCGTACTTTGAACACATACATTCCATAGATAACCAGATAATAAGCACATGTAACATAAGCACATATTACAAAAAATATGTGTTTTCAGTTTTTAAACTGAATATAGAATTAAAGGAGTAGGCAAGATTTCAGTACTAACGGAAAACACTGAGATAAAAATGTGAGTCTGAGTGACCATGTAAGTATGTCTGGATATTGACATGTGGACTTTGCTCAGCAACTAACTTTGGTTCACTGACCCATTCTTTTCTCACCTCGCATTTAATACTGACCATTAATAGCATGCACATATTTTGTAGCTTTCAGTAATGTAACTTTGTCTACCTCAAAGGTTCACTAATAAGAAACAGACTTCTACAGTTCCTTTTTAGATCTTTTAAGTGTTTACTACAGAACTGAGTTTTCTGGTTTGGGTTAGTACCACCTTCTGATACTCTGCCTCCACAGTATCCATTTGGATTATGTGTGTGATGCAATGTCATCCAATTCAGCAGCTTCTCATAATGATTTCTTATCTTCAATCCTTATTCCCAGTCATAGCATGTTTCACGTCGGCAAAAGGTCACTGTGCTGTATTTTCTCCTAGGTTGAACTTTAGTTGGTAGCACAGCTGCAAAAGTGGAAAGTTCAGGTAGGAAACCCTGTGGTATATTCACAAATCAATGGTCATTGCTTCCTGTTCATCTGCACTGAGCTGTACTATGATGCTGACATGCACTTTTCTGCAGTATAATTTGATTCATTAGCCTGTTGCCATGAATGGTTTGGGATTTTAATTGTGAATTTACTCCTCTAGACCAACTAGGCATCATCATCATCATCACCATCTTCATCATTATTTTTACTCCATATGAGCTGAGGCTATTGCCCTTGTCTTAGAGTTGGCGACGGTAGCCAGTGTCAGCTGGGTCTCATTTATTCACGAGTGCTGCGACCTACTATGGTTTCTGGGTTGTTGTGGAAACTATAAGGAGCTTGCATCCTAGCACACCATTTTTGAAGTGTTACTACCTGGAATTGCTACAGAACTAAAGGAAGAGGCAGGCTAAAGTAAAAGCAAGTCACTAAAAAGCGATGCAGGAATTGCTTGCATATGAAGCAATATCAGCTAAGTGTTATCTCAGCTGCTTAACCTGATTACTTCATATTTAGGTTAAATACCAGCATGAATGTTAAAAATGTAGGAGTTCCCATTCTCTGCTATGAAAGACTAAAATCTTTTAATGATTATTTTGCAGAGATTTATAGATAATGATCCTGTATAAAAGGATCTTTTGGAGAAACATGAAACTATATAATGTAACAGCATGGTTAATTACAACCCCTTCCTGTCATAATGCTGGGCCTGTGTAATCTATGCTAAATACAAATGATCAGTGCAAAGTAGATTCATCAGGATGAAAAGAAGAGGAAGTGATGGAAATAATTAAAAAAGGAGGCAATTATTTTGAATAGACAGTGAATTGACATTCAGAGGTTGTGAAGTAAAATGAAAGACAGGTAGTAATTGCATAAAATTCTCATGTGATTGCCAGCTCCCCGCTATGTTGACTAACTGTACCACAACTTACTGTGCAGCCTTGAACACAAAGGATAAATTGAATTCATCACCTTCCTGGTGCTGTCATAATCATTCTTTCGTGTTTCAAAGCAAGGGAGGAAAGTGATTCATCGGTAAGCCGCTCAATACACTGTGGGAGTACATAAATACTTCCCTTGACCACCGAGGCAGTATTATCAAAATATATAAAAATTCAATAAAGGAAAATAGATTTGGGGAACAATGAGACTTTGACATACTCAGTTGATGCTCAAACAGCAAACATCCAATACTTAAGTGCAATGAGGCAGAGTCTGTGTTAGCATGCAGCATATTTTGTGGTAAACCCTTTTGAATACTTTCTAAGAGACTTCATCTTGAGTGATAGACCTTGATTTCTTTTCAGAAAAAAAATATTACACTTCAAACAAATTTTTAATGGGCATAGCTTCATGATATTTTTTCATCCAAAGGTACATTATATGTACTTGAAAACCTCTGGACTGAATATACTGGAGACTGGACTCTCTCTGTTCACTTACAGAAGATACATAAGTTGACACTGCATGCTGTTACATGTTGCCTTGTCACTGCTCCTTACTCCTTAAATATTGCAGTGCCTACTTATCTGAATTTGTGTTGACCTTGGTGAGCAAAGGCAGGTGAGCTAGAGCTGTTATTATATGAGGGTTGTTTTCTACAAAAAGAGAGGATGTTGATAATGCTGAGGACAAGCTTCCTCTGGAGTTACTATGTACCTGTCTGCCTGCCCATCCTCATTAGTAAGGATAATTCATAAGCTTTTACTCTGGTAGATTTAAAAATATTTGTTCAGAGAAGGATTATCATTATCCTATACAAATATTAAAACGGATGTGAGCTTATAGAATAAATATTCCTTTTCCTTGGCCTGAAGGTATGACTGGATAAAAATGCAGTCCTTGCACTCGAGGAATGCAAAATCAGTGCAAGGTTAAGTGAGGAGGACAAATACCAAAGGGGCAGAAGGAGGATGGTTGAAGCCTATGTAAGGTTTCACACTCATCTTGTTTTCCTGAAGGATTATATTGTATCCTTTCAAAGCCAAACCATTCTGCACTACCTGAGGATATAACTGGGTAAGACCCATGTTCCAATGCAATTTTATATGCATTAGTGACAGACTAATCTTCAACAAAAGCTCTGTAATTTCTGGGAGAGTTGGAACAATTGCACATTATTAAAATTTGATACTTCATCTGTTTTTGTACTATATGGAATGAAGAGAGGAGAATACATAGTACAAATTAAAATGGTGAGAGTCTGGACATTCTTATGCACAATCCAAACCTAAGGATAATTATATGTGCATGATATTCTTTGCTCATAATGCAAGAAAAGAATCAGTATTAATGCAGCTGTATTACATGCTTCTCACTGAGATACTGCTTATGAGTAATGCTTACTATCAGCTATGATCATGGGAGATTTTTCAGATTGTTCAAATGAACACATTTATCTACACTGCATTCCAAACAACAGACTGTCACTAATTTAGTGTGTGAAACCTTTCCTAGGTGAAGTGATGTAAGTATACTAGACCATGAATATTTTTAGCAATTCTTTTTTGACACCATTCACAGATGCTGATAAGGCACTGTAAACATGCCTTTGTCTGAAGTAGTTCTCTACAGCTTGAAATCTTCAGGCACAGTAGTCACTGTATAAATGCGTAACCTCATGAAATTCAATAAGGCCAAGCGCAAGGTCCTGCATCTGAGTTGGAGCAGGCCCAAACACAAATCCAGGCTGGGAGGACTTGTGGGTGCTGGTGAATAAGAAGCTCAAGATGAGCTGGCAATAGGCGCTCGCAGCCTGGAAAGCCAACCGCATCCTGGGCTGCAGCAAAAGAAGCGTGGCCAGCAGGTCATGGGAGGTGATTCTGCCCCTCTACTCCACTCTAGTGAGACCCCACCTGGAGTACTGCGTCCAGCTCTGGGGCTCCCAACATAAGAAGGACATAGACCTGTTGGAGCAAGTCCAGAGGAGGAACAGGAAGATGATCAAAGGGTGGAGCATCTCTCCTATGAAGAAAGGCAGAGACAGTTGGGGTTGTTCAGCCTGAAAAAGAGAAGGCTCTGGGGACAACTTATGGTGGCCTGTCAGTACTTAATGGGGGCCTCCAGGAAAGGTAGGGAGAGACTCTTTATCAGGGAGTGATAATAGGAAGAAACTGTTTACTGTGAGGGTGCTGAGACAGTGGAACAGGTTGCCCAGAGAAGCTGTGGATGCTCCGTCTCTTGAAGCATTTGACGCCAGGTTGGATGGGACTTTGAGCAACCTAATCTAGTGGGAGGTGTCCCTGCCCATGGCAGGGGGTTGGAAATAGATGATCTTTAAAGTCCCTTTCAACCTAACCATTCTATGATTCTGTGATTCTATGCTACTGGGAAACTGCAGAGCAACCAACCAGCATACTGCAAACTCACTCCCCTATCTCACTGCTTCTCTGTGTAGACTCTGAGCAGTAGGATGCAGGCAATCAATACAACCAAGTATCTGTGGCTTAATGACTTACTGCATGTTGCTATCATCATGCACACACCAGCTGTGAATCAAAACATTTTCATCTTGATTTTAAAGAGGGAGATTGAAGAAATTATCTTGTATCCAACCTACTCAATTATTAAATCATCAGCTGAACTACATTTGGTTGTACACCCATAACCTAGCATACATATTCTTAATATAATACTTAGGAAAGCCGACTTCTGGGTGCCTCCTTGACAGGCCACATCTATACCAGAATTTTTTTTTAGCTATAGCTCTGTGGACTGTGGCAGGATAGCGTGGTTTTGGGCATTTTTACCATTATGAGTAAGACAAAATGGCGCAGAGCTGAACATCCAGAGACCTGCCTACACAGCAGTTTCCATTGCTGCAACAAGTGGTGACATTGCAGCAGTGTTGCATATGGGTGTGACGTTAGCAAGGGCATTAAAAGCTCAAGTAAGAATCAAGAATTTATCAAAATCAACAATTTAGTTGAACTAGACTGAGTCTAGCTTTAAATACTCATCCAAAAAACACAAAATGCCTAGACAACTACACCAGGTCTTTCCACAAAGCTGGCTATGAGCACAGTTCTTGCACTCAGAGAAAATGGCTAGTTGGGGAAAGAGAAGTCCTGGTTTCTGCAAAGGCTTGGCGACAGTCAGGTCAAAACCCAGTGATTTTCAAAAAGGCTCAGGATACATGGTGCAGAAATACAGTATTTTACACATATTTAGGCTTCTCAACCTCAGTCAAGCACTAGTTAAAAGCAAACAAACAACACTGAAATTTCAGGGCATTGGCTTTCCCAGGCTTACCAGAGGTGAAACATTAACACTAGTTTGGTCAGCTGACCATCTCAGAAATTCACTTAGAATGAAAAAGAAGTGGCAAAACCAAAAAACATTTATCTGCCTTTTGTTTTACCTCATGTGTGGTTGGAAGTAAAAGAAGCATTGAGATGAGAGAATGTTTATTTAATTATTTATTTTAAAGCAGAAGGTTTTTGTCACCAGATGCTCTGTGCTGCCTTTGTGTTGACCTTTGTGTTCCCTGGTTTGCAATTGTGTGACAATTTTCTTGTTTTCCTATTTCAATAAATAATCATGTAGAGCTTTCCCACAGAGACATGGGAGTCAGAAGTATTGATAAACCACTGAAACAATGGTTTGAATACTTAGAAAAGCATAGAATTTGCAGAATCATAAAGTAATCAGTTTCACATCCATTAAAGAAAACATTCTGTTTCTTAATAATTTGACCATTCTGAACCTGACAGTGGCTCTTTGACGGTTGAGGTATGGTATTGCTGTTTTCCAGAGCACAAAGTCATTATCTGATCACGAGTGGAATCACAGCTGCATCTGCCCTCCCATGCCAACTGTAAAGCCTGTGTCCTGGTTCCGGCAGGGACAGGGTTAACTCTCCCCGGCTCGGGGGTGTAAGTATTCCATCCCATATGAGCCACGAGCTCCCTGAGCTGCCCGGAGGAGGCAGGAAGTGGCCCCTTGGACCAGGCAGGGGCATCCTGGGTCCAGTCGGTGAGCGGCAGTTACCTAACCATGTTTGTATATTCCTCTGTCCCTGTTATTGCTGTTGTTTTTGTGTTACCTTTGCTGTTCTATTAAATTGCCGTTGTCTCAACCCATGAGTTCTGCCCTTT
>VXBO01006650.1:20753-42584 GCA_013400135.1 Rhinoptilus africanus | reverse complement strand
GGGGTTTTTTTGTCAGGGTAGGTTAATGGTTGGACTTGATGATCTTAAATGTCCCTTCCAGCTTTGCTGATTCTAGGATTCCATGATTCTATGATTCTCTGATGCTCTCTTTGGCTGTGGGCCTAGCCATTTAGCTATGCCCATCAGAAGAGTCATGAAAAGTAACCATAAAAATTAACTTAGGTGTATTGAAGATGAGAAGTATAAATTTCAAACTAGCTTCCAGATTTACATGCAGGACCATGTCTGGTCATGTGTTGATATGGAGCATTTACAAAGAGCAGGGGAAAAAAAGGCCTAAAACCTGTGCCCTTGAACTTGCCAGAATATACTGGTTTATTCTTCTGGTGGTAGTCAGCCGAACAGGATGTGCTGGAAGCTGTGACAGAGTAATTAAAAAGGATTGGATAATACACGTTATCATTGAAAAGATTTAACAGGTTTACAAACACAAAGCCCAGAAGCAGTTTCACTTCTGTTGCTAGAGGCTAGCTTTCCATCACAGCAAAATAAATTGACCTGACCTAAACGTAACAGTTAATTTAAACATAAAATATAGGGTCTTTGAAAAATTGCTTGCTTTCCCCCTCATAGTTTAAACGAGCTGGAAATAACAGATTTATTTATTGTATGTTTGTATCTCTTGTTAGGGATTGCTTCGTTTTAAATATTTTATTAACCAGTAGAGCTAGCAAAATGCCTGCAGATGATTAGATAACAGATCCCTCTAATAGCATTAATAGTTTATTTGCCTTGGTCTTCCAAATGCTTTTTACAAACTGAAATAACTAATGCCCAAAACTTAAACTCACATATTATGTTTTGAATAAAAGGAAACAGAGATATGAACATTCCCAGATAAGTTTATGTTTGTTTTGGTTTTCACAAACTCAAGGAGTTGTGTTTTTGCAAGACCACAACATGCCCTACTTGAACATGTTTTTTCTTGAATCAGATATGCAAGCATGCATGGAAAGCTTGTATTGCATCTCATGATCACTTTCACAGTGGTAATTTTACAAGTACTTACCAATGACTTAATGATTCCAACATTCTGGTTATTGTTTGGGACAGTAGCCAGTAAACAGAGTAAAGTGCTGAACAAAGGAGACTGGTTTTGTTGCTCTTGAGGAGTCTGAATTCAAGGCTAATAGACACAGAAAGCTGAGCAAAGCCTCCAAAAGGAATACAATTTGCAGGAAACTGAACGCAGACCTGTTGGATTCCAAGGCTTGTTACAGTCTGTGTAGTTGCTTCTGCTGGTTGCTGGCTTGCAGAGCTGATCAGAAATAGTACTTCCATCCCACAGGAATTTTGTCTATTTCAATCCCTGTTGATTTGAGCCAAAAATCCAGTTGAAAACAGTAGCTCTTCTGACTTTTTTTTTTTTTTTTCAAAATTTAAAGTTCTCAACCTTTTTTGGCATATCTTAAAAGGACTATTGCTACCTATTGTTTGTCTTCTGTTTCCCAATTTTGGATGATGCCTTATATCAAATTTCTAATCACAGGGATCTTCAAACCGTGATAAATATGAATAAAAGAGATTGTGATGTAGCTGGGGATGAAGATGCTAATGGTGGGCCAGCTGGTCATTGTTCAAGAGGCCAAAGTAGTGCCTAAGGCTGAAGAGCTGAGAGCTTGTTTTGGGTTAAGAAGGTGGAGTGGAGCTGTGGATGCCTCATACAAGTAAGGAAGAGCCTGGCATGAAGGAAAGAAAAGAGAAGGCAGCAGTGAGCATCTAGAATAAGCTAGAAGTGGTGTTTGTCCACCATAGGTGTTTACTTTCACGTTTCATCTCAGACATTTAAAATTCTCAAATGTAGTGGGGTTTTAGAGTGGGAAATGTCATAAGCCTTGATGCAAGAAAGTAGTTTTCCCTGCAGAACAAGGCAAATATATGCCTCTATTGCTTCTCTTCCAAAATGCGACTGTTTTTGTAACAGAGCCCCAGGAAGAACAGACAACACAGAGCTGCCAGTCACCATCTCCTGCGGAGCAGTTTCAGGAAGAACTACCAACAGAGTTACCTTTGCTCTGCATCTCTCCGTCCACCTACCTGTGAGCTCATCTGTTACTAAAGAGCCTCATAGATTTGGTATGTAAAGGGGAAAAAAGGGGAAACCTGCATTATGAGGGATTTCAGGTGAGAATCCTTGTGTCTGCTTTGCCAGCCCTGAATTCCTGCACGTGGTATGTGAAGTATGGAGTAACACATGTCAAATGATAGTAAGCCTCAGAGCAGACTACAGCTAGCACTCGGGAGAGATTTAATTTATTGTTCAGTGGAATGAATGCTATTGTGCAGTGACAGCTGGTGCACTGAATGACACGCAGTGACTGCTTGACTGACTCACAACAATAATACCCAGAGAGTCTTGCACATCAGGCTGTCTCAGGGGAATGCAGAAAGGAGGTGTCTGAGGAAAGCAGGCTTCATTGTCTTTGCTAGCTCAGGTCTGGCTCACAAACCACTGTTTTCTGATGCTGAACCACCAGGTACATTTTGAAAAAGTGAATTGTCCATGCACTAGAGTGGAGAAGACTTTCCCTCTAGCTTTAATTCTGTTTTCTACCAGTAAATGTTTCTCCCTCTCCTCTTCTTGTTCAAACTACATAACCAGTGAATGCTAACAGGCAAAATGAGCATGTGCTTTGGGCTGCTGCAAGATGGTCAGCCTGTTTATGCTTGAAATTCCTTTCCACACAGATATTTTTGCTACTTAAGTGCTGGTATATGGAATATTTGTGTATCATCTTGTGTTGCAGAGACCACTATTGTTTTCTGAACAGATTATAAAAGACTTAATCTTTGGCATATATTTTCCTGATACATAATTATTGTGAACACTAGTGTAATGGCAAGACAAACCTGACATCTGTATAGACTTAGCTAAGTTTATTTCTGAAAGGAGATAGCTAAGTCAGTGCAAAACTGTAGGTTGCATTGCTTTTCTTTGTATGGATGTGGACAGAGTACTTTCAGGACACTTCAAAGCGAAATTGATAAAACAATTCTCATGCCCTCATTTTTGCATAAATAGACGTCATTTCTGTACAGATCTGATTTAGAGGTGATGCAGAGGACTGGGGCAATGAATCTAATTATATTGTTCAGAAATGGACAGAGAACTGGAGCCTTAAAAGCATGTGTGATAGCAAGGTAGGAGGGGGCTTGTAAAGTCAGGATTTGCAGCTACAGTCACAGTTGCACTTGAGTGACTGGTAACACCGTTTACACCTTTCTGCTCTATTAATCCACAGAGCAAAAGCAGCTTGCGTGTTCTGATCTGCAATGAAGCAACATCCCATCCATCATTCACATCTCCTGTAGAAAGATAAAAGCTGGGCTTGTTGAGCTGCAGCCAATACAAGTGGATCTTGCAATCAGATTGACACCAGTAGAAGGCACATGTCTGTGGCTGTAGCCTTGTGCTACAGTCCTGTCTGTTGAACAGTTGTGCCTTTTTGCCTCCTATATTATACTGAATAAAAAAAAACCCTGCAGAATGGAGCAGCCAGTGAGTTGAATAGTGAACATTTGCAAGCTTCGTTTTGATCACCATCAAGCAACTGCTGAGAGTTCTATAGGAACGGCAGGGTGATCTGGAGCACTTAAGCCAAGTGAATCACGTATTTGTTGGAAGTATTTGCTTGCAAATAATGTTAGGCATTTTCAAGGAGTTCATGTGAACACCAACCATCTTAGATGCCTTTGAGGGATGCAAGAGGATTACCTCACTGTATACTCTGGTTTAACATTTAGTAAAGTTTCATATTTCGAACAAGCAGCAGTGTTTCCATTTCTCAGGACACTATTTTGTTTTCTGTTGGTGGAAGGGCTTGGTTTCTAATCAGAATGACATTTTACTGCTTGCATATGCTCAGAAAACTTGTTGCATTCTTTCAAGTAGCCAAGGAAACCATCCTCAAAATGAACAGGAACAATCCAGGGCCTCTCCCCTGTTTCAGCCAGCTGCACTTTGCTTGCCTAAAGAAATCTCTTCCCTATTGCCTCAGTTTTGACTTTCATTTTACAAAACACACAACCATTGAATATGCCTCAGTTACAAGACCTAGAAAAATTAACTGAATTTGCAGAAAATTTGTTTGTTATGAAATCAAAGGTGCTAAAGAATCAGTAAAGAAGAGACATCATAGGAGCTTCATCATGACAAATGTGACATAACTTCAAAAAGGGCAGCAAGTTTCCTTACATTCACATTAATATAATTGACAGCAATTATTTGGCCATTATGAAAAGAAAGTTAATCTTCTGAGTTCTGCATAGCTTTATCATTCTGCAAACAAGGGATGCCAGTTCTTTTGACAAAGAGCTGTGAGTATTTGACTCATGCACAGATTTCTCCTGATGAACTGTAAATTTTTGAAACAATTTTATATCTATTCCAATTATTGCTGAGGGAAAATGATGAAGTTCCCAGGCAATTATCTATTTGTTCCACACTTATCATTGCTTGGGTTTTTTTTCATGTGAATATTGAAGTGCCTTCAGAAGAGGTCACCTAGCCCCATACTGATCATCCTCATGCAGATGTCTTAGAAAAATGCTTTTAATGGGCTTGGCTCTTCCATCTGAGATGTATTCTTCTTCTCCACCTTCTTTTGTTTTAAGTCCTTCAGCTACAGTATGTAACTGAACATCATGATCACAATGCAGAGAAATAATACTAAAGTAGAGAAAAGTAAATAAATGTAGACAAACGTAGACAAACATCTAGCGGAAAATATTTCAAAGGACATTGTAAAATGGTTTATGCTATGATTTGTATTGCAGGGTACTGATAGCTTGACAAATCATCGATATCTACATATTTTAAGGCAGTAAAAAGTCTTTATAAAAGCAGTTCTCCCTCTTTGCATACCAATGAGTAGAGTCTGACAGTAATTTTCGTAATAATTTTCAGATAATGTGGTCAGTTTGGCTTTTTTAGCAGAGGTAACCAGAGTATAATCCAGGACTGTAGTTTCTTTTCAAAACCTCCTCTAAGCTCTTTCCACAACAGAAAGCAAACTGGTGATGATGGTGCACAAAGCTCATCTGCTGGCCGCAAAAGGCAGAATCGTTGTTTAAGGTGCATACAGCAGCAAAGGGTAGTGCCTGTTCCTGATGTTATTAAACTGTACAAGCTGCTTTCCAGCTAGCACAGAGTGGTAGCACAGCAGAACTTTGTGCTGGTGGGTGCAGGGTGACTGCACTGGCCTGTCTGTGTTTTCCCATCTGACTCGCTACTGACAGCCCTGGCTGGCTGACACAGCTGCAGTAAAGGGGTTTGGTACTTGGGACACCATCGTTTGATGCATTCATCTGCTTCCCTCACTTCCCTTTCTAGCCCTTGGGTGTTGCCCTTGTAGCGCCCCTCACTGGCACTCCTCTTGCCCCAACCTATGATCCCCACTACTTCTGCAGTATATCAGTTACTAAAGAACACACTTTGTGAGCCAAACTGAGGAGTAATTCTGGCAAAACTGAAATATATTGCTACAGAAAATTATTTTTACCAGAAGCCTGTTCAAAATCTACCAAAACAGTTTTGTATTGCTCTTTAAGATTCCCCTTTAAGATTAATGTGCACAGATATGTCCACAATATTGACTGGTGACTCATGATTTATGTTCAAAGTGGAAGGAAAAATTTGGGGTCTTTATCGTCTATGCTTGCTCATCTCTAGGTTAATTTGCAATGTGTATGTTAAAGCAAAGATGCATTTTTAGAAGAAATGGTTATAAAAAATTAAACTTAAGTAATGAGAAGCAGACTTCAAAACTTCAAAGCAAACTTGAAATTAAGCACATTTCAATTCGCTTGTAAGTTGTGGAATTTGTAATTCAAAATGCAGACTGTAATTTACAGAAATATTTAATCAATTGATACAAAGAAAAATCCATCATTTCATATGAATTCTTTCAGTATTCATAGTCATTTAGTTGTGAAAGATCTAACTGTAAATGGTGCTCTGAACTTTTTTCACAAACAGGAAGACAGTGCAGAACAAATTGAGTATTCTGAATAATTTTCTCAGTTGTATTCTGTACTGACACCTAATCAAGCATATTTTATTAACTTTAATTGTTCATGAATTTCTAAACATTACCTCTGTGTGTGTGTTTTTCTTCCCTTTTTCTTCACTCCACTCCCAAGTATATTGCTGTGCCTGGTCAAAGCCCTGCCTGTCTCCACAGCCACATGGCAGCTGCCTGGCTCCAGCAAGCGGCCGGGGGCTTGGGATGTGGTGGACTGTCCCACCTTCTGGCTCCCTTCCCAGCTAGCAAGGGAATCAGGGGACAATCTTTGGCTCTGCCTGCAGCCTGGTGGGGTCCGTGGACTGGCCACCGGGACCAAGAGTTGTGACCCGATAGCACTGCTCGGACATGGCCATGCACTTGAATAAATCACCGACCTCTCTATCTACTTCCACTCATGAAGCCCTCACAAAATCCTGGGTGTGCCTGGCTCTGTGAACCATTTGACTCAATAAAAAGGCAGTATTCTAGAAAGGACATACATTCTTCACTGCTAGCCACAGACATGAGTATCATGTCTCCTAACATGAACATTTATTAATGTTTAGACTTTTCTGTTAGAAATGTTTAGACAAAACAAAATCAAAGTGTCTCAGAGGCCTCTGTGTCTACAGCTTTTTGGTCTTAGGTCCTTTGGGACTGCTGGTTGGTGAACGCCCTGTCTCATTCCCTCCATCATTTCCACTTATCATTTTCCACTAGCCTAGGGAAAACACTTTGCAGGTTTTGTTCATGCAGGACTGTGCCCCATGGTTTTTATGATCACACTCACACTGCCTTCCTAGGCTTGAGGTTTGTTTACTGTGATATGCAAGGTAAGTAGGAGACCTGCTATGGCTCTTGCTAAAGATTTTTACATCCTGTGCTGAAGGGCTCAGCTTTTAGAGAGCTGAGGAAATCTGAGATGGGAATATCATTGTCAGTGGCTTTTACTGTTGCCAAAAGAGAAGAGATAACTAACAAAGAGCTCAGCTATGACAGGCACTATGGGAGAGGCAGGCTTATACATTTGGAAGGTTTATTAACCTACTAGCCACATCATAAGAAGGGATTAAATCTGGAAACTAGAATGAGAAGAGACACGTAATGTTGTGAGATAAGCTTTTTGGTTATTTATGTGTATAGGTATATGTATTACCTGTGGTGAATTCAAAGACATACTTTCTGAATCTCTATCAGATCTTGGGAGATGTGGAAACATTTCTGTAAGGCTACACAAGGACACTGGGACTTTGTATTGCCTCTAAACTCTGTCACAATACTGGTACACAATCATAACGTGACAATCTGCTAAGGCACATGGAAAATAAGGAGGTGATTGGTGACAGCCAACCTGGCTTCACCAAAGGCAAATCATGCCTGATAAATTTGATGGCCTTCTGTGATGTTGCCACAGCACTGGTAGATAAGGGGAGAGCAACCCACGTCATCTACCTGGACTTACACAAAGTGTTTGGCAGTGTCGCACCTGACATTCCATTCTCTAAATTGGAAAAAACATGGATTTGATGGATGGACTACTCCATGGATAAGGAACTGGCTAGATGGCTGCACTCAAAGGGTTGCAGTCAACAGCTCAATGTCCAAGTGCAAACCAGTCACGAGTGCTGTTCCTCAGGGGTCAGTACTGGGACCAGCGCTGTTTAACATCTTTGTTGGCGACAGGGACAGTGGGATTGAGTGCACCCTCAGCAAGTTTGCCAACAACACCAAGCTGTGTGGAGCGGTCGACACGCTGGAGGGAAGGGATGCCATCCAGAGGGACCTGGGCAGCCTTGAGAGGTGGGCCTGTGCGAACCTCATGAAGTTCAACCAGGCCAAGTGCAAGGTCCTGCACCTGGGTCAGGGAAATCCCAGGCACAAATACAGACTGGGTGGAGAATGGATTGAGAGCAGCCCTGAGGAGAAAGATTCAGGGGTGCTGGTGGACCAGAAGCTCAACAGAGCCAGCAATGCACACTTGCAGCCCAGAAATCAGCCACACCTTGGGCTGCATCAAAAGAAGTATTGCCAACAGATCGAGGGAGGTCATTCTACCCCTCTGCTCTGGTGAGACCCCACCTGGAGTCCTGCCTGCAGCTCTGGAGTCCTCAGCACAAGAAGGACATGGACCTGATGGAATGGGTCCAGAGGAGGGCCACGAAGACGATCAGAAGGCTGGAGCACCTCTGCTATGAGGACAGGCTGAGAGAGTTGGGGTTGTTCAGCCTGGAGTAGAGAAGGTTCTGGGGAGACCCTTATAATGTAGTTCCAGTAACTAAAAGGGCCTACAGGAAAGATGGGGAGAGACCCTTTATCAGGGAGTGGAATGATAGGATGAGGGGTAACGGTTTCAAACTTAAAGAGGGTGGATTTAGATTGGATATTAGGAAGAAATTCTTCCCTACGAGGGTGGTGAAACACTGGAAGAGGTTGCCCAGGGAAGCTATAGATGCCCCATCCCTGGAAGTGTTCAAGACCAGGCTGGATGGGACTTTGAGCAGCCTGGTCTAGTGGGAGGTTTCCCAGCCCATGGCAGGGTGTTGGAATTAGATGATGTTTAAGGTCCCTTCCAACCTGAACCATTCTGTGATTCTATGATTCTATAAATCTTTTCCTAAGTTATTTAACAGTGAAGAGGACATTACCTGCATCAGATTCAAAATAAGCTGGGGGATGTTGCAATTTCCTAGCTATTCTGCTAAATAGTCTCACTGCTGCTGTTGTTTTCTTACAGCTACCTTGATCTCTTTGTCACTGACAGGCAATTTATCAGAAATTTAAATAAGATGTCACTGTAGAAGAATACTCTTCACTCATTTGTTTGAACTGAAAGCAAACAGTATGGGACAAATTAGCATCCACTGAGTATACATACAGGGAAAAATGCATTTAAAAATAATATTGCCTCTTATTAGCAATAGTTACTGCCTATTTTATAGCACGGGAACTAAATGACGGTTAACATTTGAGCTTTTCTGCCATCTAGTGGCAGAAAGTTGTTTACGGGAGTCATTGCTAGGTTTTGGTTCTGGGATTAAGATAAATTTCTTATGTGGAGATATTTGTGATTAAGGAGTACTCCAGCACTGTTTCTCCTTGGAAATTTAATCTAAAGAGAACGAGAAAGTAAAAATTACATTTCTTCACCAGATTTTCCCAGCCTGTATACAATTCTGGGTTTTTTCTGAGGAACTAAATGAGGGGTCACCACTGTGAGCAAGATTAGAGAGGTGAAGAAAGAGGGCTTGGAAGTCTCTGAGATACTGAGCATATGTAGGTAAGCTTGGGTTGGTAGTCCTCAGCACTTCTCAGGTTGTGTCCCATGGGTTTATTTATGCTTTCCAGGTGCCTCATTTGATATCTGGGATGTTACCTTTCAAAAACTATCAAAACTGAAAAGTCAAAGGATGATACATACAAGTGCATCTGAAAAGCCAAACCTGATTTATCTCAAGACAGCCAAATGAGCAGGAAACCCTGAACATGGAGTGCCATTATTTCTTTAATTACTGCTACACCGCAATCCTATACTGTTTTCTTTAGTGTTAAAATTTTAGGAACATGGTGAGAGAAAGAAGGAAAGACTGGCCTGTTCCACTTAAGCTTTATATCCTGCTCCTGGTACAGTCTTCATCAGTTATACCATGATATGTCTGTGTCCTACAGATTAAAGGTAACATTCCCATTGCCTCCTATAGTGTTCTTTCACAGAGGTATAAAAATATCTGCAAGAAACTAGAAGGTGAAATCTACTTGCAGACTTGACTAACAGAGGTAAAAAAAGCTAGCAGTTTGTGCAATTGGGCAGTATTCATTAAAGCAGGACTTCTATAGCACAATAAGCATGACTGAACATTTTTTTCTTCACCATCTTTACTGAATAGTTACAATTTTCCTCTAAGAACCTTACAGACAGAAACAATCAGTGTCTGGATACAGCTTTTCAAGTCAGATGGTGTGTCATTCTTCATAAAAAAGGATTTTTTTTTTTCTGTTATAGGGCTCTGAAAGATGAAATAATGCTAATCTATTTGCTGACTCATAATGGAAGTACTTGCATGACACATTTGAAGCCGGTGCACTACATGGCATGACCATCTCTCTGTTATTCCTTATCCCCATCCTTAAGAAATTCAGGCCTCTGATGAACAATCTTGCTCTCTACATTGGCTATGTTAGTGTCTTTAAAGGTTGAACCCTGTTACTACTCTTTGTTTCTGATTACCTGTTGAAGTTGGAGGCAAATGCTTTCTAAAGCCACAAACTGAGATATTTAGCTTGAGGAATAACAAAAGATGAGGAAAAATGGGTAGCCAGAAGGAAATAAAATATTTTGGCATGAAACTGATGATAATACAGCATCGTGGTGCATTTTGTGCATGCACTTTTTGTTGCCATTCCTCTGAGGTGTAAATCCCATGAAAAAACGCTGATGTTAAGTATGTGGAAAAGATGAGACCACTACCAAAATGTTTATGTGCCTGAAAAATGTGTGCAGGAAAAGAAAGGATGTTCATTCCACAAAAACCAATGGTGTCATTTATTATAGTGCATGATATGCCTGGGATTTAGGGTACAAGCTATAGTGAAATCATTCATGTCACATAGCAAACATCTTTCTACAGGTTGGATAAAAATGAGACAGTGTATGCAATGGCAAATCCCTGAGAATACTTGGTCCCTTCTATGAAACCCAAAACATAAATGGTACATCATTAATCATTTTATTGGTTAGAACTTTCTTATTAATCTGAATGCATGGTTGTTTGCAGAAAATCTTTCCTAGTAACAGTGCTGGCAGCAGAGCTTAAGTCTATCCTAGATGGCTTCCAGAAAATACTCATTTTCTTTCCCTGTTTCCAGAAGCTGTAATAATTGCATCAGTGCTCTAGGAAGATGACTATTTCTCTGCTGATAATATCTTAGCAGCAATTCTTTTTTTTTTTAGGCTACTCTCTGAAATGTTGCTGACTGAACAGTGTGTGATTCAGGTTCCCAGAAAAAAGCTGTGTCTTCCCAGCAGTAATTACATTTCTAGGTACTACCAGGCGCTACAGAACTGTTGTGAGAACATCAAGTTAGGAAATAGTGTTTGCTCAGCACAATATTTTACAGCTGCCTCACTTTCGGATCTCTCTATTCTTAGTCTTGATTGTAGTTTAGGTATTTGACATCTGTAGCCATACTTCCAGACATGCCTTTTTAAAGCCTAAAAATTATCCTTGTTTTGACTGACTGAAAATATCTATATTGCATTGGTGTTTCAGAGCTGAACATCAAGTTGAATGTTTTAAAAAATGTCATCCATCCCCCTTCTTACAAGACATGTTAATCCCTTTTGAAGAATTTATGAAAACAAAGTGTATTTAAAAATTGTAGCTGTTCTAGTCAGATCTTAATTTTACGTTGGAAAGTTGGCACGAATTCTGTTTTAATCTTTGTATTACAGAAGTTATTTTTTCCTAGCTGAAAAGTCTTGTAAATATTTTTCACTCCTAGGGCAGAGAAGCCTTACTGCAGAAGTGTCTGTCATAGAACTGATGGTTAATTTTGTACATTCCTTTGTTGCTGATGTAAACCCAACAGTAAAATAATACTCGACAAATCACTTGATGCCCTACTGCCAAAGTAAGTCTCTTTGGTAGGTAGCTGATAGAGCAAGAGATCAAAGGCCCTCTTTGACTAACTACCCTATACTTTGTAATGGAAATTCATGAGAATTAGGTAAAAAAGGATTGATGTCCACTCTGCCACATCCTCTGGCTGTGTGGGAGGAATACAGAAGTAATATGGAGCTTCTGTGTGGAAATGTCTGGAAGGGAAAACACTAATTGCTATTAAGACTTGAGAAGCACAAAGAGGTCTCTCTGTGAAATCAAGAAAGGAAGAGCTTGGCAATGTACAAGTTTCAGCTTGCGTAGGAACAGCTTGAAGCCCTAATTAATTCTTTATAACTTGTTTATAAACTTTTCTGCTCTTATTTTTTCTGACAATAAAGAAATAAGCTGAAATTGACATTTCTGCAGGAGATACTACTGGGAAGGTCTATGTAGTGGAAAACAACTGAAATGAGAAATTAAAGATTCTGATGTGCACCAGCACTTGCAGGTTTTGTTAAAGAACTGAAACATGGAAAATATTGGTAGCATTACATTTCTGATGTGTAAAAAAGAGAGAAATTGACTAGTTGTACTGTGTATCACTATTCCAGCCTCAGCTAGAGCTGATGACTATTGAGGATGGGACATGGCAGGTTGGTTTTCCTTCCTAGATGATGGATAGCTTCAACAAGCTGTGGGTGACACCATGGAAGGGGATTCACAAAGTCTGAAAACAGGTTTATAATTTGATGAATTATCAGAGCCTAATTTAGAAATAACTCCTGTGGACAGGCTCTTTATTGCTACACATATAAAAGACTTTTCTTCTCTTCAGTGGATCTTTTGTCATCGTATGTATTCTAAATCTGTTCAGTTGCTTCTCTTCCCTCCATTTGGAGCTTTGCTCAGAACTAATAACATCAGTGTACATTTCCTGAGGAAATATAGAGCATGTGGTAGGCTTTCCTTTCTGTTGCATTGATATTACTTTTGCTGAGTTGTTCTAACTTATGGCCACAACTTTGGCAGCAGAAAATTTGTGTAGGAATTTGTGCTTTGCCTTTCTTCTTACTATTGTTAGGTCATTTCAGTCTATCAATGATCTTGTTTTGTTAACCATTTAATTTATCAAAGGAAAGAAATTTTGGGGACCTATACCTTTCCATGGCTCAAACAAGGTTGTTGGCAGAGCTGGCACTACAGGTAACACGCTTATGCGTCTCAGGCACTCAGTCATTCCTGGCAGACTCTGAGGTTCCAGATGACTCTTGAGCTCATCCTGTCCTGGTGCTGCTATGAAGCTTTCTGTTATGTTTGTATTCCTCTTTTCTCAGCAACTATCCCCCTTGTCACATGGCTTTTCCTATTCTGTATGTTATTCAAGTGCTGTGAGACAGTGGGACTGTGTTGCTATTGATTGGCTTGAGATACACTGCCCGCATGTCATACAGTGGCACAGAGAAGGTGAAGAGCATAAAGCAGGTCTTACACTAGTCTGAGTTTTATACCTGTGGTGTGAGGGGTCAGCACTGGAGCCCTGATTGTACACTCTGCCACTACTCACCTTTGTTATTGTACTTTCCTGTTGCTGGCTTTAGATAAAATTAATGATGTCCAGTGATATTCCTCAAGAGTCAGATGGTTAGCGTGCTAGTTATTTAGGGCTTTTTCTGCTCTTCAGAAAAAGTAACCTAGGCTAATGGATTCCTGAAGATAGGAAGTCAACTGTCTGGCATGTATTTCAATTCCTACTAGGTCTCCCTAAAAATGCCACTCTAGTTACTTGGCTTCCCCATGAAGAATATGCAGAAAAATGTGTACTTCTTGCTGATGGAACTTTTTCTGTATTAAGCTGTTTCCATTTGTAAAGACGTGTCTCCCCTTGGACTGATCCCAAGAACAGCCACATCTGGCACAACTTTTCATGTCATTTTCATACCAAGCATGCTCTTGTATGGCAAACTGAGACGGGTTAGTACCTCCCAGCTCTACCCTGAGTTCCCAAGATTTCTGATTTTTGGTAGAGATCAAGTTCTTTCACCATCATTCATATAAGAAATTTTGTCTTTTGTCTCTTTATCCCTTTGCACCCAGGTTTGTTTTCAACTGTGGATGAAAGGAGAAATGAGAAGAAGGTCAGACTCACAAGAGTTTATAGTCACTGAACTAGCACTGATTTCAGTAGGATGTAGGTGCCCAAGTACTCCTGTTCCTACAGTTTTAAACGACAGGTAGGGGTTTTTTTGGAAGGGCTGATGTGAACAAATATTGGATGTAACATTTTTTAACATGAAAGACTAAATATATCACACTGAAAAGAACAGAAATAGATGAGACGAATATGTTGATATGCTGGGCTGTAAGGGTGAGACTCTTACTAAAATGTAATTGCACTCATTCTGCTTACAAAAGTCCACTCTGGATCCCAGATCTTCTGGTGTTTCATTGGCAGGTAAAATCTAGTTTTATGTTTGCATTGTTTGGGTGCTGGTATGAGAAGATTTGTAGAGATTTGAGAATAGAAAGTCATGTTTGTATCATTAGAAATGCTTTCTCAAAGAAGATGTTTGACCATCAGACTTTGAATTTCCTTAATCTCTTCTGAAGGGTTGTTCCGTAGCTGGGAAATCTAGAAACAATTTTTACCCTTATTTTAATGCCTTCAAAATTGCTGCAGTTGACAAAGATGCTACACGATTGCCAACAGGATTACAAAGGAGGCACCTGTGCTACTGCAAAAGGGTGAGAAAAGACCCAGGAACCTGTTTCCTCTGGTATGTGTTATACAGAGGGTTTCCCCAGACCTGTAGGTTGTTTGTTCCCTTTGCTTCTTACAACAGTAGTACTAATCTGTGCTTATTAGGGCATCCAGACTCCACGTTGTCCGAGGCAACCCCCCACAATGCTAATTTGTGGTTGTGGATTTATCAAAGGTACTCCCTAAGCTCAGAAGGACAAGTTGCTGAGAAACCACATAGTGATTGAATGCAGTGGCTGTGCGGAGATGCAAAGGAGAGAGCATTTTCAGTTTCACCTGATTCAACTCATCTCCTGGCTCCTGATAGGCTGAACATTGCTGAAGGAAACACTTCTGAAGTAACAGTTCTGAAGGCCTTTTAAGGTTAAGCTTTTACTTAAAGGATTAGAAATAAACAGAATAAGCGTAAAGTTCTAGCTTATAGCTAACAGCAGATATAGAGTGTGCAGAAGTACTTACAAGTATTACCAAGTTCTGAACAGTCAGTTTCCATTTACCTCCTCATACTGTTTTGGATACAGATGATTTACTGGTTCTACGAGAAGTGAAATATTTTGGGAGCTAGTTGTATCTCTCCTTTCACTTCAAAATTAGTCAGCAGATGTGAGCTACACAAATCATGTTAGTAACTCCTTTTCACATGGGTCTCTGGATTCTTAAAATATTTTCTTTTAACAGATTATGCCTTTGCTCGGTCTAGTATTCTCCAAAACTACTAATATATTTATGTTTACCTCTGCACGTGACACTGTATAAATAGGTTCTGTTAAGCCCATGATCTCTGTGTCATCAGCTTTCTATAGAGATCACATGCAACACATTAGTGCAGATGACGGGCTTGGTAGCAAAAATCTTGATGGGATACTTCCATAAGAACAAGCCTTCTTGTCCTCTAACTTGATATGGGGTTTTGTGCCATAGCATGTCACTCATTCTTTGGATAGAACTAGAGGAACTTTTAAATTATCTGTGAAATGAGAATAAATGTTACTTTCCCATTTACTGTGAATAAAAACATCAGTGTCATATAATTTAAGTTCTATCTGTAGGATTCACTGTTGTCTTCACAAACCATCTGTGGTTTTATGGCCTGTGGAGAGATTCGGTAAATGAGAGTTCTGCTTACCTCAATATACACCAAACCACCGGGAATTCTACTTAATTAAAAGGAGTTCAAAGAGCCAAGCAATTTAGTTGCTGAGAGAGTTCAGACACAGTGGATGTAACGCCTCACAAAGAAAAAGACTCTGATCAGCCTCGGTTTTCAGCATTTGTTATTCCCATGCAAATGGAGAATGTATCTCTTTGTATATGGATAGCATTCTGCAGGCAAAGGACATTATCCTCTAGAGAATAAATATTCTACACTATTAAAAAAAGCACACCCTTCTAAAGATGAGTCTTTAAGGTGGCTGTGATCTCATTTAAAGAACACTTACACTTCCTGATGAAATATGGCAACTACTGCATTTGTTGTTAAGACACTTCAAAAGGTTAAAATAGTGTTGGTGGCACATCTGTTTTTCAGTAATGTATTGCAGTGTATTAATACTGTCACTGTCAGGATTGAGTTTCCCTATGCATGTTCCTGGACTTTGTCTCTCTGGATTTTTTTAACATCCATTCTAATTTTAAAAATATCCCAATGAAATACACGTGCATTGTAAGATACCTTTAAAACATTTCAGTTGTTTATTGGTTAATGCTGATGTATCTGTATGGCTGGGTATTTATTAAAGAACCAATCTGCAAAGTGGAATTAAAAAAGTATAAAATTAATGCCTGAAGGCATTAATTAATGCCAAGGATTTATATTCAGGTAGCATTAGTTGTTGCAGGTTAATGGTTATAATGCTTTCAGTGACCTTTTTAGTGTGTTTTTTTGTCCTTCTCATTAACTTATTTCTAGAGTCCTCTTGATGTGTTTCTTTCTAGTGATTAATTTCTCATTCTCTTGCACTGAAACTTCAGGTCAGATAAGGTCATACCAGACTCTATTCCGTATTTGAAAAAGATGTTTTGCCCTATAATTGCAACTAATTGAATTTATTAATTTTATTAATTTTCAGAAAAAGTAAACCACAAACTTTCTTTCAACTTTGGGTCAGTAAGATTTCAGTAATATCTCAAATTTTAAGACTTAGTCCTTTCAATGTTGGATTCTTTGCTAACCCAGGGCACTATTTAGCTTATTAGCTGTTGCTGTTCATTCTGCTCAGTATGGAGCTGAGAATGGTGAACTTGCTTCATCAAGGGTATGAAAACGTGTCTTGGGCTTTGTATGAATCAAATACCTACCTGAACAGCTTTATCACATTCTATGAAATCCTGAATAATCACCCATTTTTAAAATTCTGGTCATTCACTTGATCTAAATCTCACATTACAGCATAAGCTGACAGTTACCTCAACTTTATATGTCTATACTTGTGTCTGAAGCATGCCTTTTGCTGAGTGGGCAAGGACAGCTAAAAAAAACCCGAGGTTTTTTTGGTTTTTGAGCGTCTGGAGGGGTGGGTGTGGTGTCCACTACTGCACGGCTTGAGTCTGGCGTCATTTCCCAGAGCCACCAGGTGTCAGCATAGGACGCAGATGCACGGAGGCTTAGCCTGCCTGGGATGGCGGTGACTGTTTCACTCTAAATTTTGCGTGGTTTCATCGTTAAATTCTGCTGAGACTGCCTGGCGGCCACGGTCCTTTACAGCGATAGCCCCAGGCAGGCTTCTGCTTCTACCCTTGGCAAGTCTCAAACTCAGCGTCNTCAGTTCTCCAGAGATTTGGCAGAGTCCTACTGGCAGGGATGCTCCTCTTTCCCTTGGTTACCCCATTGCTGAAGGACATGAGGAGTACAGACAAAACTGACAACAAAACTAAAGCCCCATAAACCAGTGTCTTGATTTGGCATTTCAAATGGCACTTTAATGTGCCTACCTCCCAGTTCGAAGTGAAGGATATAAATAACCCTAACAATGAAACTAATCAATTGGAGTAACAGCCAGCCTTTCCTATAATCCACAAACTTTTCTTTACTAGCATATTTTCTCCTTACAAGCATGTTGATCATAACTACAGGAAAAAAAATTTATAACCAGAGCTGCATGAAATTGAGGACAGTGAAACCAGTTTTTATTTCTGATAAACAAGTAGAATTCAGTTGAGGTTCAAACCAACCTGGATCATACTCTGAGGTTCAGTAGAAGCTCAATTATGCTTTTTAATGCTGTGTCTTCATGCTGCTGGCCAAGACACAGCCTGAACCCTTGTGGGAGGCTGAGTTTTCACATCAGTTGGAGCATCTCTGAGAGCATTTAGTACCTGTTGCATTGAAAAGGATTGATTTTACAGTCTACCTAGTTAGACAGATCCAGGTTAACAGCAAGTACCAGTTTTAAAAGCAGTCTGAACTAGTCAATGTGGCTTTAAGTGTGTGTTTCAGGCCAAGATTTCAGTTAATTCTGATGCAGTAAAGAGTCTGCAGCAAAGAAACAGACCTGGCTGCTCATTGGTACACTTATTATTTGTCTGTAGCTGATCAAGGGGCAGAAAGGGATGAAAAAGATTACACTGCTGAAAATGTTTTAGACTTATGTGTTTTAAAACTAGAAATTAGATTAGAAACTGCTGGTGACAAACACTGAGCAAAATTTCTGGGTGCTACTTTTCCATTCATCTGTAGAGTCAAGGACTTTAACAGAAAATAACAGTGCCACTTTTGTCTCAAATTTTAGCTTTCTGTGTACTAGTTTTTGTTTTAACTTTTGAGGTTTATCTGTCCTCAAAGCCTAGCCTTCCTTTTAATGGAGCTACCAGTTTCAGATGTAGCTATAATTTGTCAAGTGTTTAAGAGGAACTTGATTTTAGTCCAGACAGACCATGTGCTTTCATAGTCAGGCAAGCTATTATAAGCTATTGCCTTCATTTTCTTGCTGAAGAGGTACTGTGTGGGCAGTATCTGTTGTGTACTTCAACAGACAGCCTGGAATAAAACTTGACAGGGAAAAAATAACATGGTTTTCTAACACCAACAATAAAATATATGTTAAAATCAAGAACTCTGACATTCTGTTCCAAATAAAGTGAATGTTTTGCTGAAAATGCATACACTCAGGCAGAAAATAGAGAGGTCATCTCATTTCCACATTTTTAAATTCATCCTTTAAAATAATGGAAAAGGTAGTGTTGTTTCATTTTTGTTGTCTCAAATGGTGCAGGAAGTACACTAGACACAACCTATTAAACACAATTAATGAGTTAATGAGCTATAAGGCTAGATCATTAGGATGACAGCTTGTGAATGTGAAAGCTTATCATGACCTAGGGAAAGAGGAAAGTGAGTGTCCTGGTTTAGGCTGAGTTCTCCATGTTCTCTGTGGAGGATATTGCATTATCTTGGTTTGTCATGGCTCATCTTTGCTTCCTCACTTTTTCCTACGTTAAATTCTATATAACAGCACTGTGCAAACTACTGATTCCTTTAAAGCAGTAAAAAACTCTGAACTTTAATGACGACTTCATAATACATGGTAACACAAAGGAGAATGCAGGCTTCCAGAAGACTGCAGTAATCTCATCATTCAGGAAACAGACCTGTGATGATAACAGGACAGAATCATAGAATCATCATTTGCGTTGGAAGTTACCTTTAAAAGTCATCTAGTCCAACCCCCCTGCAGTGAGCAGGGACATCCTCAACTAGATCTGGTTGCTCAGAGCCTCATCAAGCCTGGCTTGGAACGTCTCCAGGGATGGGGCCTCCACCCCCTCTCTGGGCAACCTGTGCCAGTGTCTCACCACCCTCATTATAAAGAACTTCTTCCTCATGTCTAATCTCAACCTACCCTGCTCTAGTTTAAAACCATTGCCCCTCGTCCTGTCGCTACATGCCCTTGCAAACAGCCCCTCCCCAGCTCTCTTCTAAGCCCCCTTCAGGTACTGGAAGGCTGCTATAAGGTCTCCCTGGAGCCTTCTCTTCTCCAGGCTGAACAACCCCAACTCTCTCAGCCTGTCTTCACAGGAGAGGCGCTCCTGCCCTCTGATCATCTTTGTGGCCTCCTCTGGACCCACTCCAACAGGTCCATGTCCTTCTTGTGCTGAGGGCTCCAGAGTTGGACACAGTTCCCAGATGGGGTCTCATGAGAGCAGAGTAGAGGGGGAGAATCACCTCTCTCAATCTGAGAGAAGTATGTGCACAAGTCCCTGGAAAAAGCAGAAGACAATTGTAATGAATGCTTGAAGAGTACTGATTAACTGAAATGCTGTAGTGTGAAATAGACTTGTGAAACTAGTTTGCGCCAATTACCATGCATAACATGCTTTTTTCCTCTCCATATGCCTATAAATATGAAGTTTCTCTGGTTTCAGCAAAAATATTGATTGAAGCTCTGTAAAAACCTGCAAAAATGGAGAATGACACTGGGGACCATATAGTTCTGAGACTTGTGCAACACTTCAGTTTGATCTGCATCAAAGATGTTTGCTTCAAAGGTATTTCTAAAGGACAGCGAATGAAATTTGAAATAGAAAAGGAAGGGAAAGTAGTAAATGAGCCTAATGTATTAAAGAGTCTTTGTTCTTCAGATTGCTGTGTCCCCAGCACATGTGTCTGGGGTTACTACATCTTGAAGACCTCCAGGCTCAGGGATCCTACGACCTCGAACTGGTTTTTGTTTTTTCTTCTTTATCTCTCAGTTTCCCATCCTAGCTTGAAAACCAGGAGACAGGTCCTCATTCCCTAGATATCTTCCTGTTGCTATCCTCACTGTTCTCAGTAACATGGGTATCAGTATCTATTCCACAGATAAACAAACTGAGGCTTAGAGATGGGATCTATCGAGTCAGATTGTGGTTTATTTATAGCGATGGCCACAAAGCAAAGAAACGCTGCCTGTTCTTGATAGGAATTTTTAGGTTAGCACTGCAGTACTTTTTGTGCTCCCAAGTTATTCCTTCCGTTACATAAAAGTTCAAAGGCAACAATCTCTGAAAAAGTGAGAGAGCTTTTTTCTTGTTTCCAATAGCATTAATTATATCTGGAGCAATGAAAAGGGCTGGAATCTTACTCAGAGAAGGTAAGAACTGATGTGTGTGATTTAGCATTCTTTGATGTGTGCAGCAGTTTGGATTTCATACTAGAGAGACGCTGTGCCCTAAGTCATGGCAGTCTTTAGGCAAAAATAAGCAGACCCAGTTCAATGATTGAGGCACTTTTCTTAAGTCAAGGTGCAGTTTTGGAAAGTTTGGTGTTCCAGGGGAGCTGCTGAAATTCAATATGCAAGGTCAGCTACATTATTGCAATACAGTAGCATTCACACACTGACTTTCATTACTGTGAACTCTTTTTCCCAAGCATATTGCAGTTGGTTTTTTTTTCATCTACAAACTACAGGGTTTTGTTGTTGGTTTGGGTTATTTTTGTTGTTGTTGTGGGTTGTTTTCCCTCCTTTTATTTTTTTTTTCTCTAGCCCTCCATCTTTCTTCTGGAGAAATAAGGAGAAAATGCAGTATTCATCATGAAGACAAAAAATGTCTGCAGTAAGTGTGCTTTATAGGAACCAGCTACATGGGCAGGCAGATTCAGTAGTTAAATGCTACTTGCAAGTCATTCTTGGTCCTCATTGCAGGATGTGTTACAGGGAACCATAGATTTTGAGCATTTGCGTTGCTCCTTTGAGGTAAAATTTGATTTCTCAGAAATAATCTTGCACAAGGCTGTGTACTATGAGTATCCTGGAGTGCACAGGATGGATCATTTCAGAGGGTACACAAGCCAAAGTGACACAAAAAGATACAAACCAAACCTATATGTCTCTTTTTGCCTTCTTGCCACATCAAGCTCTTTATAGCCCTCATCCCCTTTCAACCCTGTGGGATATTCTTCCATTCAGGATTTATTTAATGTTTTTTTATTGTATTTTTCTTACAATAAAACCCTTTGCATTTACTACTCAAGGCAGTGTTGTCTTTCAGATCAGCTGGCTGCCTGCAGGTATTCCTCCCCATCACGCTACATAACCTGGGACTGGTGTGAGAGGTTGTTGCTGTTGGGATAGGGGTGGGGTGGTGCTATCCTGGGGACACAGATCCTCTCACACAGAGAGGATCCGCGAGATCAGCATTATCAAACTGGACAAACTTGATAGTGAAGTTTTGTTCCTGCAAAAATACTGTAGAGAGTATATGGTCTAGTTAATAGTGAAGTAAAATAATTGATAGAACTATCATTTTAGAAAAATATACCACATAGGAGATTATTCCTTTTCTTTTGCTCTTTTGTTTTTAGCAACAGACAACTTTTATTTAAGAAAGAGTAGCAAATAAGAGGTCAATAAGTTGTAGCCATATACATGGCGGAAGTAGGTTTGATTCCCTTGTCTGCAGAGAAAGATGTTCTTCCAGGAGGTAAATCCTAACAGGATCCTAATTTAGATGAGCTGCACCAATTCCAGGC
>VXBO01006650.1:2663-19775 GCA_013400135.1 Rhinoptilus africanus | reverse complement strand
CTCCCCTCCCCTTTCTTCTGTGTTTTAGTCAGAGCTTTTTCAGAATGGGTATCATCAGGCTGCAACAATGATTTGGAAAGCAGTGGGATTGGTATAAACAGGTGGTATGAACTTGGCTTACTTACTGTAAAGCTAGTCACCTGGCTGAAAATGACATAGAAGAAATACTGGCTCACACAGGAGACAGTTCTGGTATTATCTTTAAAATTGCNGAGCTTTGCTTTTTTTGAATTTAGTCTCCCAGCTTATACCTAATTTAGATTCTCACACCAGCTTGTATGCACCAGATTGACAGTATTCATTCACAGTGACAACTTGAAGCAAAATTGGCTGAGAATCACATTGCAGTTCATGGACACACAGGAGCAATAAGAGAAAAAACGCCAAATCTCATCAACACTCCGAACAAAATGCAGAAAACCAAACAACACACTTGATATTTTTATTTGTATTCTCAGGGGAAAACTAAGGATTATATAAATGCAGTGGGACCAACACTCCTCATTCCTGCTGATCATGTGTTGTCATTGTGGGATGGCAGATGTTTCCCTGTCCTGATGTATTTGATCTAATAGTTCCAAGAAAAAATTTTGATCCACTGATCAAAGGGAGATGTTGAGTGCGCTACAGATGCTGGATTCACTCTTTTTATCAGTTTAAATGCAAAAGGATACAAACTGCAGCCTGGTTAGAGTGCTACTTTTAATGTTTTCACTGTCTGATGCTTGTATTGGCTCAAATATGAGGGTACATGGAATGAAGGAAAAAGGAAGGCTGTTTCCTCTTGGTTTATTTAACCAAACCAAAGTCATGGAGTACCCACCCAGGCCAGAGCACCTGACTGCACAAGATCAACTGAAATCTCAGGTATTTTGTAGATCTTTTCTCCAGTAAACATAGAAAACCTTTTTATTTTTGTGGGAATGAGGTGAAGGAAAGAGAAAGCTGTGTAACTATGGCAGAGTTTTGATACTGAAGAAAAGCTAAGCCAGACTCTGTGATGTCCACAGCTCTCTCATGTCCCTTAATTCAGTGGTACTTGAACGAAGTTAAGCAGTTCTAAGAGCTTGTTGCCTCAGTAGTATGCCCATTTCTCTTGAGCTTTGGTTCTTTCCACCCAACCCTCTTTTATGTACCGCTTTCTAGCACAGTGTAGTAAGTTTTGAAGCCTTCAGTAAATTACACCAACTATCTTCAAAGGACATTGTCTGCAATTTCACAAGACAAAGGTTCGGTCAGCCCTGTGCAAATGCAGTCCAGACCTGCAGTTACAGCAAGAAGTGTCTTCAATAGCCTTCCTAGTAGTACACTAGAAACTATGCCAGTACCTGCAGTCCTCTGCTGCATGATGTCACAAATAAGAAACTGATTCCAGTATATATTGGATTTTTACTGTAATGACACTCTTTAAAATGCCAGTAGTACCTTCCTGTTACTCCAACAAGCCAGCACCAGGGACAAGAGTATTTTGATGTACAGGTGCCATGTCTCTAGCTAAGGATCTTTTACCAGCTGGGTCACCATAGACTACTTTACGTTGGAGGCTCTTTATGCACATACTTCTGCTTTCTCAACCATCCTGCATTAATTGTAGAATGGGTAGAAAGTAAGAAANGCCTTTCTACAGTGCCATGTCAAACCACATTACTCCCTGCTGAGTAATGAACACTAAAATTAGCATTGACAGCAATGCCTCTGACTATAGTCACACTTCTGAAAATAAATGGAAATGTAATGTTTTTTCTTGTAATCATGTATTCCTTGTCCTAATGAGACACTGTCTCCCAGGAATATTGTTTGGACAAGTCATTGAAGGTCTACTAACAAATCATTACAGACTTAAAAATTATTTATTTACAAATTATTGCAAATATTGAAGCATATTCTGAGTTCTCTCCCATAGCCATTGTGATCCCAAGTGATGGGATCCTGTAGTTGAAATAAACTTCCTGAATTCCTATCTTATCTCGTGTCCGTTCTTCCTTGTTACCACCCTTAGAACAGGCATATGTATAACACGAAGGGTCCTTGTGCTGCACCTGAGTGCTGCTCTATCCTATTGGTTGGGTTTATTTTTCCAGTTCTTCAGTGATAGGAAGTAGGGAAATTTTCCAAATTAACATCAAATGTTGATAGTGATTTATTTTACTCTTCATAAACTGTTAAGGAACTGATTACTGCATCTGACAGTTAATCAAATGTCTGAGTTATATTTCCATAAGCCTGGAAAGAATTATATTGATAATATTATATTAGCAGAGGTTTTATATACTGCACATGCCTCTGGCAGCATAGAATGAATGAAATGCTACCTCCTCCCTTGGTTTCAATGGCAAAATAACACACTGTTTAACTGATTTAGCACAGTTCTACTGCAAACAAAGTTCCATGTAGGGTATTTAGAAGACTTGCTCTAGACGTATGACAATCTCTGGTTTATATTTCTGCAGTTTAAATTCACAAACAAGAAATCAAGAACTTGACTTGATCTTTTGTCATTGCTTTGGAGAAAATTTGATTGTTACACTAACCAATTTTTAATTACCCTTTTGGCACTGTAATAACATGGTGAATAGTATTTCTGACAGAAACCTGGAAGACAACTATGCCACATGAATTATTCATAAAATTGAAGTTACTACCTGTGAAACAAATAATAGATTCAGGGTTTTTTCTTACCTGAAGAAAGCGTGCAGGAAGCTTTTAGCTAGTGCATCCTGTGACTTAACTCTTTTACAGCTGTTTGAATCACAAATAACAGCACTTGCCTAAATAGTTCAAGTGTTATGAAAATTTATGTAGCTCTGATATAGCTTTACTGCTTTGTGCAATAAAAGCTGCTATTTATGCTATCATCTAGAAAGTTATGTATTAAAACTTGAGAAAAGAATCCTAAAACTTGGTTAAAGTTTCCCTGGTGATTTATGTTCCACTTCCATGTGAAAAAAAAAATTACAAATTCAGTCCTTTTAGAGTATCTTTCTTCTTAATTCTTTTTTCCTCAGTAAAGCGAAAATGTAATCTTGATAGTGGATTGTTATTTCACGAAGCAGGTAACTTTCTGCCTTCTAGGAGATTGTTCGAATTAATTTATCTTATGATACCTTTATTTCAACATAAAGTGATGTACATATGCAATCACAACCACCCTCACTAATGCCACGTGTAATTATAAGAACAGCGATTGCTCCTTCTCTAACACAAGTGTGGTTTTGTGTCTGCCTGTACAAGTAGTAGAACGATGAGTTTGTACCCAATTTTAATTGAGTCATAATAGAAGCAACTATGAATCAATGAAAGTGCCACCAATCTGAAATTTTCATTAATAACAACTTTTCTCGGCTATGGGTTTCAATAAATGAAGGTATTGTGGACCTAGAGAGAGGTGTGTTTTGAATTGGCAAGAGCTCCTCTGTGGCATACAGGAAATGTTGTACAGATAACATGTACTGGGATGTGAGCAAGGAAATGGTAGCTCTCTATTTGATGTTTTACAAACATTTTTTGAAACAGAACAGATAATTGAGTAGCAGAAAATGACACATAGAAATGATGTCTCTTGAATTGAAAGTATTTGCTGTGTATGCTTATATGTCACCTGCATTATGTCAAAGGAAATCTCAAGGGACCATGTACTTCTCTAAATTTCCTGCCTGCCGCAATGAAAAAGATAATCCCTGTTTCTCAAGGGTGTTGATTTCTTTACCAGTGTCAAACAACTTATCTGATAACAGAACTTCTAAGCTAATTTTAAACTTTATTATTTTCCTTCAGATTTTGTGAAAGTATGGAGTATTTAATAATCAGCATGTATGGAAATGCACAGAGGGCTATGGTGGCATTACCAAAGTCCTGGCAGAATGCTGCTTCATGCTGACAGTGGAGCAGCAATAGCTGGGAGAAAGAGATTCAAGTAATAATTACACTGGTGGAATGAAACAATGCTTTGACAGTGCATCCAAAGTGGAGAAAGGCCCAAGACACAAGACTTGGTTTGAGATTGAAACTGTTTCTGTCTAGTCTTCTTCAAATTCTGTACATACAGTGAGTTCTGGTTCCATATTTTCAATAGAAAAGGGAGTTGGTGGGACAGTTTAGTTGTATGTATTGCAGCCATAAGCATTCCTAACTTATTCCTAATTTATCTAACAGATGAGATCCCCACTCAGCAGTCCTTCATTTTGCATTTCCAGGACGTGTCCTCGCAAACTATTTCCTTTGCATTGTTCTTACCTATTGCACTCCACTGCAAATACACTAAATGATGTTTATGCTATTGTATTTGTTGTAACAGTTGGGGTAAGAAGACTGCATTGTGTCTGGGAAAAATAATGAAGATGCAGAAGACCCTTACAACAAAAAATCCTTTAGGAAAAAAAAAGTATGTGGCTAACACATGTGGCAAATGACAGATTTTTCACCCACACATTGGAAATCCTTTGATCAAAAATAGTTGTATGAAAGAAAATTTTGACTTAGTTTTAATTTCTGACACTGTTAAATATTCTAGCTTCCTGATATAGAGCTAGGGTTTATTAACAGTCTTGACAAATGAACTAGACTTTCAAATCCACTGAGTAAATTTGAAAGGCATGATTTTAGACAGTTGTTACACTGCAAAATAGGTGCTCAATCTCATTCTCAGTCCATTACCTAATATGGAAGCACCAGGGTGTCAGAGGTCATTTAGGGTTCTGCAGGCTGACTTGCTGATTCTGAGTAATATTGAAGAAATAGGTTAACTTTACTTAGCCCAAGCTGAAATCCTTGACTGAATATGTGATTTAAATGTCCCTTGTTTAAATGATGCAATGCAATAAGAAAAACATTTAGGTTGAATATTTAAACCAGACCACTAGGAATGCATGAAGTCAGACACTCAGAAGGCACTTTTTTGAAAACTTCTGCATAGTACATGAGCATAAAACTATACATAGAAATAATGGGATGAAAATGCAAAATAAAATTTGGGCTGATTGACAGCTGTCGTGGCTCTGGCAGGGACAGGGATAATTCTCCCCAGGCTCTGGCAGGGACACAGGTACCCCATCCCATGGGAGCCATGCCCGCTCTGAGCTGCCAGGGGAGGGGGCAGGAAGTCCCTGCTTGGAGTGGGCTGGGATGTCCTGGGTCTGGTCAGTGAGCGGTGGGGAGCGGCGGTTCCGTAATCGCGTTTGTATGTCCCTCTATCCCTATTATTGTTGCTGTTTTCTTTTTTTGCTGTTATGTTAAATTGCCTTTGTCTCAGCCCACGAGTTTGCCTTTTTCTTGTGATTCTTTTTCATACTGGGAAGGCCCCAGTGAGCGGCACATGGTTCTTTGCTGCCATCTGAGGCCAAACCACGACAACAGCAAACTTCTGACAGTGTGATTTCTGACACTACCGAGCAGACTCCTAAGGAAAGCATCTGGCACCGGCAAGGAGATTGGCACAGGCTTTGGCAGCGTAACAGCCATCACTCCTCACCCTAATGGCTCAATTTTGTTTCTTTTATTTTACTAATAACATGGCGTTCTACTGCAAATGTGAGTGATGTCTAGTCTCATTTACTACCTTATGGTCAAATGAAAGCGTATACAAAAACAGACATCAGGCATTTGATAGTCGAAAGAAATCATGATTGACTTGAGTCAATTAACTACAAGGGTAGATGAAAATTTGTTTCTTAGTATGAAATTATCATCAGTGAAGTTCTAATTTTTGCTAATGGAATAGAATGCTTTTCCATCCTAGCTCTGTGTGATGCCAGCACCTGGTGGTAGATTCCATAGCACAAACTTCCCAACTCTGCTGTATGGAGAAAAAAGTTCTGAGTCAGAAGCATGAGCCTTTCTGGCTTGTGAATTCTGTGCTTCTAATGATAAGATGTGTAAGTATTCCTGTGTGCAACAGGCAGTAGTTATGCAAACCTAGTACTGGTTTAGTATAAACCTCTTTCTTTGAGGACAAATAATGTAAATAAGACAAACTGAAATTAACATGAGTTTATGAGGCAACACACTTCCTGACTGTTAATTTTTGTAGTTAAGAAGACAAGTGCTTCTAAATTGGTCCATTAGTTAGTTCCATCTTAACAGTTTGACTATCAGATGCCAGATTGCTGATATTAAAAAATACCCATTTCTCCCCTTTTCCCACTACTTCCTTATACAGAATCTTTCACCCACATAGAGACTTAAATTATCATTGTGATGTTTTTGACCTAGCTGATACTATTTGAAAGCATTATGATCCATGGCATTATAACATTAGACCTCACATGTGTCTTATTGATCCAGTGTCTGACATGTCTAATGATTCTCGAAACCAGCATGCAGTAGTTGGAATCTGCACCTTTTTGCAATGTCTTCATATTGTTAATGTCCCCAACTCTTCTCCACTAAAGTAATGTGCAAGCTCCAGCACTCATTTCATAATCAAACTAAATGTCAGGCAGACACTATAATGTTTGTCCTACCTGTCAGATTTCATTTTTTCCAACAGACACTCTAAGAGTGACATAAGTGCTCTTAATTCCCGAGGGTATAAAACAGAATTCAAACTTCACAGAGATCTTTTTTTTCCTAGATCGAGTGGGCATTACTGCCACTGGTTATTGTATTTTCAGACCTTCAAACTGGTCCACGAAAAATATAGATGAGTATTAAATAAATAAATAAAATAAGATTTTTTTTCTTACTCAGTGTTTACACCATCAGTTCTCAAGCAACTAAATCTGTCACAAGCTGTGTTATTCGGGCTACACAAACAGTATCTTTAGAGTATGGTTGGTCTGAAGTTCAGTGTGTGAGATTTTATTTAAGCGTTATTTCCTGTGCAACCTGGCAGGCAAATAATTCCTCCCTAAATAAACTGGGTCTATCTTGACTGAGAATAAAGGGTAGGTCTGAAGTGGTGAAGTTTCAGGGGAAGAATCTTTTTCTACTTGACCTGAAATACATTTATTTAGATAGCCTTAGATATTCTTATCTCCAAGATACACAAAATAATTTGTGGTTAAGTGATGAAGGTCATGAAGTATACATATTTTAATCTGATTGAGTTCTTATAAGAAATCAGGGGGGGGAAAAAAAGAGAGTCTGAGATCTCAAGCAGAAATCCACATTTTTTTCCTGACTTAATTCAGTCTTTGGACAAACACCACGTTCTTACATAAATTTGTAAAATGTGCAGTACAACTGTTGCCTCTGGGCCTGGCTGCAATTTAAATAGCACACTAACTTGTAAATCTTTGTTATCAGCTTGATTTAAATCATAATAGGGAAAGTTGCCTCCTGCTCACTGATAGTGGATTTTCAAGTGTCAGGTATAATGTTTTGTCCATTCACAGCATGAAATTTCTTCAGCTAACCTTTTACAGGTATTCCCTGTTAAAATGTTGAGATGTACACAACAAATGCATTGCTCTCTCAGTCTGTCAAAGTAATTCTGAAAATTATCCAAGAGAAGTAAGAAGAAAAGCCTGCAGTCTGAAGAGTGATTTATATTTTCATGTTGCTAGCACAGTTAGTCAAATATCTTGATAAATAATTCAGCATATGGGTGGTTTCAGCATGTTTTTGGCAGTTAATGTTTCATGCATAAAACTCTTTATTGGCTTTCTTCGGTAAGCAGATTGTGAACAACATTAGCAATTATACAGTTGGGTCTAGATGGCAAAATGAGGAGCTATGCTGCCTTTCTTAGTCATCCCATTCAAACTGTCTGTTGACCAGATGAATATCTATTTACAGTGCTTCCTTTCAATCTAACGTGTTTCAGACTACTCCACTTTGATTAGTTTCCATGCTTTCTCTGCACTTACAGCATGCAACTTTCATTAAGGAAGAGCCGTTTTTGGCATGGAAGGAAACTCCTGCTGTTATCTGACTTGGAAAGCTCATATAATGCTCAATTACACATACCGAAACTTGTCTAGAAATAAAACCTTCATGTTCCTGTTACGTAGGTTATGTTCTTTTAAAAAACGGAAGATATTGTCCATCCAGCCACTTTAGCTGTTACAAAATGAGCTTTCATATATTCATGGAATTTTTTATAAAACCATTTTGCTTAGGAGGACTTCAGCTCTGAACTGAAAATCCACAAGCTCTCTGCCACTTAAATGTTACTAGAATGCCACATACTGCATAAATTATGCAGAACGCCTACCTGAAAGTTAATTGCGCACCCTTCAAGTTTTGGTCATCTGAACCTCCTTACAAACATAGATGTTAACAAATTGTTGAGCTTTTGTTGCAGAGATCGCCTTAGCAAAACAATACACGATACATATGCAACACAACAGTTTAAAAGGATTTTTAATTTCAGCTGTGATTTGATTGACAAAACAAGACATTATTAAATGTGAGGAAAATATATAATAATTTGTAGGCTTTCAACGTGCCTGAGTGGTAACAGACTGTGCACATTTTTCTTTTAGCCATGAGCTCAGCTTAAGCTGAGTCTGAGCCCTTACCAAATAATGATCGTTTCCTGATCTTTTCAGAAATGACTGAATGGTTTTGTGTCAAAAGTCATATGTCTGATAGAAAATGTACCAAACCTTAGCAGTAAGGTCAAAGTGTCCTGGGCAAAGAATAGGTTGCCAAAACCTAGATTATGTTCTAGGAAGTGAAGGCAAAGTATTCAGGTGTGCTTAATAAAGAGAAAAACAGTATTTACACAGTAGGAGTGTACTTCATATTTGCCTAAATGAAGTTGTTGTTACAGTCCTCTCCCTTATGCAGAGTGTGTAATAGTATCCTACTATAGAAATCCTGTTTCTTATTTCTCCTGCATTTGTTACTAGTTCTTCAATTTATTAAATGCTTATATATTATAACGGAAATTCATTAGAAACTGTGTGCTGAAATTTTAGGGGAAATTAGCAATGAACTATGGAGGAAAAGGAGAAAAAGATGCTTGGAATTTCTATGTGAACTGTAAAGCTTGAGAGTCTAGTGGAAAATATGATTGTTAATTTTGTCTCTGACTTGATGGGAGGAAAACTTAAGTTTAACTATTGTCAACATTCAAAACCTGGTAAGGTTTAAAAACTACTGATTGGGGTTCGTCAGCTTTGCACTTCATGAAGTATTTACTTTTAAATAGTGTTTTATTGTGCAGAAGTATGAATGGAAGTACAAAAGGAAAAAGAAAGTGTTCAGAGACAAAAAAATGCAAGATGAACAGATGAGTAGCACTTGAAAGGAAGTAAAAGAAGACATGGGGAGGGGAAATAAGTAAGGTCAAAATGCAGGAGGAGCATCTTCAATAACCTGGAAAAATATGAAGAGGTGAGAAGAAAATGGAGAACAGGATGAAAGGGAAGAACAGCATAAACATTTTTAATAGAAAAGTAAGATTCAGTGAGGCACTTGGTAAAGACAGAGTTGCTCAAGAAAACAGCAAGCCTCAGGGTTGTAACTGAAAGCACCACTGTCAGTTGCAGACAACTGACGAACTATCAACAACTTGTTGAAAAGATACAAGGAATGCAGGCTAAAAAAGACTACCAGTTTAATTGAGTGGCTGATCTCCTTTCTAAAGCTCAGAAAGTTGTAACTGGTTACCATTTTACCTATCATAGCCTTTAACTGAGCTTGCTGATTCAGCATGCATTAATGTGTTTTCAGCATTTAAAAATGGACACTTAAAGGACAGTGGCTTGAAATACTGTTAGCAGAGGACACTTGGGTTGACTTCAATGTGTAAGAAAAATTGTTGAGTCAACAATGCAACATACATTATCTCCTCTTGACTGTTTCCTCCTCCCTGAAGTAAACTTGATCGTATTTGGTCCTATAGAGAACAATGATATTCATAAAAGCTAGACATGCTCTGCAGAGCAAAAATATTAGTGATAGCAAACAGGAAGTCTGGAACATGTACACAGGCAAAGGAAACCCTTGACATCCTCTCAGGGATGACACGGCAGTTTCACACTACAAAGCAGTGCTCAAACTGGTCTGGAATAACCAAATTCCCACTAATTTCTGAGCCACTGAGTGTGTGTTGCTTTTGTGTAACTGCTGCTTAAGCAGGGTAGTAAGTGTAAGCATTTCGCATTTTGAGGATGCGTATGTTGTACAATAGGGCAGAGTAAGGAATAAGTAAGACCCTTGGATAAAAGGCAATATTTGTTATTAAAAATACATTAAAAGAATTAATCTTAATGTTATCTTCACTGTTTTGGTAAATAATTTGAAAATCAAAGGGACTTACACGATTTATCTCCGTGAGTGTTGGCTGTGGTTTGTGCTAGTTTTCTCCATCATATGGATTTTGGCAAAGTCTGTCCCTCCTGACGTGGAAGAGACCCTTATGTAGGTACACAGTGTCTAATCACCTTTTCTCATAGCTTCATACCTGTGATTAAAGCAGTGCTTACTCTGGTCACCAGGCTCCACAAACTAATGCAGCTACTGCCACTGGTAGATGAGGGCAATCGCCAGTTAACCCAGCCCTTTTGCTGTGGGTAGCACTTCCACTTTGTAAAATCTTCCTGAGGAAGGTACTGAGTGTGTGAAAGATCTTCAACAACCGTGTGACCACAAATTAGAAGGTTTTTTGCTTCCTCAGCACGTCTGTAGATAAGCATGCAGTCAGGGTAGCCTCGTGGACGAGTTCTTGTTTTTGTTTTTTTTTTACCAACAGGTGGAAGCAGAGAACTCTTTAACTTCTCAAGGGTAAGGGCACAGGCTTTATAGACATTTCCTCATTCTTATTTCGCTCACTTTTAAACTAATATATGCCTCACAGTAATTGAAAATGCAAAACAGGAGCATATTAGTTTCATAAGCAGAGTAAATTACTACCTCTGTACTCACAAGTAGAAGGAGCTCACAACTAAAGCCCAGATTAATGAAGTTCTTAAAGTAATGTGTCATGACCTAAATTAGTACAAAAAGACAAAATTGTGCAACAAAATTATCTGTAAAGGATATTTTTAGATATGTTTCTACATAACCAGCCTTTGTTTCAGTACAGGATCAAGTTTGTATTTGAACAGACTGTTGGGAATTTACAGTTGTCCAAACAATGAATGACAGCTCTACAAGACTGAAGTAGAAACTCCTACTCTTGTTGTTTTTCAGTTCAGCATCAGACGGAAATATAGTCACTTGGTTTTAAGGCTTTTTCCCTCTTTATATGGAAGGCAATTCTTCATCTGTGCCTAAGGAAGAAGATGTTTGGGGGTTTTAATTTTTCCTTTTTTTACATAAGATTTTCTGCAGTAAGCCTCTATAGATGTGATCTATTTGTTGAAAATATTTTTTGTAGATGCCTTCATTCACATTAATTCAATTTTCCAAAAAGTTGAACTTCTTGTCAGTTTTCAGGTTTGGTACTTAAAGGTTTTTAAAAAGAGATCATAAATTCTAGCATACCCTTACATCTTCTTACAGTGATCATATTCAAGATGCTGATATCTTCAAAACAATGTTTTAAATTTAAACATGAAAAGTAGGAATTCTTTATTTCCCCTTACCTGCCTTGTACTTAGGACATGATCTGTCCTCTGATATTTCAGTCTATTGATGTGCACAACTCTGTCAGATTCTCAAAATTATCCACACACAGAAGAAAAATGTGTCCAGAGCTATTGAACACAAAGGCATTATTCATATTTTACAACATACATGAGCTGTAGATCAGTAGTAGATGCAAGTGTACACAGGCGCAATGTCGGCATTTGACTTTCCAGCTGTTGTTCAGCATCTGCCCTTGCCCAGTGGTGGAGACTGTGCTGGAGGGGGTGGACTTTTGATCTAAGCTGCTATGGGTCAGACTTTTCAGTGCTTCTGAAGAGGCACAATTCTGAAACTGAGAATAGTAATGGCAGATGCACAACTGTATCTTCTCTTTATCTCTACTATATATAGGCAGTCAAATCAGTTCTGCAATGCCTCTTAGCAACTGATAATGAAGCAAATTATTTAATAATGAATTCTTTTTGCTTACTAATGAATCCTGGCTAGAAATAGAAATCACATATGTTCAGTTAATCTTATAAACTAAATATTTAGCCTTGCTTTGGATTTTATGGTTGAGGTAGAGTAAAAATTCTGCCTTTGTATTTAACATTTTCAGCCCATTATAAATCAAATGAAACAAGATCTGATTATAAAAAATACAACAATAGTGTCAGTAATTAAGCATGTGAATCACTTTGCCGCTCCTTTTTTAGTCAAGAAGGTTGTATGTTTAAGTTCATGAAAGATTTGGCAGACTGGAGGGTAGATAAAAGATATGTGATGGAAGTCTCCTATCTGCTACAGAGTAAATGAACCTTGTCCTTATGCTTTCTTACAGATATCTAGTTCTTTTTATTGTTAGGCAGGAGTTACAAAGTGGATTTTTTCTAATGTGATCTTTGCATTTTAAATTATGCAAAAATACATTCTGAAACCTGATGGACTGATCAAAACAAGAAAAAAAGTTGGGGGTCAAGGCTCATAAATTAATTCAAGAAAACATTGTGGTTTTCCTTGAATTAAGTATATAATGGGTGTAACAAGACTGGGGAGTGAAGCTGATTAAATGAAAACCGAATGTTAGATACCACTACATTGATAAACATGGAATGAAGCATAATTTTCTTAAGCTTTGGCCATATTTCAATTGAATTGCATCTTACAAAGATTTTAATGTTCTATTCTGGTTTTTCCACTATTATTCCTCTTCTCACAGATATCCACATTACTCAATTATGAGAAAAAAATCAGAAGTGCTTAAAAAACTGTGAAACCTTTTAACTGTATTCATCTCATCTGTAATCAGAGAACTAAGAATGTCAGTCCTCAGACCCTGAGCAATTTTTGTGATAAAAGAGGAAGGAAGAAGATATCTTTTCATGATTGACAAGATTTAGAAAAATCTTTAGAAAAGAAAAATCTTTAGAAAATTTAGAGAAATCAGAGTGCTAGAAAAAAAAATGCATAGTTCAGAAGGTCGAACTGCATGAAAGCTTGATGTTCAATGCTACTGAAAACATCCTTCTCTCTGAAAACATTGTTCTAATGTGTTTTTGTTTACCTCCAGTTCTGGGAAATGGAATGGAAATACATGCATCATGGTGGAAGAAAAGTTGAGGCTTTGTCTAGAACAGTACATGTCAAAACCTGTTATTTCCAGATCATGAAGCTCCTTAATATTCTGACCTTTTCATTTAGAGCTTACCAGCAAGCTGAAATGTTTTATTTTGTGAAACGAAAATATGAGAGAAATAGATGCCAGAGGGCTGAAACAGTTTGATTCGGTTCAGCATGTACCTTTACTGAAATGGAAATGCACTTGACCAGTTTTTAAGGTTCGGACTTTTCCTGTTTGCCCTCCGGTCAAACAACATCTGCCAGATCACACCACAGTGCTATGCCCATGAGGAAGGCCTCTGTGCATCTCTCTGTAGGCTACTGGGACAAAAAATGTGGTTTAATAGTTAAACAAGTGGCAGCATCAGCACCAAGATGTGCTTTTCCTCCTGGTAGAGTTGCTATTCAGTGAAAATGGTTCTTTGGTCATGCAGGCACATAATGTAAATAACCGTAATGACTACATAAAAAAGGAACCTTTGCATTTGCAGTTGTGAGAATGGACTTTGAGGCCTTCTAGAGAAACTAACATTAAACTTGGGGTGTAATGGCACTTTAGAAACACCCTTTATGTATTAAGCAACAAATGAACATGCATTAACAGTTGCTGGCTAAAAAGGATGGAGAAAATAAATGCTAGTCTAGTTTCACAAGTGGGACTGAAATACACAGTCTTGCGTAAGGCGATACACTGATTCTGTGGTAGAGACAGTTCTTCCAGTCCACTGCTTTTATTGCAGGAACAAACTTTCATTTCATCAAATGTGGTCTCACCTGAATCTCTTAGGAGACAATAGAAATGTTAAGATGGATCAACTTCCTGATATTGCCTTTGCCTGTTAGTGCTGCAGTCTCTGAAGAGCAGCTTTATTTCAATTACATTTAGTCAATTTTTACCTGATGCATAAGTATATCTTACTAAAGTCCTGTGGCTGTTATTTTGTTTAAGCCAGTACTTAGCTAAAGTTAAGGAGCCACCAGCTGCAGTGAATAACCAAGAGAAGTTGGTAATGGCCTCATAAGAATAAAACCTTAGCCTTATGCAGTGAGCTTTTTCACTGACTCTCTAGGTTATAAATGCTGGTTTATATATATAAAATACTAGTGTCTCCTTTCCTAGTCTTCTGTACAGGGCATTTGTTATATATGTCTCAATGTGTGATTCTGATTGTTTTCTTGTTTGTGAATTTGTCTTACACTTAAGTCTCTTAAGTGCATGTGGCTTGAAAAAATATTCAGCTGTGACGGTTAGATTATATAATATTTTGAACCCATTTTGTTGTTTAGAGAGTTAGAATTATTTGGTCATTAAACCACCAATATTTGTCTTCAAACACTATTATTTCAGTGATCAATTAGCCCACACAGCATTTTGTGAAGGTGATCAGAAGCACAAGTTCAGTCATCTAGCTCTTTATGTCCAGAAGAGCAACATTCTTTTCAAAGGGTTTGCCAAATACAGACTGCTGGACTGGATCACTGCATGCTTAATTAAGATTACTAAATCAAGTAAAAATAAAGTAAATCCAGGGAAATCTTGCAATTAAAGCATTGTATGTTTTACTAGACAAGGCTTTACTGAAGAGTTAGAAAATACAATTAAATACTATCTACTGGGAACATTAATAGAGGAAAAGATCCCAGAAAGCAGGTGGTATAATTCAGTAANTCTCTGGACAAGCTCCAACACCTCAGTGTCCTTCTTGTAGTGAGGTGCCCAAAACTGAACGCAGTATATCACTGTGATTACACTTGAAGCACCAGTTGAAGCCGGGGGTTTTCTGTATTCCTCAGTTTTACACAGATATTTTCATGTTTGTGACCCTTCCTTGAATACCAGTATTAGGTCTGCATTCTTTGTCAGAAGACCTTGTGGTTGATCACAGTATTTTAAATATGAACTTGCCAACACTGTTTACAAACCACAACAACCTCTGTCCGTACCACTCTCTTAGAGCATACTATGCTAGCACCTGGAACCATGAGATGATATCATTGTATATCTAAAAAAATTGCTCATAATATTGTTTTTAAGTCACTTTTCTGTCACAAAGGAGGACAGATTAATAGTTTGAAAACAAATGGTAGAGTAGCAAAGATTTTCTATTTTTTAAGACATGGTAAAAGCCTTGATTTAGCTGGGCACTGAGAGCTTGCTGGAAGCATAATGAGTTACTCTTGCCTAAATTCTTACCTTTGCTCACAGAAACTGACTCCATAATTTGGAATTCTCTTGCGAGTGGATAGGGTAGGGGTAGAGCTTCTGGAGTAGCCATACAGATCTGGCCAAAAAACCCCACATACTTTTACTGGGAATACTTCCACTGAATTAGGGGTTGTTTTCTCTCAGTTGCAAGTTATGAGGGAAACATCTAGTTAGTCATAGCATTAACCATAATAGTGGCACCACAACAAAATGCAACCAGATATTAGTAGGAAAGGTGCAGGATAAAATCCTTTCATTTTAATTAATTACACTGAGTAATCAATGAAGTCACCATGAGCGGTACTGCTGCTTTGGGACCATGTTCCAACATTTCATACTGTGAAAATGGTTCTTTGTCAAAGGTTTTAGTGCTGATTTTTTTTTAGAGTTACCAAAATTTCCATTTCAATAAGAAATTTTAAAGCACCTAATCAGTCTTTCTTGTGAAAGGAGAGAGGAATTAAAGCGTGATTGTCATTCAGAAATAACAAACAAGCAAAGCTGAGGATGTCTGCATTCAGACTGTCTTGCACATCTGAGGCTTCAGAACAATTGGATAGAAAATGATAGGAGCTTCTTCAGAGCGGCTGAATATAATAAAATGCAGAATTCTCATAGCTGCTAGTTTTACTCTCAATAAATCAAGTTTATATTTAGAAAGACAGGGCAAAGAACATAGAACAGAATAAAAGGATTTCTATGTGCCCTAAAAGGAGCATAATTCCCCTATGCTGAACAGGCGCTAGAGGGAAATCCCATCTTTACTAGCCATTGAGTAGATAGTGAGTTAGTTACTCAACAGGGCTGAAACATTTTTGAAGTTTTGCTTTTTCATATTTCTTGCTCCATATTATATAGGTATTTAAGCATGAAAGATAGTCTGAGTTGAAGGATAGGTATATTTGCTTTGCTGTCTCAGATTTGTACGTAACTACCTTCTGAGTTTGACCATTAATTTTGCTTGTTGAAGAAATCTGACAGAGAAGATCTATGCTGGTTCAGGCTCTTTCCTTGTGGTTCTGGGTTTTTTTTTAGTTTACCATTATGGCATTCTTTTATAGAAGTATCACAGCAAAAAACACCTTGTCAGTCTCTTCTATAGTGTATGATATAAACAGGTTAGCTGTTAGTGTGCATCTGTTCTCACCTCACCCTTGGCACTTAAAGTATTTCTGTATTTATGAATTTATACATAACACTCGTGATATAATGTGTATTTTTTTGTATTACCATATGGTATATTATGCTGTGTTAGCATTGGAAAAAAAACAACACTGAAATGTTTGAGTATCTAGTAAAGGGCTCTCTTCTTCCCTTTAAATAGACATAATACATCTGAGTGTTACATATGATAATTTAACATCTTCCATGCTTCTGAAGCAGTGTTTGTTATATTGTACTTGTTACCTATGTAACTGCCTGAAGTTCTTCTAAAATAAGAAAAGTGTTTAATTTGCTTTAAGAATTATTTCACAGAATCATAGAATCATAGAATCCTAGGGTTGGAAGGGACCTTAGTAGATCATCTAGTCCAACCCCCCTGCCAGAGCAGGGCCACCTTAGAGCAGGTTGCACAGGAACGCGTCCAGGTGGGTTTTGAATGTCTCCAGAGATGGAGACTCCACCACCTCCCTGGGCAGCCTGTGCCAGTGCTCTGCCACCCTCAAGGGAAAGAAGTTCCTCCTCATGTTTAGGTGGAACTTCCTATGTTCAAGTTTGTGCCAATTACCTCTCGTCCTATCACTGGGCAGTACCGAAAAGAGCCTGGCCCCATCCTCCTGACACCCACCCTTCAAGTATTTATAAGTGTTGATTAGGTCCCCCCTCAG
>VXBO01006649.1:0-14488 GCA_013400135.1 Rhinoptilus africanus | reverse complement strand
TTTTTTTCTTTTGGTTCTAACTACACAGTGCTTAAAAATAGTTTTCTGCATACTAAATTGTGGCACCCAGTCATTTTCATATAGTTAAAATAAAGCACTACAGCTTGGGTTTTAGGTCCAATGGTCACACCATAAGAATACAATTCATTCACTAATTAAATGCCCACTACCTCCATCACTAGCGCCTGCCAACTTCAAATTTATATTGCGAAGAACTTTCATTTTATATGATGCATAGAAAAGAAGAAGAAGGGGGGAAAAAGAGCAAGAATATTAATATATAAAAAATGACTTCCTTAAGGTCAGGAGCACCTCAAATTGTAGCACAGATAGCACCACAAATTGTAGCACTAGAAATGGAAAGGAAACTCTTAGGTTTGTAATAATATAGTAACTATAGAAATGATAGCTCTGACTTTATCTATATATTACAAATAGCTAGTTGACATGCTTTTGATACTACTCTGCTACTACTGGTTTATTGCCCTATTGGATGGGGGCAGAAAGGCATGTCATTTTTATGTGGCTTATTGTCAAAGTGTTCATAAAGCTAAATTAGGCTGTGTTCTCATTATGCTTGCTCCTCCCTTGCAGCAGAGCTACATACTATTGTTCATAGACATGTGTGAAAATTAATATGAATATTTATTTTAAGACCAAATTGCAGTTTCCCTCCATCTCTACTATCTCCTCATGTTCATGCACATAGCTTATTCAGTTACATCTTTTAGAGGCTGTTTTTATATTTTTAATTGTTTGGTAGACTTAGGATATGTAACAATGGATAACCATGCAATACATTAAATACTTATGGGTATGTTGTGCCTTCTGTTATAATATAAAATCCATCTATTCTGGTTGATGGGTTTTAACCTCACACAGAATACTTTAAACTCCATTTGGACTTGTGCCTACAATCACCTTAGCAAAGTCTCTTAAGTAACTGCGCACAGCCTAATTAGTATGCATTATCAATTAACAAACTTAATAGCCGGCAGATTGATTAGATCCTCTGTTGCAGGGGCAGAGCTGAAGCGAAACAGAATGAAAAATCATTGCACGCATACACTGCTGCTTTGTTATTTTCTCAGATCCCCTCCTCCTCCTCCACATTCCTTTAATTAATGCATACATATGGTTCTGAATATCTTGTAAACTGGAGCTTGCTCTAACTCTTTAATAAAACTCACTCGTAGATGAGAGAGCCATAGTCCATGCCTTATTTATTTCTGGCTGAAAACATAAACCATTTGTTTTCACCCAGGTTTTTCCCCTTCAAGTGGTGCAAGTTTTAGAGATCTGCTGCTTCTAAGCTGCTTGCCTTCACAGTGACTGATAGGAAAAAACAGGTAAGTAGGACCTGTGTGTACCACTTCAGATAACCGGTGTCTGAGAAGATGGTTCAGGTATCATGTGGATGGTATATTGACAATACCACGAGGTGGGTTCTGCAATTATTGTTAAAGTAAATAAAATATTTTTAAAAAAAAAAAAGCACAAAACATAGTATGTCATTTTGCGTATTCTGTTATACTGATGAGCTGGAAAATAGGAATACAGGAAGAAAACCCTTTTGATTTGGAAAGCAGAGACCAGACTACAAAAGTTTACAGTAAATTTTAGATAAAATGCTGGTGTTTGACAGGATTTTCTTCTTTAAGAATAATTTGATGCAACCCCCTTGAAGACTACTGAAAACAACACTGAAGACTATCAGATGCTGCCTTGCAGTGGTGGCAAGGTCTATCTTTGGGCAAAGCTTATTAGCCTTTATACTCTGGGAAAGAAAGTGGTGCTTACCATGGTGATGTGAGCAAGTTGCAGAGTTAATAACTATTTAGCATTTATATAACATTTACATATGCAAATCACTGAAGAAATATTAGCTAATTAATCCACACAACAGAGTGGTGGGGCAGGTCCTGTAAAAATATCCATGATTGTTGATATGGTTAAATCCAATAAAGGTGCAAAATGACTTTCCCAAAGGCATAAAATATGCTATTGTCAAGACCTAGATCAGCACTCAGGGCCCCCTGATTCGCATATCTGCATCCCTTAGTGAGGGTGCACTGCCACAATCGTTACCATTTTCACAATCACAGAATCACACAACCCAATGTTTGAGGTTGGAAGGGACCTCTGGAGGTCATCTGGTCAGGTGACATCCGTTACCCGTAAAGAGAGTACTGTTATCATAACGCCTTGAAGAATGACTGCTCCTCTGAGCACTCAAATCTGAAGAAGCTGATGGTTTCAGCTTTACCTTCATTGAAAGGTACTGAAGGAGTGAGTTCCGTAGTTGAGAAAATGGCAACACTTACAGGTGGTGTGCCAATCTGTATTTTTCTTTCACAAATGAGAAGCACACTGACACAAACTCAGTGAGGATCTCTGATAGTACCTTGCCAAGTGGAAATGTGGTGCTTATCATTGGATTGAGATCACCCTACTTCCAAAAAAGCAGGAAATCACAGTCTCTGCTAAGTTCAGGACTTCCTCCAGGCCAAGAGATTCTGCCGTTCTCAAATTTTGGCCCTTGGAGTTCCTGTTATTCCACTACCCTTTTGAAAGCCATTCAAGGTCTTTCCATAGGTGTTTTTTACCCCAATGCCATAGATTTTTCTAGCCCACCATTTTTCACTTTGTAAGCATGTTCTCCTAAACAAGTGGACCAAAAGAGACATAAAGCATGTGGAAGCAAACTCTGCTCTGTACTGCCTCTGCAGTCTATTACCATGACTTGGTATGGCTTTTTGTTCCCCATCCCCAAAAGGCAAACACAAAGATATAGCAACTATTTTTACCCTAAGGTGAAAAAAAAAATCTATATGATTTATATAAAACCAACTCAAATAAACTTAGAGACTATACTCTTCCCAGATTTTGCTGATGTTACTCGGGTTTTATATAAAGGGTCACACACAGTCTTGTTGAGTTCTATTCTATTCTTCAACTTAACTAATTCAGACTCTTTCTATTGCTGTGCAGATTTACCCTCTTTTATTTTTTTTAACATCAATTGGCTTGTTACTGCTTAAATAAAAGTGGTTTTCCAAAAAACACATCAGAAATAGTGTTGTGTATTTTAGTTTAAAGAATTAGAAGAATGACAGAGATTCAGAAATGTAATTACAAATATTTTACATCACAAATAAGATTCTTTGGATCCTAAAGAAATCTGAAATACTGCTAGAAAAAACAATAATATCTAAAATATCAAGGACATAACTTCCCTCCAAAAAAAGCTTCCCTCATTAAAAAAAAATTCTTTAAGTAATAAGAAGACTGAAATTCCTTTGAGTCTAGGTAAGGATGGAGCATTAATTAGCTGCCAGAAAATGGTCTCTCAACACTGCGGTAAGAAATATGCCTCTAATTCTCATTATGTGACCCAAGAGAGGGGCATTAGGTCTGTAACTAGTGAAACTAAAATGTGAAAACTTTTTTTTTTAATGATTGGACTACTCACAGAGCAAGAGGTGAATAATCACCTGCTATCAAAGTATTCTCTTCTCTGGATTAGCACTGGCTCCATACAGCCCTTTCTCCTCATCTAAAGCTGATTGTACTCTGTTTAAGGTAGATCACTTTATTTGACATACGATTTCTGAAAAAGTAAAGAGATCATAAAAATACAACAAATTGGCTAATATAAAAAGTCAAAAGTCAATGCAGCAACTTTCTATTACCTCTTTGAGTATTGTTACAGTTGTTCTGCACACCTACAGCACTCTGCAATTGTTCAAGTTACAGCTGTATTGTTCAGTGCATATAATTTAACCTCCATGCAATACCAGGTGATAGAAAGACTCTTGTTTTAGATTACTATTTCTCTTTCTTCAAGTCTAACTCAAACAGATCTAAAATAATTAATCTGCCAAGAACTGTATATATTTTAAGTTGTTCCCTTTTTGCCAGAAATCCTCTTTCAAATAGTTAAGAAATGTATCTGATTTTTGTAGTTCTGAGCTGTACTTTGCCCTTTACTACATAGCCTTTTCTCAGGTAGCTGAAACCGAGCACAGTATTCCAGCAGTCTCTGCGCCATGCTTGGGGCATGAACTGGTATCCAGTTCAATTTTAGTACCCAGTTCCTTTGATTCAAAATATATTTTGCATCTTCTCTTCTAAGCAGCACTCTAGAAAACACAGCAATGAAAGTAAAAAAATTTTTACACTTTATTTTTTTTTTACCAGACTGATGTTAACTGATGTATCACTTCATTGGTAAAATTCGGCCCTGTTAGGGGCTACATGTTCTTCATCTCCTTCTTTATGCCAGGTACCACCATATGCCATATCTTATTTTCCAGTTCAGGAAGAACTACTTTTTCCTATATGTAATGAGGTTACTGTTCATAATCCCAGGGCAAGATTACATTGACTCATATCTTCTTATATTTTTAGGGATTTATCATGCAAAAGAAGCAACTGGACATCCTTTAATATGAACATTACCAAAGTTGACAGGATAAACAGCAACGTGCTCTCACATACCTGAGAGCAGACACATAGCATATTGCAAAATGATTTATCTGCATTCTGAAGACACTTTACTACATTTGTATTAGTTTATGTCCAGCGTTTAAAAAATTGCAGTTGGATTACTCATCTGCCATAGCCTTAATGATACTAGTATTTTAAGCCTAATTTTTCAAAGCGACTAGTAATTCTGGCTACTTAACATTTGGAAGGAGCCCAAATTTAACAGGGTAGATGTTCAGCACTTTCTGAAAATCAATCCATTTTATATGTCAAATGAAATTATTCCTGCATTTCTTGTGGTGAATTTGCTCTACTTCTTATATAAGTAAACGGACCTTGAGGGGAAGACTAGAAGAGATGGTGGAACATGGAAGAGGGAAAACTAACAGAAACCGCCAGCAGCAGTATTAGACAAACCCCAAAACTGGCTTACTGTTTGTTTCTACTGCAGAAATTTTTGCCCAGAAACTTCTAATATGTGTTTCTGGAGAAAACACACAACACGAACAACCCAGTTCCTTAGACTGGCTGCATGAGATTTTTTTTCCTTTCAGAGAGCACTGTTAGGCAGCTGAAATGACATTAAAGGATTAAGCTTCAGTGAAGGAAATATGCATCTCTAAAACTGAAGAAATACCATGATCTGGTTTCCAATGCTGTGTTGTGTGCTGAAACAAGAACATTTGAAGAAAACCTCACCAGATCATTATTTAAATTGCAGAAGTTCAGGGACACGTTCATATCAATCAACATAGGCTTCTGCTACTCTTTCAACACTGACTACAGCAGGAGCACAGGAAATTCGATTAGCTAATTGAGTGGAGGCAATTCAGTCCCCAGGTCAAGAAGGCCCTTTTTCTCCTCCCCTGCTAGAAGACTACAAACTGCAAACCAGCTACAATGGGGCCTCAACACTCTCCATGCAGCTGACTCTTCAGACCTCTTCCCTGATACAGCTTTTGACTACTGCTGCATCAGTGGGAAGCTGTTTACAATAATTGCACTCATATACATCAATGAGCTTTATGGCTACAATGGCCAAACCTTCACAGGACCCTGAGCCCACAGACGAGATCACAGCTAACTTGATCACTTTGGGGAAGTCATATCTGGGACAGCCGCATTTTTGCACTGCCAGTGATGAGGCATTGGGAAGGGATGCTGCACAGGCACCTTGGGGTGCTGTAGCACTGGGAGAGCCCAGGCTCCAAATGTGCTGTGTGGACACAGCTTTTGCTGTAGAAAAAGGGGAAATACAGCAGAAATCTTGCATTTTAACTACTGAAAAAGACTTGAAAATAACCCTTAAAACTGCAGCATATCTAACTCTAACTAGATGGAAAATTGTTGAACATATGTAAGCAGCTATTCCACACTCTGCTTGTTGACATTATTGTGACATGTAGAAAATCAGAAAAGTATCTCTCAGAACTTCCCAGTCCAAAACCCGTTATGTCGCAAGCATGTTCAGGCCATATGATCATGATTCAAAAGGCAACAACAAAGGGTTCCTCCTTAAATTCAATCTGTCTCCTTTACAAGAATACATTATGATAGATATTAATTATAAGATAACATGCTTATTTCTACAGGAACGAGGTCTCATATAATGTGCTGAATGCATGGCTGTTCATTATTTCTTTTGTACTCATCATTCAGTCTGTGACTTCTTTTATTATTGACTATAAACCATTCAAACACGGCACTAAATACACTACTATTAATTTCCTTCTAAGCTTCTTATACAATGTTCCTACAGTATTTTCTTCAGGATTTACAAACACAGGTGAATTTATCTTCACAAAACCCTTGTGAGTGTGCTGGTTTGCATGTTATACATAGGGAACACGCAACAGAGGTTGAAAGTGAGATGCGAAGTAATTTGGGGTACCCAATTTTAAACTCTTGGGGACTAATTCTTCAGAGTAAAAAAAATATAGCAAAAGCACTCTATCTGTGCATAAGAAACATCAGCTTTGGGCTCAATTAGAAATGCTGACTGTTCCTTCAAGTCAAGAGGCTTATTCTGCATAACCAGAAAGTGAGGATCATGTGTATAATCCTCCCAGTTGTGTAAGAGTTAGGTCGTATACTGTTTCAGAGACGTTGGAGCTGAGACTAGAGTCATGCTCCTCATCCCTGTTTAATTTTCTTCTGTGATGCTGTGAATGGATAAATTGGAGCCAGACCACAACCTCACTCCTTCCTATTGCCTTGTATGATGTAGGGCCCTGTGGACAGAAGTATTAAGTAGCAAAACAGTTTGTAAAAAGTGAACCAAATACATACTGTACATGCAATCTTCTTCAGATGTTTTTAGAATATTTTACGTCCTCAATTTTGTAAAAATGGTAATGTAATATTTATTTCATCATATGTTTTGTTCCACTAGACATAACAGCAGCTTTTTCTGTCAAAGTTTTATTGCTGTAACCCTTTTTGTTCTTTCCCCAAACAGATTCCACTCTTCTGTTATTTCCTCCCTGCCTTGTGCAAGTTCTTTGATGCAGAATATACTTTGCTTTCTTCAACATAGTTGAATACAGAACACACTTCCGAGTTGTGAATAATTCATAACAGGAATCCCAATTAGAGAATTTGCAACAAGGGTCTGCAGAAGACACAGGAAATCACATCATCTATGACCTCTTGATAGAAGAACTACTTTAGAAATTACTGAGTTATTCTGACCATAGCCTAAATGCACTGACTTTTTCCCATAAGAAACTAGGAAATGCCAGCTATTTAATTTTTTTTAATATGGAGGCACAATCAATATTCTTCTCTCTCTTTCTGTGGAAAACCCTTTATTCATGATTCCAAGTCTAGCTAAATAATAGGTAGGCCAATGATTTATTTTTAATATGAAAATCTTCTTATCTATCGAATACTTTAGCCCCACAAATGTCAAGTCATTTATTCAATTGTTAAGGTGACTGCTCATTTTCCATATTTTCAATGGAATTATTTCCACTTCAGTGCTAAAATATACTAAGCTTGAAGTAAATCAATTCCCTCCTTGTGCTAAAAATTAGCATAGCACAAACTAATCAATGCTATCAAACACTAGTGCAAAAGCTGTGACAATAACCGTATCAGTGAGGAAGTAAATTGCTTATTATGCCAAACTGGGAAAAAAGCCTCATCAGTCACAAGCCATCTGATTCACAAAAATACAGGCTGTGGGTCTATTGTTCTTAGAAGTGGGCAAGTTTGTTCTCCACATTATTCGAAATATGTCTCCTGGCAAAATACAGGCCTCTGCAACTTTTCTCTGCAGCAGCACCTTCCCCATGCACTAGTACAAATGCTTAGACATACTTATTGAGCAAACATTGCACAAGCATACAGAAAGCCACAGTGCCCATTCTCCATTATGCACCAGCCCTCATTTGGTGGAAACCCCTCTAACACTCGGGTGAGCTGGGGAGGTGGCTTTGGAGTTTGGGCTGAAGCAGGAGAGCAGGACCTAGTGCTCACCTTTGTCTCCAACTTCACGCATGACTAAGTACAGCTGCTCTGTACCTCTGCTCCTCCATCTGCAGACAGGGGTAAATATGTCCCTGCTGACTAGTGGTGTTGTGAGGACAATATGACTAATATCTGCAAAGCATTTGGGTGGCTGAATGTAGGGGTATAACATCAAACCTGTGTAACAGTTCATTAAGGCAGGGCTGCTTCCACGCCTGTATGAGAAGACTGTCAGCAAGGATGGCAATTAGTGCCAGTGACTGGACCAAGACCACCAACTCATTTCCTCTGGGCCCCCAAGCAGCCATCTGATGATAATAATTTTGGGTCTTTACCAGACAGGGATGGACATGAACGGATGAGCTAGAAGGGAGAGGTTCTATGTTCCATTACTAATATCCTGAGCCATCCAGTCCTACTATAAAAATTCACTTTTATTAAAAGGTTATTTCTGTCACTTGCTATAGTATCGCTATCATTCTCTGGGAGAGGAATGATGAAATATCATTTTAAATGTTATAAATGCAATATTTAAACAGCTTTTTTTTTTCCCTTAGAGAAAGTGCTCTGAAAAGACATCCCCCCCAGCATGTGTTAGTTCTTAACAAGGGCCAACCTTTTTTAATCTCACAGTTCCTTGCTCATTGTAGGGAGAAGGAAAAGAACAAATCTGCAGTATACTCCACTAGGCTAAAGGTTGTATTTCTCGCAGTCAGAAGGGACACTTCTTTATTTATCCTTAATAAATTGTCACACACAAACAGAAGTTACTGAAGAATGTGGATATTGATTTCCAGTAATATAGTGACATAGACATAAAACAGATGTAATTTTAATAATAATATCTTACAGTTATAATAACACCTTTTGTCCCATCAGGAAAACAAATGCTTTGTGAGGTTCACCTTGTTCCCAGCTGTTGTGCAAAGGCTACATTATGGCTCAGCATTTGTTTCCTTGGAAAAGACAATCCTCTGTGACACCTGTTAGCCATTCACGGCTAGAAGTGACTACTATTGTCCAGATGAAGTTGCAGACAAGAGGTAAATGTACATGTTACAGGTTTTAAGACCCTACAGCTGACACCCATGCACTTTAACCCAATATTCTCAACAAATAACGCTTCCCTCCCTTTCTGCCTGGGGAAGTGATGAATGCAGGACTTAGCTTTATGCTCTTCTGCAAACAGAACTTCCCCTAACAACACACATGGATTTCCATTACCTTCTGATTCAGCAGCAAATTGTACCATCAGCACCACTTGTGCTGCTGAGATTATCGGAGTAGTCCAGGGGATTGAAACACACAGCTTCCATTAAAATTAATTAGATGCTTTAAAAATTCAGCCAAAGAGCTGCGTGGAAACAGACCTTCAAGTCACTGGACCAGTCCAGTTCTCTGTAAGAGACAGTACGTACTTTAGGGGAGAAGGGGCGGTGGAGTGCAAAGAGGACAACCATAAAACAGTTTGCAGCAAGTCAGGAGTTCCCTGCAGGAGAAAGGACCTTACATTATGTCAAGAGTATTCCAAAACACCGCATCTTACAAAACCACTGTATTACACAGTGTAATTACTCAATGTCTGCCTTTGCTATATTTCACATGTTGTGGTGTGGAGACTGTTTAATGTTTTCCATTTATGTAGAATACAAGGGTAGTGATTATTTTCAGGGCTTCTGCCAAAAGGCATCATAACAACATAAAAAAATAATAATGCTGGTTTTAACAAAGGCTTAAATAAAAAGTTTCTTGGAGCAACTTCAGCCATTGCTTAGGAAAGCACAGTTTTACAATTACTGATGTTGTTAAGTAGGAGAGTAAAATCCTTGAGATGTGAATCTAATTTACAACACTGCTCGAAGATATAGTTAAATCACCCTGGTAATGAATATGCTAATGTCTGTTTTTTTAGATGAACTTAAACTGATGACTTTGATTGTGAAAGAATAAAATTGTTCTCTTCAGGAAAAATGATAGCAGCCCTAAATCAAGTGTCTAATACAAAAATATAATTCTACAGATCCTTCCAATATAAATGTCTTTAGATATGATGTGCAAAGTGCAGCAGTCCCCTTAAGGCTCACTCTTGTAATGCTCAAGGCACTGGGAGGTTTGTATTAACTTGGTTCGGAGTGCTGTAAAAACAGAAACAGGGAAGAAAACACTATCTATTTGGGTGTCATGAGTATGCATGCAAATGCTTCTGCTATTATTCACAGACTTGATCCATAGCAAAATGTCACTATCTTCAGTAATACTCACAGCTTATCAAAGTACAGATATCTAGACAGTATATCCATAAATAATTCTTCACAGCACAAACTTTTGGTTTTTACCAAAAAAATCAACACCTCATTTGCAGCAAGATTAGCTTTTTTCATCAGGATCTGCTAAATCTTTTTTTTTAGTGCGCGTGCCTAGGTGACAATAACATCAGGGCCTTGATTGCCATAATAGGATTTACTTAACCTAACCAGCTTCTTCTGGGATGTCCACTCATTCACTCTATGCCCATGGGGTCAGGAAGCTCCACTAAAGCTCAGGCTTGGGCACTTGGATCCTGCTGGAGCTACATCATAGCTACATCTGTGTCCAGCCCTGTCTCCTGCTGTCCTAATTTACTGGCTGCTCTTCCTGCATGGACCTCAGACCTACCCTGTGGTCTTGTCCCCTAGGTGGACCTTAGGTTCATGTTGCCTCTCCCTGTCTTCAGCGGCTCCTGGCAGGACACCAGAGCTGAATAGTTGCCTCACCTTGTCCAAGACTGCCAAAAGTCTCACCATTGAGGATGGTGGGATGGTGTCCGTTGGCAAGGATGCTTCTCATGCTGGGGTCACCCTCAGATCTGGCTTGTCTTCCCTCATGCAGTAGCCCTTAGCCATGGCAAATGCTGACATTCATCAACTTTCCAGTACTTCTTACATCACAAGAAGTGATGGGGTTGTGAAGTCAAAAAACATAAACTCATTTTAGAGGCTTATAACTGAGCCATGTGAAAATCCATTAACTCAGTGAATAGTCTTAAAATACCAGGAAATCCTCAGATGAAAAAGCTTTACCTATGTTAGGAAATACACATGAGAAGAGGCAAGAGCTCATCTACAGTCTGTTGGGTGTTGTGCATATTTGCAGTCCAGGAGGTGAGGCAAAACTTGATTAACCCTTTTGTTTCGCATAGGTAGCTCCCACTGTCATCAGAACAATTAATAGAATATAGCACAAGGAAGTCTGGCAGTCTTGGAGAAAACAAGACTGAGCCGGTAGGGTGGCTACTGCTCACCATGCCATCTTTCTTCTGTGCACATGCAAAACATAACTTTATGGAGTACAGAAAGCTTACGGTGCTTTCTGCCTGGTGCCTATCACAGACCCTAACTGACTCGCCATGGGGGAGAATATTAACATTTATGTTGTTATTTTTGTGACAGACAAAAGTACAGTACAGGTAAGTATGACAGAAAGAGTTACCGAGTGAACATGCAGGTAATCAATGCACATGAACAGATCTGCCATACTTATTCATAAATGTGTAAATGTTGTAAGTAATGAACACACAAAATATGAACACACTCATTTGTCTACTTATGAAGAATCAATTATTTCCTTATCATTTTCTCTATTCTGGCCCATACTGCAGAGGATCGTTTTGTCTTACTTCACTGAAAATATAATAAATGTTCAATACATTACTAAATCTAACAAATTACTGCAAATCTTGCAGTATTCTTTATTTTCTTATCTAAAAAGGACATTTGCAAGACCAAGCCTCCAAAGCAACTCATCTCTTGCTTCTTAGTTCAAGCCCATTTAATTTTATAAATTCATTACTCCTTTCACATAAAATTACTTCCCTCGATGTTTTAAAATACACTTTTTCTGATACCACTGCATTCATACAAATATTTCCACAGGACTAGGATACTAAACCCAAATCTGCTCCCTGTCATATAAGAGCTAGATTTCTAATTTAGTTAATTACTAGTAGGACTGAAGTACTTTTAGGGTTTCATGTAGTATTAGACTTGACCTACTCTGTTTTCTTATATGTTTGAAGAGTTTCTGCTCCACAAATCTATCTATAAATCTAAATCACAAATAAACCTAAATCAGAAGTGTACAGTAAAACTATCAAAATAAGGAGTCTACTTTGGCTATTTCAGGAGTATTTTAAAAGATGATTCCCGAAGTTCTCTAGAAAAAGGAAAATTTGTAAGACTTTGGTATAATAAAATAATGTTTCTTTATGAATTCTTGAAATGAAATAGATAATAATGAAAGACACATACCTAGCTAAAATCATGGTGATCCCTTTGACACCTGGACATTTATCTATGTACCTGGTCTTATAATACAGGAAAATCTCATTATGTCTTTCCCTGTGTTTCCTCTGTGTTGCAGGGACTTTTATTTATATTTTTTTTATGGTTTTGCATGCAGTACGGTTCCTGGCAGAATGACCTTAGTAGAGCTCAATCAAAAAAATAGATTTCGTATTTTGATGTACAAACTCACCAGCTATCCTGATCTCTTCCATAGTCATGACCAGCAGCTGCACCACCACTCTCTTCCACATAACATGTGGTTTTCCTTTGCAGATAACAGTTCCAGGAGACAGAAATTTGCAGTGGAGCTTGCAGAAGGATGCCTGTCATTGAGGCTGAGCTCACAGACATCATTACATTGCATATCACACTGCAAAACTAAACTTTATATTCAGAAGTATAACTGTGAGGGTTGTGTGTGAGCCTGGAATAAATCTTTTGGTCAGTTCAGAAGTCATACAGCTGGCATGGATTTTGGGCAAGTACTGCCCCATCCTATTACCAGTTCAGATGATTGCATGTGGCTGTGTATACACATGTGGATGCATAAATTCATAACCTGAAGAGACTGTTGACTTCTGCTCTTCCTCAGCACTCTTGCTTTAGCAATGAAGGCAGATTAAGAAATAGCATCTTACTTCACCACTGGCTGCTTGTCCCCACCTCTAACGCCAGTTTGCCCTCCCAGCAATTGTGCTAATACAGCTGTCTATGGATGGCTGTGGGAGTGAGTATGAATGGGACACTTCAAGCCTGTAGGGAACCACCACAGTTTTTGCAGTAACTCTGAGAGAGAAAAATAGATGTCCTCACAGATTTCAGCTACATAAAGCTATTACGGCAATTCACGCAAAATGGGATATGACCCTAACACTATTAACATTCAACAGTGGAAAAACTCAATAAACTATAAAACAAGAAAGGAAGAAATTAATTGAAGAAGTTTAAAACAAAATAAGCAATAAATCTAGAAATGTGGGTTAAATTTACCTGAGCAAAAAGTGTTTAATTTTTTCCTTTTATTTTTTCATTATCATCATTTACAGAAACGTAATTTCCAAGAGCTACTTTTTTTGATTAACCTTGGAATGGCTGTTGAGTTTCCCACAGTCAAGCGTCTCCACTCCTGGAGGCTTGCGCCATGCTGCAAAAAATGTTCAGCTGCTCATGAAATATCTGCTGAATCTCCATAATTTGCAGCCTGGTATTCCAAGGGAAACAGGCACAGGTTTTAATTTCCCTTGATATGTCAGGCTGTAATTCACAGGATATACAAGCTGCAAGGTGGGTTGTGCAGACACAGGAGTAACTCCAGCCATGCCAGAATTAGAGTCGTTAGACACAAACTCCAGACTTGGAAAGATAAAGGCAATTATTACCTGTTAGAAAAGCAAGGCTACCTAGGCAAATTATAATTCTATTTACAGTTAAAAAACATTCCTCTTTTTAGAGCTATTTCCTTCAAAATAAAGCAAGCTATTCTCATCCTAAACTGCATATAAATTCTGTACACATTCATATAAAACTAATTGTATATAAATTTGTAACCAAAAAGGCATTGTATTGATAAGAATACTCTAAAATACTATCTGGAGGTATGTCTGCTTCTGTTTTCACATTTGTTATAGCACCAGCAGTATGACTGTATGAAGTTTTGTCCAGTCAGGCTCTACTCTCATTACTTTGAGTAAGACTAACATGAAACACAAGCCACCATGGACTTCACTCTAAGCTAGGAACTAACCAACCTACTCTAAAAACTTTGCAATAGAGTCTTCAGCACAACTGTTTCCTGAAATATGCAATAGTAAACTAGTGCTGATATATCTGTCAATATCTCACTGTAATTAGTCATCATCCCATGACAATCACACAGGCATCTTCTTAAGAACAGATAGCTTGTATGGTATCATGTAATATCAAAGAAATCATGCTTGTCTGCTGAATCCAACTCTAGTTTTTGCATCATGTTTTTTAAAATTTTATCACTAAGAGACCATATGCACAATAAGTTTGGCCAATAAAATCAACACGGTCTCCCACAGCATCCTCATAGGGAAGCTTAGGAAGAGTGGGTTGGATGAATGGACAGTGAGGTGGATAGAAAAATGGTTGCAAGACAGAGCTCAGAGGGTTGTGATTAGGGGTGCAGAGTTTAGTTTGAGATCAGTAATGAGTAGTGTTCCCCGGGGTCAGTACTGGGCCCA
>VXBO01006643.1:309711-320043 GCA_013400135.1 Rhinoptilus africanus | reverse complement strand
GACGTGGGTGACCTGCTTGGCTGTGGCACCCCGCTCGCTCCCGGCATGTTCCAGCCCCGTGCCCTCCTTCCTGCTGGTTGTGGGGGTCCCGCTCCCCGTCCCCCCCTCTCCCCGACGCCGTCCCCTTGCCCACTCCTTGCTGGTTCTCGGCTGCCTGCAGCGGCCGTGGGCAATGCCTGCCCTCGGTGCCGTCCCCCGCGGCGGGATCTCCTCCAAGGGCTGCAGGTGCAAGGAGATGGGGGTTGGTTTTTTTTTCCCCCCCTTAAATTCCATATTTAGCACTCTCCGGTCGAGCGGGGGGTCCCGGCGGCGGCTCCTGTTTGGGNCTGTCACCGCCTCGGGGACTGCCTGGCCGTGGCCCGTGTCACACGCTCCTCGGCGGCTTGTTCTCTCGGCTCGGCTGGCGCGAGATCCATCCGGCTCCTCTGTGTCCCCGGCATCCCTCTGGTCACTAGCACTCCTGTCCCCTCCGTTCCTCTGGTCGCCGATGCTCCTGTCCCTCTGGTCACTGATGCTTCTCTCCCCTCTGTCCCTCTGGTCACCAGTGCTCCTATCCCCTCTCTCCCTCTGGTCACCGGTGCTCCTGTCCCCTGCATCCCTGTGGTCACGGGGCTGGAGGTGTGCAACGGGGGCTCAACTGGCTGTAAGGGGACACCAGGACTGGGGGGGACCTGGCATCAAGCACAACCCAGAGCAGGGGGGCAGGGAGGGGACCCCATTCCCTGCCGGTACCCGGGGGAGCCATGCTCAGGCTGGCTTGCCTTGAGATACCTGGGTGCAGTTGTCACCCAGTGCCCAATGCCAGCGTCCCTCGGGGACAGTGGCGTCCTTTGGGGACAGCGGCACCCCTCGGGGACACAGAGCATCCCCAGAGGGCCTGACTGTCTGCTCCAGCAGGCGCGAGGGTGGCACCCGAATGCACACAGCCTTTTTGGGGTCCCCCCTCTCCCTATGGGTGTCCCCAAATCGCCGGCAGCCCCATGGCGCTGGAGGGAGCCCAGGGTTCACCGCTGAGGTGGGACGGGGTCCTGGGTGCCTCGGCCTGCCAGGGAGGATGGCGGCGGGTGCTGGCGGCGGATGCTGCTGACTCAGGACCTTCCCAAATGGTTCCTATTTTTACACCGGGGCCAGTAATATTTAGCCCGTGGATCAAAGCAAATGGAGGGAGCTGGGTGATGCCGCGTAAACACCCGCTCAGCGGGTGCCGCTGGCGCGAGGCGTGAGTCACCGGCGGCTTTCGGCAGCGCCGGGCGGGGACAGCCACCCCCGGGCGGGATTTGGGGTGCTCAGGGCTGAGCCCCCCCCCTCCTTTGGCAGCCCCTTTCCGGGTTGCCCGTCCTTGTCTTGCTGGGCGTGTGGTTGAGAGGGATGCTCAGGGGATGCTGCTGGGGGGTGCTGGGTGATGCTGGGGGGTCTGAGCTGTGTTGGGGTGCTGGGAAGCCCCTCCCGCCTTCCTCCCTTGCCCACCCCACCATCCTCCTCCTCCTCCTCCTCTCCTCGCCAGTCCTAAATTCGGTCGCCATGGCAACCATGTCAACCACTTTCCAGCTTCCCGGTGATGGTTTGAGGAGGGGAGGGAAGAGGGGAGCCAGGGGAAGGGGGGCGGCGGGCGAGGGCTGCACGCAGGGAGGGGGACCAGGGGCTTCGCGCCCGGATCAGGGCTCGGGGTGACGCTTCCCAGATGGTTTTTCCCTGCTGGGTCCCGTCTGGTGAGCAGGGGATGGTGCCAGCCCACTGTGTGCCAAGGGGTCAGGGATGGGGGTCCTGTCGCGGGGAGGGGGCTCAATCACAGCCCTCCGGCTCCGAGCGGGTGGGTGGGCACCCCCAAAATCCTGTGCCTGTCTGCAGCCATCCTACTTGTGCCCAGGGCCCTGCCGGTACCCAGGATGTCAGTAGCCACACGGCTTGGAGAGGGGTGAATTATTCCCAGACACCCCCTTTTTCTCTGTCTTTTCTTCCTGCTCCCCCCCTCTCCGTAATCTCTTTATTCCTGAGCTAAGCCTGGTTCCCAATGGTTTTAAAGGCAGATTTGCCTGTAGCTATATAGGACAGGGTGTAAAGCCGGGCGGCTGNTTTTTTTTTCCCCCCCTTAAATTCCATATTTAGCACTCTCCGGTCGAGCGGGGGTTCCCGGCGGCGGCTCCTGTTGCGTGAAACTTCTGGCTTCGCCGTTGTTGCTAATGCACTAATTCCCGTGCCCTGGAAAACCCTGCTCCGGCCGGCTCTTTGCTTTCCGAAAGGAAAGAAAAATCCTGGAGGAGGGAAAAGCAAGGCAGAGAGGAGGGTGGAAGTGTGAGGCTGTGAGATTTAAAGCAATTAGGGGAAATTACGTTCGAGGCGCTGGCAAGCAGAGAAATCGCCGGCAGCAGCTGCCGGGGGGTCGGGAGATGCTGGTGGGCCAGGTCGGGTGGGAGCAGATGGAGACGTGAACCTTCCCCCCTGCCGTGGGCTCGCCGGGGTTTCGGGAGCGCTGGGCTGGTGGCGGTGACTCAGCGACGCGAGTCCTGCTGGGGACTGTCACCGCCTCGGGGACTGCCTGGCCGTGGCCCGTGTCACACGCTCCTCGGCGGCTTGTTCTCTCGGCTCGGCTGGCGCGAGATCCATCCGGCTCCTCTGTGTCCCCGGCATCCCTCTGGTCACTAGCACTCCTGTCCCCTCCGTTCCTCTGGTCGCCGATGCTCCTGTCCCTCTGGTCACTGATGCTTCTCTCCCCTCTGTCCCTCTGGTCACCAGTGCTCCTGTCCCCTGCATCCCTGTGGTCACGGGGCTGGAGATGTGCAACGGGGGCTCAACTGGCTGTAAGGGGACACCAGGACTGGGGGGGACCTGGCATCAAGCACAACCCAGAGCAGGGGGGCAGGGAGGGGACCCCATTCCCTGCCGGTACCCGGGGGAGCCATGCTCAGGCTGGCTTGCCTTGAGATACCTGGGTGCAGTTGTCACCCAGTGCCCAATGCCAGCGTCCCTCGGGGACAGTGGCGTCCTTTGGGGACAGCGGCACCCCTCGGGGACACAGAGCATCCCCAGAGGGCCTGACTGTCTGCTCCAGCAGGCGCGAGGGTGGCACCCGAATGCACACAGCCTTTTTGGGGTCCCCCCTCTCCCTATGGGTGTCCCCAAATCGCCGGCAGCCCCATGGCGCTGGAGGGAGCCCAGGGTTCACCGCTGAGGTGGGACGGGGTCCTGGGTGCCTCGGCCTGCCAGGGAGGATGGCGGCGGGTGCTGGCGGCGGATGCTGCTGACTCAGGACCTTCCCAAATGGTTCCTATTTTTACACCGGGGCCAGTAATATTTAGCCCGTGGATCAAAGCAAATGGAGGGAGCTGGGTGATGCCGCGTAAACACCCGCTCAGCGGGTGCCGCTGGCGCGAGGCGTGAGTCACCGGCGGCTTTCGGCAGCGCCGGGCGGGGACAGCCACCCCCGGGCGGGATTTGGGGTGCTCAGGGCTGAGCCCCCCCCCTCCTTTGGCAGCCCCTTTCCGGGTTGCCCGTCCTTGTCTTGCTGGGCGTGTGGTTGAGAGGGATGCTCAGGGGATGCTGCTGGGGGGTGCTGGGTGATGCTGGGGGGTCTGAGCTGTGTTGGGGTGCTGGGAAGCCCCTCCCGCCTTCCTCCCTTGCCCACCCCACCATCCTCCTCCTCCTCCTCCTCTCCTCGCCAGTCCTAAATTCGGTCGCCATGGCAACCATGTCAACCACTTTCCAGCTTCCCGGTGATGGTTTGAGGAGGGGAGGGAAGAGGGGAGCCAGGGGAAGGGGGGCGGCGGGCGAGGGCTGCACGCAGGGAGGGGGACCAGGGGCTTCGCGCCCGGATCAGGGCTCGGGGTGACGCTTCCCAGATGGTTTTTCCCTGCTGGGTCCCGTCTGGTGAGCAGGGGATGGTGCCAGCCCACTGTGTGCCAAGGGGTCAGGGATGGGGGTCCTGTCGCGGGGAGGGGGCTCAATCACAGCCCTCCGGCTCCGAGCGGGTGGGTGGGCACCCCCAAAATCCTGTGCCTGTCTGCAGCCATCCTACTTGTGCCCAGGGCCCTGCCGGTACCCAGGATGTCAGTAGCCACACGGCTTGGAGAGGGGTGAATTATTCCCAGACACCCCCTTTTTCTCTGTCTTTTCTTCCTGCTCCCCCCCTCTCCGTAATCTCTTTATTCCTGAGCTAAGCCTGGTTCCCAATGGTTTTAAAGGCAGATTTGCCTGTAGCTATATAGGACAGGGTGTAAAGCCGGGCGGCTGCGCGGGTGGGTGTGGAACGCCAGCGCCGGCATCGCCCCGCAGCGGGTGGGTGCCCGGCAGCCCCCCCGGGACTGGCTGCACCGGTGCGGGGCCACGATGCCACCGGGGCAGAGCAGGCAAGGTGTAATTACCCCAGCGGGAGTTTGGCCCGCGATGAAAGCCGGGTACCGCTGCTGCCTCCCCGCCGCCGTGCAGTCATCCCCCCCGGCATCCCCCTCCCGGCACTGCCGGACCCTGATGCCCGGGATGCTGTGGCACTGCTCACCTTCAAACCCCCACTGGGGTTTTTTTTTGGAGGGGAGCAAGTGCTTGCTTTCTTTACGGTGTGTCCCCCCCTTTTCCCGTTCCTTGGCACCGGCTGGTGGCACCTGCCGGGGACGCTCCTCCTTGGCACGGCACGGTGGCACGTGTGCGGGCACCGCCGGCGGCAGCCGTGCTGGAGGCATTGCCGGCAGCCAGGGGGGGAACGGGGCCAGCCCTGCCTGGCAGCAGGGTGCATATCTCCCCCCACCCCCCTTGCCCCCCTTTTATTATTAATTTTTAACTTTATTTCCTGAACGCCATGCTTAATTAAACGCCGCCGCCTCTTGCTGCGAGCCGACGCAGGGTATTACTCCAAACGTCGGTGGGAAGGATGCTCCCCCTCCACAGCACCCCTCCGCCGGATTATTTCACCAGCGTTAAAAGGGGGACTGACACCCCAACTCCCCCCACACCCCGGCTCCCCCCGCAAGGGGCTTTGGGGGGGAGGGATGCTGCGTTTCTGCATCGCCGAGCTTTCTCCTTCCCTCCTTCTTTTAATAATAACGCTTTAAAGATGTTTGACATCTGTAACAAACAGCTGGCATCCTGTTATGGAAGAATGTCCTTTTATTTCCGAGCAGGTTGAACTGTCATTAATAGTATAATTAGGTGATTATCGGCGTACAGCAGAAAACTGCTTAATTGCACAGCCAGCTTTGCGAGGATCCCCGGCTCCTTTATTGCTGGATTTGTTTTAGCCGCCTGAATTTTTTCGCGCTGTGTTGTTGTTTTTTTTCCACGTTGATTATTATTTTTTAATGTGCGTGGCAGCTGGGGGAGCGTGGCGGCACCGCCGGCGCCGGGGGACACACACAGACACACACCCCCTCCCAGTGCTGGCTCTGCTCCCCCTCTGTATCCCCCCTCCAGGTCCTTGAGGAGGTTAATTTTAACCCTGGGCGTGCTAAAGCTGGTGGAGGGGGTCTCAGAGGTGGGCTTGGGGGGGTGTCGCTGGGTGCAGCACCCATGGGTGGGAGCTGACTGGGTGCAGAGCTATTCGACGGAATAAAGGAGGTGTCTTTGTTAACGGCACCGTGCCATCAGCTGCCAAGGGGGAGCAGAGCCACGGCACTGCTGGACACGGGGCAGGTTGGGCATCCATCGTGCCCGGGAAACCTTCACCCACCCTCGCCCTGGAGGTCGGGACCCTTCTTTTTGGGCACCCTGCCCCTCTCCATCCCCCCGGTGCGTGGGGCACGCACGTGGTTCGCTGTGGCGCTAGGGCGGCTGCGATGGAGTCGGTCCATCCCCATCCCCGTCCCCGTTTCCCGTCCCTGGGATGTGGCGTTTTGGGGGCAGAGCAGATTTTTTGGCGCCCGCCAGACAATAGCGCTTTGTATCTCCCCCCAGTGCCGCCAAACACACTTGTTAGCGCCGCAGCTTTGTGCTGTAAATTTCCATGGAGTAATTACGTCTTAATTTATGATAATCCCGGGCGGGCGGTGGAGGGGGGCAAGCGCCAGTCAAGTTTGGAAGTTGCCTGCCAGGGCCTGGGGTCCCCCATGGCTTCACACTGACCGTGAACTTCTCCATCTCGGTGCAAAGCCAGTGGATGGGGAGAGCATCCCTGCACAGGGACCGGGGCTGTCCCTGTGGGAATGGGGAGTGAGGCCGTGTGGGAATTGGGTATTGGTCCCAGTTTGCAGAGCAGGAGTGTCCCCAGTGCGGTGGCCGGTGATGCTGCTCAGCCCACTGCCCATCCAGGAGCTCAGGACCCCATGGGTCCTCCCGGGATGATGCCGTGTGTGTCATGGTGCCAGTTTTCCCAAGCAGGAGGGATCCTTTCCCTTGCCATAAGCCCCCAGGACCTCTCCGGCATAGGGCTGGACCCTTCCCCCTTCCCACCGCTGAATGGCTCATCCCGCCTTTGTCTTCAGGGCTTATTACCGGCAAAATAGAGGCTCTTTTCCCTCGGCCTTCCCGGCGGGCAAATTAGACGCTTTGGCAATTTTCGAGGAGGATGATGGGGAGGGGAGAAAGGCTCTCGTTTCCTAGCGGAGGACTCCAGCGCCAGGCAGGGTGCTGACGCTCTCCAGGAAGGTTGTAGGGTGGGAAATGAGGGGGTTCCCGTGTCCCCTCCAGAGTCATTGAGATGTGGCTGGGAGCTGCCATGGGAATCCTGTGGGATTTGGGGAGGCAGGTTTGGGGGATGCATGCCTGGTGCCACCAAGCGTCCCCCGCGGAGCCGGGAGGGTGCTGGCACCCGTGCATCCCACCACCCGATGCCGGCGGGGGCTGTGGGTGCTGTGGGCACCCCGTCCCATGCCCCAGGGTGGGTTTTGTCCCCGGCGAGGGGTAAAACCCCGGGGCTGCGCCCGCTGCACCTGCAGCCGGGTCCCCGTTGGGAGGCAGCGCGCACCCACTGACATTTGCCAAGCGTAAAAATTCAATTAATTCCAGCAGGCAGATTAAATATAAGTGAATTTTAATAATTTGCTCGAAAGGCTGAGGATTACTGTAGGCGAAAAGGGAAGATGCTGCGCGCGCGGGGGCACCGGCCAGACTTCTCAGCACCGGCACGTGGGATCGCCGGCGCTAATCACCCTAAATCCCGATGTGGGAAGGGGGGTTCTCTCCCCTTGGCGCTGAACCCCTAGACCTGGATTTTGGTTGATCTTCCTCTGTGATGAAGAACGTGCCGGAGCCATCCCAGCGCTGCTGGCAGCGTGTCGTGCCCATCCCCGGCACAGTCCGGCTCCGTGGGCATCGCTGCTGCCTCAAACCCTCCTCGCTGGTGCCCGTTTCTTGAGGGGGGGGGCTTCATGGAGATGGTGAGACCCATCAGGGTGGTTGGTGGGACCCTGGGCTGTCCCCTGGGGACCCCACGGGACATTGCAAAGAGACCCAGGGCTCCCGGGTGAGGAAGAAGCCAAGGTCTCACCAAGACCTCTGCAACATCTTGTCAATAAAAAGCCGGTGACATGGAGCACCGATTGCTAGCAGATGGTGCCCGTATTAGGAAAATGAAAATACACGCAGTAAATTTGCCGTTTGCCAGCGTTAATATCGTATCCCAAGGTAAAACCTCCCCTCTGGCCCGTGCCGGGCCATCTGNGACGCTGGGGGCACGGGGGGGGGGGTCCCCCCTATCGCACCCGGACCCCCGGCTTTGCTGGCAGCACAGTGGGATTGATGGAGATTGCCGGTGACCTTTGCTAGGACACGAGGTATTACCATTAATACTTCTGTATTTCCGGAGTTCGCGCCGTGCATAAATCTCGTATCAAGCTGGGCGGGCAGAGTAATCTGCCAGGCGGCGTTATTAATGCCAGTTATTAATACCCGTTATTAATACCTGTCGCCCCCGGAGCCCTTCGTTAGCAGATGGGGTGAGGGATGGGGGCTGCGCCTTGTAACCCCCCCACCCCACTCCACCTTTTCGGGGTGCAGCCAGGGTGGGCTCTGGGAAATCCCTGGCACCGGCAGAGTCACCGGCTGCTTTCTGGCAGTGGTGGTGGGGTGGTCTCCTGCAGGCACCCACCCCCATGATGGGGGGCATCTTTCAGCTATGGACCCCCCCTCACCGTGTCGGAGGGGGCTGCAGCACCTCAAAGGCAGCGGGGTGGCAGGAGGCATCCCCTCGCCTTGCCCTGGCACCTCCTAACTCTGCCCCGTAGCCCCCGGCTCGGCTGGGTGCTGCCCCCCACCCGCAGCCCCCTGCCCCGCCAGGACCTGCCCCGTGCAAGATCCAGCCTGCGTGAAACTCTAATCTCCAATTTTATTCGCTCGGCTCCAGCCGATTTGCATAATCCACATAATCACCCTGGTTTTAATTGCCCACAACTCTGCAGAAAGATCATGTGGTTAAGTGGTAAATCATAATTAGATAAATAATTGGCTTGGCCGCAGCAAGCTGCTTTGTTATACCTGCCATCTGCTGGGCAAGGGCTTCTCGCGCCGAGAACAATGCGCCGCTGACGGCAAAGCCTGCGCTGCCCGCGGCGGGGCTGCTCCGGGCTGCGGGCACGGGGATGGGGACAGGGGACCGGGATGCAGCAGGCATTGCCCGCTCCCGGCCTGTGCAACGGCTGGTAGGTTCGACAGCACCGAGCAGCGCCGGGCTCCGACCCGTGGCTTTCCCATTGGCACCGGGCGATGCCCGCCAGCACCGCGCAGTGCCTGGCATCGCCGTGCACTGCCTGATGGCGTCATGCAGTGCCCACCGGCACCGTGCGGTGCCCACCGGCACCGTGCAATCACCAGCCCCATCCCAGACGATGCCCAGTGGCCCTGCTCAATGCCCGGCAGTGCCGTGCCGTGCCCAGGGGCACCGTACAAAGCCCAGCAGCCCCGGCAGTGCCCAGCTCCGTCCCACACGATGCCCAGCAGCCCCCGAGCTCTCTCCCACCCGATGTCCAGCGGTGCTGCCTGATGCCTGGCACCCGTGCCCTGCGGATCCATGCAGCCCCCTTTGCTCATGCAAAGAGGAGGGGTGGGAGCTGTACCCCTCTTCTCCCTAAGCCTCAAGAGACGGTTGGCACCCAGGTCTGGGTAGCGGGAGCCTGGAAGAGCTCTCGTCCCAGCCTGGATGCTGTAAGAGAGGGGCTTGGGGGCTAGCAGCATCCTTTGGTCACAGGCACTTCATTTTTGAAACCCCCATCTCGGTTTGCCAGGGCGGAAACGGGGCAGAAAGTTGCTTTGAAGTGAATCTTTCACCAGCTTGATTTCCTACAGGCTTAAAAAGCACCCGGGGCTGGTTGGGCTGGGCACGGGGAGGCAAAGGAAAGGAGAAAAATAATCCCGCATCGTGCCGGCCCCAGCCCCTCCCTGGTGCTGCGCCCTCCAAACGAGCTCTTATTAGTTTGCTTGTTGTCGTTTGCCAGATCAATGGTCCATGGAGGAGTGATCGATGGAGACCCAGCCGGCTAATAGTGCCGCACACTTGGATGCTCGGTGCCGTGCCGGGCTCTCCGGGGAACCCCGAAGCCCGTCCCTGGCCATCGAGGTGCTCCTTGCCCCAGGGGACCCATCTGGACCCCTCCAAGGGAGCTGGGGAGCCAGCCAAGGTGGGGGATGCTCCTGGGATGGCTCCTGGGCTCTACCCCGAGGACCCTAAAAATGGACAGAGGCTGTGCCAGCATCTCTCCATCCCTAGGGACACTTGGGGACACCAAGCCCGGCCACCTCCCTTCGTTTCGGCTGCGTGCCAGGCGGTGAGGAGAGAGGGCAGGCGCGCAGGCTGTGATCGATCAATTAATTAATTAATGGAGCGTGTTGAAGGTGTGGCAGCAGAGCTGTTTTAATGAGGGGGTGGATGGCGTGCGGCCGCTCGGTGGGACACCGCAGGCAGCGGAGGTGGTCCCCGCTGCCCGTCCCCTGCCTGTCCCCCTGCCTGCTGGCTCTTGAGGGGGTGACGGGGTGCGTGGCGGGGGGGGTGATGGGCACGTGCTGCCCCTGGCCCCCTGCCCTCCCTCCTGCCCACACGGGGCCCTGCCTGCTGCATTCAGGCAGAGCGAGGGGCTGGGGAAGGCGGGGGGGGTGGCTTGACAATGCGAGGCTATTAGCATTGAAAATCCATGCGAAGCAGCTGTTCCCGCTCGGAGCGTGCAGCTGGATGCGGCTGGGGAGCGGGAGACGAGGCACCAAGAGAGGAGGGGAAAGGCTGTGGGATGGCGGAGCATCACCCCAAATTCCTGGGGGGGGATCCAGCCGGGGCGAGTGTGGAAGGAGCCGGGGTCCCGTGCGATGGGTGAGGAAGGATGATGCGGGATGCTCATCTCTCCCTGCTCCCTCGGCCTCCCAGCCGTGCTGGGTTTTTTTTTCCGCTCCATTTGCCAGGGGCTGGAGCTGCTGCCTGATCGT
>VXBO01006643.1:264592-282098 GCA_013400135.1 Rhinoptilus africanus | reverse complement strand
TTAGGGTAATCTCTGCTAATGGCAGCGGGGCGGGGAGGCGGGACCTGCCGGGGCCGCCACCGCCCCCCCCGGCACCCCCTCGCCGGGGCAGGTGAACGGGGGAGGGGGGGTTTGGTGGTGGTGGGACGGGACGGGCGGGCACAGACACCCCCCCCCCCCCCCCCCCCCCCCAAACCTACCTTTCAGGCAGGATAACTTGAGCCCCATGTTTTCATCCTCTCAGCGGGTCCCAGCTCTCCAGCCCCACCGCCGGTCCTCGCCGCCGGTGCTGCGAAAGAGAGGTGGGGGGTTGCGGGAAAGCGATGCCAAGAAGGAGAACAAACGGGATGGCTCGCCAAAAGCCCCCTCCGCTGCCTGCCTGTGTGTATCTCTGTAGGCGCCTGGGCATAACAGGAAGCACGGCTGCTCCGTAGCAAAAACCGCTAGTGATGTCACAGCGTTTTAGTGACTCAATCTCGGCCGATGAGTTTCAGGAGGAACTTTTTGGGAGGGCGGAGAAGTTGCCAGGTTTGGGGAGAGGGGGGGGAGTTGTCTCATCCCGGCTTCTCCGTCTCCCGGAGTCAGCGCTGCAAACGTTTGCAGGCGAGCAGGTCAGGAGCAGGAGGAATTAGGTTGTTATTTAGGAAGGCGAGCGGTGCTTCCAGAGAAAAGCCCCAGCCCGCGCAGGAAGCAGAGGGATGCTCGGCCGCGGCATCGCAGCCGGGGCTGCCCCCCTCGGGTCTGAGCCGAGACGCACTGCCAGGGACCACGCTCTCCTGCTCCCTGCGGGCATCCCTGGTGCCCTTAGAGCTCTCGGGTGGATGACTCCCATCGTGGTACATTGCTTTTTTTCAGATGACGAAAATTATTCTGGGGAAAAAACCCCTTTATTGGGAAGTCTGCACCCATCCTGCCCACAGCTGCTGACAAAAGCTTACTGGGGTGCGGGTCAGTGACTCATTTTGGCTCCTCCATCTCCGTGGGCCGCAGAGAACCTCCGTGCCCCCCGCCCGATCTCCGCCAGCTTGACTTCACCTTTCCAAGCGGCCCTAACGTGGGCTCTCAGCAGCCGGCAAGGGGAAGCGGAACGTGCCATCGCTGGTTTTAATTCTGCCTTTCTTATCAGCTCCCCACAGACACCCTGACCCACGACCTCCCCGTGTCCGCGGAGCTGTGCCAGGGCTGGGATCCGAGCCGCCCTGGGACCCCTGCTTTGCAGCTGTCACGGTGGCTGCCTAAATACCGAGAAACTTGTTTTGAGGCCAGTTCTCCAGTTTTTAGCACCTGCTGGTGGCTGGCACCACCAGGCACCCCAGCCGCTCAGGGCTGGAGAAGGGCTGTTCTGGAGAGACCCAGACCCACGGTGCCGGGGGGGTGTGTGTGTCTCTTTTGGGACCGGACTCGTGTCCAAGCCCTTGCAGGTCACAGTAGCCCCCTCCCCACCGCCGCCAGCTCCCAGCCCCTGTCCCTGGTGTGGCCGAACACCAGCACCCCTTGCCCGCAGCACCGGGAGAAGTGCCCGGGCAGAGATATCCCCCGCCACCAGCGTCCCAGCGCACGCCGCCACCGAGGATTCCCGGTGGTTGGTGCTGGGGCTTCAACTTTGCTCCCGTGCCGGCACCAGGCCAAGAAGTATTTGCATTCCCTACGAGTTCACGCTCCAAAAACCCCCAGACGCTCATCGCAAGCGTCATTTTAGAGCCGCGGCGGAGGGGGGATGCTCAACCGGGGGTGCACTGGGGAGAGGGAGTGGGGCCAAAGCCGTCCGCGGTGCTCCGAGGGGGTGACACTTACCGGTTCCAGCAGCCGGAGGCACGATGCCCACCGTTGCATCCCCCCTCCCCACCGTGCCTGGCCGCTCTCAGATGCAGGAGGGGAGCGAGGCTGGGGGTGGGGGGGTCCCCACTAAGGCCCAGCCGTGCCCTGGGAGGGCGGGAGGAGGTTATAGCCAGACGGCTTGGATTTTTTGCAAGGTTGGTTTCTAACCTGGTTAATCAGGTTAGCGGAGTCCCCGCTCCTCCCATCCACTGCCCCCCCCCACCAGCCTCCAGCCCCATCCAAGCCCAGCAAAGCCCTTGGGCAATGAGGAAATGCTGTTTTACTCTCACCCCGCTGCACAATCCAGCCCGCTGCCGAGAGACAGAGGAGCAGGATGCCCCTGGCCTGCGGCTGAAGCCCCTGGATCACTGAGCATCTCTACAAGCAGTCGGAGGGGCTACCACGTGCCTAGAAAGGCGAGCACCAGTTTGGTACGAGGGTCCCACACCCAGCTCTGGCACGATCCATCGGCATCCCTGAAGTCCTTAGGACCAGAGAGCAGCGATGCTCCCAGCCTCTGGGAGCACCTTCGACCTTCTCCAGCTTCTAGAAAGGATCTTTTTCCCCTCCTGCCTGACCTGCCAGCCCCAAAACCAGCCCGGCAGCGGGATCAGCACCAGGCAGAGGGTTTCTCACCCCCCCGGGGTGAGAGCTGCGGGTTGGGTACCACCCTGCTGCGAGGATGCCTGGGCGAAGGCTCTGCCTCCGGAGCAGCCGCCTTTGCCTGCATTAAAAGCAGCCAGAGGCTTCTTTTTTTTCATGTTCACCTCCTCCGCAATTAAGAGGCGAGGCCCCGAGACGGCTCCTTTTCAGACAGAGCTGAAAAGCAGCGGTTCACATCCAGGGCGCCGGCGTGCGGGGAATGCCGCCTGCACATTAAACACCCCCGCGGCTGCAGGCAGGAACGCCTGGAAAGCTTTGAACTTCGCCCGGAGATGGGAGCGAGCCGATCCCAGAAGCACGGGAGGTCTCCGGCGAGATCAGAGCCCCACACGCGAGACCAAGCCCTGCTGGGATGGGCAGAAAGGGGAGCAGGGAGGGGAAAACGGGTGGTTTCGCTCCAGTTTCTGCTGGCCTGGTCCTGCTGTGTTTGGTGACAATCACAAAGATGGAAAGGGTTGATTTCCTTCTCGATCTGGCTCCTCTTATTTACCAAATAACTGAGTTATCGCAAAGCCTCAAGCTCCAGTGCCGGGCAGGCGGCACAGGCTGCGGCCCCGGCTGCAGGCACTGGTTTTGAACACAGAGGCCAGGGCAGAGACGTTTGCAGCCCGTGGCTCCAGTTTTGCCCCAGAAAAAAACCACAAATTAAGCGGTGCATGTGGTTTTTTTGCCTGTTCAGCTGCAAAGTCCGAGAGATAGAGGACGAGGTTTAAGCCAGAGGCTGGCAAGCCGTGTCTTTCCAATCCTATCCCAACCTCAGTGCACACAGCATCCCGCAGGGACCAGGAACCCCTCCCCGGCTGCCCTGACACTGCGGCACAAATCCAGCCGAAATCTCCCCCCCTCTCCCCATTTGATATTTTGATGCCTCTCCCCAAAACCACCTGTCTGCCGCTGTTGGGTGAGAACGAACAACCCCAAACCCGAGGGGGCTGGAATTTTAGCCTGTCCTGGAGCAGCAGTTGTCGCTAAAACCGTGAGGGAGCGGGGAGCGGCGGCTTGCTGCGGCAGGGAGGTAACCATAAACACCAGCCTGCTAAAATAGCTGTGGTTAGCTCTGCGGGCTGCAGCGCTGCTCTGCCGCGGCGACAGCCGAGAGGTGCAAACACAGCGTCGCACACCCCTTCCTCCCCTCCCCAGGGCCGGGAAGCAAAGACACCCTCGGGCAAGTTCACAGGGTGGGGGGCTGGCCACCTGGAGGTGGCTGGGTACAGCCTGGAGACCCTCCGGTGTGCAGCCCTGCGCGCCACCGGAGAAAGTCCCTGGACGGCCGGCGTTGGGCAGATCCGAGTCCTGAGCATGGGAGCAGCCCCATGGGCCAGACATCCCCTTTCCACAGGCACCACGAGATCCTCGTGCAGCCTTGCCTCCGCTCCAGATCCCTCCCATGAGATCCTGGTGCCCGTGGCAGGGCTGGGGCTGGGATTGGTACATGCCGAGCAACAGGGCAACTAGCCAAACCCCACCATCAGCCAGCAGGCCAGGGGGAAGGAGAGGGTGGGCTCCCAAAGCTTCCTTAGTGGGACAGTACGGAGCTAGCTGACCTCTCCGGGTGAAGATTTGTCTCTCCAGCTCAGGCAACCACCCTGGGCCATCCTCTGAAGCGGCCACTGACTGGTTTCCAGCTCTAGCCATGGCCCTTTGGCAACCAGGCTGTTCTTTTCCCTGGGATCAGGGGTTCCCAACCCATGGGCCCCATCCTGCCCTGGTGCAGAGGAGGGTGGAGGGGGCTGAGGCACCCATGAGGGGGTGAGGATGGAGGGCAGCCTCGTAATTTCGCTGGAAGGGGAAGGGCAGGGTGAGCTCACGGCTTCCCAGACGCCAGAGGAACCGCAGGGAGAGGGATGCGTTTTGCAAACGGCAGCCACAAGAAAAGCTTTGGCTGGAAAACACAGCGGGGCAGAGCCCGGAGAGCCCACCAGGGAGCCGCTCTGCTGGCTCCCCTCGAAGGAGCTGCTCCGGCAAACACCAGCCGGGCTGGTTTTAGAAAGGAGGGATGAGGAGCAGCTTTCTGGGTCACGGAGTCCCAGGGTCTGCTAACGCAGGCCACACGTCACCCTGCCTCTGTGCTGACGGAGACACCAGGCAGGCTGCCTCCCCCCTTCTGCCCCGGGCAGCGGAAAGGGCCGGTCCCAGCCTGGCTGAGAAACGGCCCTAGAAGGGGGCTGCAGGGCCACTGCACGGGACTCGCTGGAGCTGGCAACAAGGCAGTAGGTGCTGGGAAGAGAGACGCTCTCCCGGAGCCGGGGGGAGGCTCGCAGCCATCACCCAGGGCAGGCGAGCGGTACCCGGAGGGGATGCCAGGCGTGGGAAGGGAGGAGGATGTCACAAGGAAGCAGCTGAAGATGCAGGCTCCGGGGAAACTGGAGCAGCTCCAGCATTCCCCAAGCAGAGGCTGTTGTCAGGACGGGCAGACCGAACGACTGGCAGGAACGGTGCAGGCAGCAAACGCCCCCGAAGAGAATCCAGCGGGCCGTGGCAGCAGCCCTCAGCAAGCCAGGAGCTGCCGTGTTGGCGGGGAGGAAGGAAAGCGGAAAGGAAGCACGTACCTGAAGCCCAAAACCAGAGCGTGCCGGGCTCTCCTGCCAGACCTGCATCCAGAGCAAACCGCCTCCCTTCCGGGCATGGATTCAGCGGGCGGCTGGGAGGCTGTGGCTGGGAATTGGCTTAGGGACCTGGCCACGGCCGCCGCGCTTCTCGGCTCGCTGAGCTCCACGTTAATCTCAGCCCAGCTTTCCCTTTTATCCCCTGGTACAACCCCGAGACATTTTTTCAATTAGGTCCATATCTTTTAAGCTCGGGAGCGCATTTCTAGGAAGGGCTGCGTTGTTTCTCTTGGCCCCCGTGGGCTGATGCTGCGCAGACCGGGACATCCCTGGCACCGGTCCTGCCCGCATCCAGCTAAAGTGCTGCCGTGCTGCAGCCGGTGCGGCGCTGCCTGGAAGCACTCAAGGAGTTACCCGTTACCCCCAGCCCACCTACCGGGTATTTTTTAAGAGCAGCGTTCCCTGCCTCCCTCATCACAGCTCCGGCAGATTGCGAAGCACCAAGCCCACCGCGCAGTCCCGCAGGAGCAGGGGCCGCTTTCACCTTTCCCGCGGTTGCCCTTATCGGAAACCCTGGCCGGCAACCTGCCTCCGTCCTCTCCGAATCCGCCTCTGCCGCCTTTCACAGGGTGACGGCTGAAAACCAAAAGGAAAATCTGCAGCTAGGGTGTACTTTGGATGAGAAGGCTGGGTGAAAATGCGGTCTCTAAAAGCGACAGTAAAAAAAAAAAAAAAGAAAAAAAGAAAACCCAAATAAATCGATAAAGTCCTCAGCGGACACTTGGGCACAGTGGAATCGCTGCCTGCTGCGGGAGGGCGATGGGTAAAGCAAACGAGGAGTTTGCAGTGTGAGGTGTTTAACTCGAGTCGGGAGTAGCTGAGCCTGTAAGGAAGCAGCTTGCCCCCGTCGACCTGATCCGGGCCAGCTCCCTACAGCTCCTAGAGGCAAGGGTGGGTGACCCAGCTCCGCTCCAGGAGCCGAATTAAAAAAAACACAAACTAGAGGCGCAGCAGCTCACAAATGCACGCTGAGCGCGTTTCCCCTCGAGGCCATTTTCCAAGCTGCAGCCAACCGCAAGTCCACCCCGCTAACAGCCTCCTCCATTAGCACTGGCGGGCTCCTTCCCTGCGGGGAGTGCCCTCCGCCCCAGCATCTCCAGACGTTTCACAAATAGCAGGAGCAGCGGTGGCAGAGTGCAGCGATTAGGCCTCGAGCCAGGGAGCAGAGAGACCTGGGTTTGCCATCTGCATCTGTCACTGTCACCTCTCCCCGCCGCTTGGGTAAGAAATTCTTGAGAGCAAGGTTGGGGGTTGTCACCCCTCCCGGCACATCTCCGCAGCGCCATGCGGAGCAGGGCTGGAGGTTCTGCACATCTGCCTGCCTCTGGCTCCAGCTGTGCCAGGCAAAGAGGTCGCGGCTCCTCTGTCCTGCCGGGGGAACTACTCGGCTGCTTCCCGCACCCGCTCTAATGAGCTGAAACAGGTTACGCGGGAGGTCTGTGCCCGTTTTCCCACTGACACAGGCTTAGGGAACACCCCACAAGCAGCTCAGTGGGCAGATAGGAGGGGGAAGGGGGGAAAACTCCAGCGGCAGCCTGCTTCACCTGCTGAGCGAAGGAAAAAAAACCCCAAAGCCCTCATTTACACACAGAGCACTGAGCTCAGAGAGAAGGCGGCACCAGCAGGTTCCCCAGGAATAGTTATCCCACTTGTGAGCATGATCAGACACCCCTTGGCTCTCGCCGCCCATCTGCTCTTCCCACTGGTGACGCCACACAAGCCAGGAGGAGCAGAGATCATTCCCGACGCGCATCTAGCCCAACCAGCCACCGATTCTCCAAGGAATTTTACAGCGGTCTCATTTCTCAGTGGAAATAACGCCTTAGGCCCCTCAAATTCTCTGCTCCCTTCTGGGTTTCTCAAGCTGGAGCTGTACCTGGAGTTTTTGACTACAGATGGAAGTGCCCATGGCCATCAGCTGGTGGCACGCCTGGGGATATGCCTCTCAGGTCACTCTGATCCTTAATTTCAAACCAAACAGGTGCTTGAAGCAAGGCGTGCTCAAGGTTCTTCGTTCTCCGCCTTGTGACTAAAGGATTCAAGGGGAGCACCAACGTGGATACAGCGGAGAGCAGCATGCATCCTCCCACCCAGAAACCCAAGCACTTTGTACCGCTATTTTCAGACACTTGCTGGGTCTGTTTATTACTGTTTTGAAATATTAGTGTTGAGAATGGAAAAAAGAAACCCGCATGGGAGTAATTTTTGCATTTCCGTGTGCTTGAGGTCCTATGGATGAGGTAAAGAGCTGGGAGTTAATGTCTGGGCAGGCAAATGCCCAATATCCAAATCTTGGTGAATAGGGAAAAAAACCCCACCCCTGCATGTCATTAATTGCTAAGAAAACAAAAAATTAAGACACCCGTTCACAGTACTGTCTTCCCAGCTATCACGAGGGCTCCAACAGCGGAGACACGGCCACCTTCCCCAAGATTTCTTCCCCAGAAGTTTTAAAAGGAGTTACCTTGAGTTCCTTGGATGAATCCAACAGATCAGCCAGCCAGGAAACCAGCATTTGCTCCCGCAGGTAGGTTTGGTACATCAGCAGGAAAGGGGAACACAGCCTCCCCCGAGCCCAGCGGCTTCCTTATCCTTTGAGCAGAGCCACCGTGGCCGCAGCCTGCCTCGCTTTACGAAACCGCTGCCTTTCCTCCAGCCTTCAGTGCAAACAGGACAGGTGAGAGAAGATGTGAGCACCGCAGCGCCTGTCCTGCTTGCTTAAAGCCAGCCTGGGCTTCTACTGGTGGCAAAACGCTCAAAGGACCTCATTTAAAAGCAAACAGAAGTTGATATAAAAAAAAAAAAAAAAGAGGGAAAGACAAGGCATTAAAAACTGCTCCCCTTCCAGCAACGTGCCTGAACAGTTAGTCACAGGGAGCGTTTCCATCAGGTTACAGACGGATGATATACATTTTGCTTTGTCTTATGAGGGGGAGAGCACGCGCAAGGAGAGATTAGACTGTATTAGCATATATACGATCAAAGCTTGATTATGACATCTAGTTACAAAGAATAAGAAACACATTTCCTGTGGCTCAGGAGACACACCAGCTTCCACGGCAGCGCTGGCTGCCAGTCTGACAGAACTGACATCAAGCGTCTTGCTAAGATAACATCTGCCTCGGGAGCAATAGGTTAGATTTCGGGAGGTGTTTGTGCAGAGTACAACAGTCCGCTTCCCGCAGCGCGTGCCATTTCCAGAGCCTGCTCCGAACACACGTTGCCAGAGCACTGCCGTTTCCAGGATACCTTTTCAAGCAGACGGTGATGTGTAGTAAAACAGCCACCGGAATGTGTTTGTCTTGCTGCTCCTGAGCTAGATACATGTTTTCCTTGAACAAGTGAAAACATTTTCCCTTCCTGCAAGCATCTCTGACTCACGCCTAGGAAAGGCTATTGACTAAGTGCCAATCCCTTCTGTAACGCCCATCACACCTTACTACCGCACGGCGGGGAGACAGACTGAACCGATCCAATCTTCATCTCCTCTTGGACAGGGAGCTGAGCCTCAGAGCTTGCCTCCTGGCTTTGCGGCATCTGAACTGCAGGGAACTCCACAGCGGGAACCAAGCGGAGGCGTCCTGGTTCTGTTCACTACTTATCTCGTCTCTCATCAAGACCAAGAGGAACGCTTGTGCTCATTTAAAGAGAAGTAGAGGTAGACCAAGAGGTTTTAACAATCCCACCCCTCATGTTTTAAAATAAGAACACTAAGGGAAAAGCAGGAACTTCGGAGAGAGGCCGATCATCTGGTGGACATTTGGATCTTCCTTGTAAAAACACTTCTGGGTAGGAAGAGAAGGAAATCTAGAGAAACAATTGCAGGTTGAGGCAATGTTTAACTACAGTTTGACAAACAACCATGAGGAGTAAGGCAACAAGACCTACAAATAACTGCACTAGTCTGATAGAAAGCTTCACTGCCCAATACACTTATTTTTAAAAACCAGCCTTAATTAGAAAAATGGACAGAAGCAGAACTAGACTATATGTAGGCTCCTTGAATCAACGTACTCGGATCACCTGCCTTCAACTTGGAAGGCTACATTTTAGACCTACTTAAACAGACACTGCATGAACCAGTTGAAAATGAGGTATGTTTAGAAAAGCCACGAAGACTGGATAAAATTAATAAGGTATTTCACTCTCCTCTTCTTTTGTAGACTCAAACTGGTTTAGAACTTTCACCCAGACTCATTAGTGCACTTCCAGTCCTTTTTACAAATCATTACGTGAATTGCGAATTTGTTTTTAACCTTGGGTTTGACATATTCAAGCAGCAACTGTGGTTGTACGCCCCCACAGAACAGGAATCACCGTAGCATTTGGGAATACTGGTTTAACACGCTCTCCGGAGCCATGTTATGCTAAACCACTGCAAAACAAGTGACACATGAGCATGGTACATCATCCTCAGCAGTTCGCATTTTACTGTGCCGACAGAATGACATTTCCAAACCAGGTCAAAAGAAACCGTTAACCTTACATTTTATGTATTAGACCTTAAAATCGCTCCTCTGAGGACAAGACCGATTTTTTTGAAAGGTATTCCCATAAATCGTTAAAAAGTAATCTCTCTAAAGATTAGAAAAGCTTAGTGAAAGTTTTGTAATACGAACAGTAGGGACAAGCAGAAGTAGTTGTGGTTTCGAAGGAACAGCAACATTCACTACAACTGGGACGGCATCCACGAGGACAGCTGTAATTGACAGTTTGCAGTTCTTCCAAGGAATCTCACAAAAAAAGATGGCTTACGGACACATCACTCTTTGCAATGTGACATGCCACTCCTTTTTAATCAGTCGGGTTTTCCACGCAAGGTACTGAATATTATTCTATTTACATTCAAAAATAGCATTTTTCTCTCTTCAGTACATAGTGGGAACGCCCATAAATTAGTCAGTAGAAACCCCTCTAACACAGGTGGAGGACAGCTTTGTTGATCTCTGGGTTTGTCCAGTCGTTCCGGATATCATCCAGGTGATTATCAAAATCTACAAGCGTCTCGTAGGACTTGCTGTCCAAGAGAGAGGCGGCAATTCTCTGGGCTTCGGTCCAATCTTCACAAAAATCACTAGGATGTAAAATAACCACGAATTAAAAGTAATCACAAAGAAAAATCTCCACCACCTCCTCTACTTTGGAAATTAGGCCACACTCTCTGCAACATGGTCATGGTAATCATATACCACTGCCTGGCTGCAGAAGACAGCTCTTCTCTCTCACTACAGCAAAAAAAACAGTGTTAAAAGCACCGTCAGGTACACCCACCGCCCTTACGCTGTCACTCATCATAACCAAAATGTTGCCCTGGTCTTTCCTTATTACCTGAACATAAATAAACTCCGAAATCTACTCACACATGCGGGTCCTTGCACCTCCACTTGTTCTCATGGAGCTCATACACATGAATGGCAGGCTCTACGCACTCCGTCGTAAACTTGGTGTTATCGACCTGTTGTGCAACAGAAAAACACCACCTTAGTCTCCTCCTCAAGGTTCCAAATAAAGAGGTGATAATAAAAAAGTATGGTTTTACAAACAGGGCACCTTACACTAACTCATCCACTGTTCTACCTTCAAATGAGCCGAATTACAGGTTTAAACTGCCAGCATTCTTTGTCATTGTGGCAAGGAGGAAAAGCATCATTTGCTTCATATAAGACAAGAGTTTAAGTAACAGAAAGGGGTCAAAAGTCACAAAAACATTGCATTCGCTCAAGCCTCGCAAGCAGAGGCAGCCTCCACTTCCTTTGAGACGGCAGAGAGCTAACCACAGTCTCTTGGTAGTTTTATTAAGAACTTCACTGGTTACAGGTCATTGCATCTCCTCCCCAGAGCATTTGGAGGGAAAGAGAAAATTAGTTACTTCACTATCAAAAGATCCAGAGAATGGCATTTAAATGGCTAGTCCAGCACCGCGGTCATAACATTAACAACACAGAAAGATAAGGGGGGGAAAAAGAAGTAATTTACCATTATGAGCGCTGTATCGTTAAAGCCCTCTGCAATTCTGGAGGCCACCTTTTCCGCAACCTGGTTTGGACTGCAGCACAAGGTAAACACAACTGTGTTACTTGAACCATGACATTTTAGCTGAAACCAGCAGGAAATATGCTTAAAGAGATGTGAAAATTACACTGCGTGCTTACAAACAGGAACAAGATATCAAGCTGATGCTACACTTGATTGAAGTCAGAAGGCCAAGAAAACCCCAGCTCCTCTCTTCAGCTCACGATCCGGATCGTAGTTATGCTTAGGCAATGGATTTTTGAACAGCAAAATGCTCGCTGCAGACCTTATGTGAAATCAATGTTTTGTGGCCTCCTGCTTTCTCCCATCAGACCAAAGACCGCAGCCACCTTTGCCCTGACGGGTATTTAAAAAAGAAGCCGAGTCTGCTCCCCAGTTTGCATTTGAACCCCCTCACTGCCCAGCTTCTCTACCAAAACCAGATAACCTTTGATAGGAAAACCTTTACTGTGTTTCAAAGATGACAATCTCGACATGGTGCCAGTTATCTTCATAAATAAAACCAAACCAAGCCTGTGATATTCTCTCAAACCTCAAAGAGAACAGACAAACTGTATCTTCTCCTTAAAAATGTCTCCAGCAGATTTATTTATTTTAAATGCAAGTATGATGTACTCTCATTAGTCCCGATACTGAATTTGACTAATAGATACAGAGAAAATATTTGACACACAGATCTAAAACTGTATTGTGGCTCCCTTACTGAAAGTCCCCTTATTGCTTATTGAGTAATTTGACTTAGCTAGCAGGGAAAAAAAATGACTAATCCTGAGGAAAATAAGTGAAAAAAGATATCTCTGCTTGACTGTCATCATCTTCCATTTCAAAAGCGTCCCTCTACCACGTAAGAAAATGCTTCGGTGAAAACTCTGAGACAATGAATCAGTTTAGTAAGAATTAGGTCACTTCTGGAAGACTTTCCAAAAGATACTCAGAGTCATTTGAGTTTACAAGATATGTACTGCACAAGCAAACGCGCCTGCAAATTTTGGCTATTTCCCTGACAACTGTAATTAAACTGGTTGGCAGTCGTTCAAAGACTGGCCTTTTATAGTATCCACTAAAGAGAAGTGATTCTGGAAAGACTGGGGTTTCTGCACCTGAACAAAGGCCACATCCACCAGCACCATGAAGACAATGTGAAACCAGATGACAGTTGTCAAAGTTAATCAACACGCACGATTTATGTCGATGATTTTTGTTGGCAGAGTACAAAGTACAACATAAAAGAGCAAACAGAAGGAAATATTGCACCAACACACCTGGCATCTTTCACGCGTTCATTTGCCTGGTAATATCCAGCTATCACGTAGCTATTCTCTTTGCACCAAGAATCAATCTGAAAAAGTAATTGGAACAATTAAGCCCAAGGAAAAAAAAAAAAAAAGAAGAAAAACCCCACAGAACTAAGGAAATCTCATGTGTGTCCTGCAAATAAAATGGCAATTGAAGCATTACAGTATCTTTGCCAATTGCTTCTTTAAATGTATATGTATTTATGTATATTTGGCCAATTTCACTAGAAGAGAGAAACCAAACTGAACATTTGGAGAACGATGGAAAACATTAAGCAAATGGAGCAAACGAGCAAGAAGTTACCTCACTCAAAGCCTGGCCTAAATTTGAATGACAGAACTAATAAAGACCTTCAGCAATGCTGCCCGGGAGAGGAGTCCAGGTCTTACCTACTGTGCTTTCTGTTAGTGTTCATTTGACAGAGAGACGTTGGAAAACATTCACCGTGTGGATGTGTGACAGTACTGTCATTTCAAAAAAAGCTTGCTGATTCTAACCTAACATTTCTAGGCTAAAGTGGAAGCATTTTTTTTTCACCTTAATTAGCAAATAAAGCTTGATGTGAAAGGCAAATGCGAGGCAGAAAGAGTTTGTTCCATTTACCATTTTTTTCAACCCACTCAGTTACAAAAAGGCTTTTGCGATAAAATTGTTTTTCTTTGAGAGTTCACCTGCAAGGATAACTAACCACCGCAGCAACTTATCAGACAAAGTGGGTGGATCCTCCACTCTTTCAATCAAACCTGAAAACTTTTCTAAAAATACTCTCCAGCTCAGCCACAAGATCAGGGCTCGATGAAGGAACTATATTGGCATAAATTCTCTCATCTCTGTTACAGAGATGGTCAGCCCAGGCAGCTCCTCCTTACTTAACACCTGTATGTAAATACTTCAACATATGCATTTATTTGCACGCAATTTACACAGCTTTTGAGTTCCCCGAGTACAAAAGTTTATGTAGCTTTATAAGTGCAGTTTCACCACGCACTCTGCGGTTCTTTCTGCTTTACGCTGGATCTGAATTCCTCCTGCTGAGTCTGTCTTGCTTTGAAAAAGAAAAAAACCAAACATATATATGATGTTTCTCCTCATAACTGAGGCTATCAAGTCATCATAATACAGAGCCCTGAAAGACAAGTGGAGAAAGCAGCTAGAATTTTCCTTTGCAGTCCCTAGAGAGCATGCATCAAAAAAACCTCAACAGCTATATTAAATGGAGTCCAAAAATGTATCTGATGCTGACCTGTCGCATCCTGTATATCAAATCAATCGCATTTTTAGCAATAATTATAGTATTAGACTGCATAAACAAATAAACAAGAAAAGCCATGTGAATAATCCCTTTGCTACAAGGGATGACATGGATTTATGTGATAAAAGGAAAAAAAAAAAAAATGCTGTGTAGCCCTGCTATAGCTGAGGGCCAACTGCTGTTTCAATTACAAACCCATTTTGAGGGCTTAAGACTACGGTTTTAATTGTTAGTGGCTTCAAAGCCTGACATTAAAGCCAGAAGCCCAGACACTAAAATTAATAATAATGATAATAAAAAAAGTCCATGAATTAAAAACCTTAGTTATAAATAAATTTTTGTTGTGTACTGAAAATGGTCTTTAAGAAAAGGAAAAAAAAAGTATGAATTTTAAGTTCTCAGTTCCCTAAGTGGTAATCAAAAACAGCCTCCGTAAAAAAAAAAAAAACAAACCACCAAAAAAAAGGGGGCAGGGGGGAATCTTTCCGGAATTAAAACCGTTTCCACCTGCAATTTCCAAACCGCAGCACTGTCACCACAGGCACCCTTGGCATCGATTAGCCCCTGGTATTTTTAGTCATGTCCAGCCCTGACAAGGGCAAGCCAACGGGGGACAAATTGTGCCTCGCTTCCACCCGGCACGTGTCACCCCCGAAAAATCAAAAGTGGCTGCCCTCTGATCTGCTGCAGCCACCAAAGACGGGTGGCAGAGGATTTCAGAAGAGCCCTGGGAGAAGAAAGGCTGCAACCGACTGCCATCTGACCGGCTGATCCAGGCGGTGGGGAGCCAGCCGTGCGAATGGAGGGGGAAGTGCTGCCTTTTTTAAAAATTTTTTTGGAGAAGATGTGGTTGCAAAACCACATCAATTAGCTGAGAAATTCAAAGGCACAAGGAAAGACCATGTGAAACTTAATTCACTTTTTCTTTAACAACTCCATTTTTTTGAAAGGGATTTCAAACTGACAAGCTGAAGTGCAAATTAAATACAGGCGCTTCTGCTCTCTCCTCCAGAGCTACAAACCTTCAAGCACTGCTGCGGGTTTAATAAAATCAAATTTTGTTGATTCCTTGTACCTAGGCTGCTGCTAAAGCGCTGCTCGCAATTTTTAGTGGTTACCACATGGACGAGCCCGTTTGAAAGCGTATCCTCTATTGTCAGATCAAATCTGGAGACCACTGCTCCCATCTGATGTTCTGGGATAACGCAGGTCAGAGACGAGGAGGCGAAACTCCTGGGGCTGGTTCTAGAAAGCCCTCACACATATGACCAGTGCACAGGCTGCACCAAGAATCAGCAGTAATTGAACTGGAAGAGAAACAGATCCCATCAAAACCTGCCAAAACTTCAAAATCCTTTAGACACAGAGGCGTTTCACTACATGCATTGAGTTTAACCATGCTGATCTCACCGATGTATTCAGTAACCATGTGTTATATTGAACAGAATGGGGAAGAGCGCCCTCCTTTTAAACATTACAACAATAAAATCCAATTTTCATAGCTGCCGTGCCAGTATTTATTGACATCTCTGCCTTTGTTTAAACAAACAAACAAAAAAAAAAGAGAGAGCAAAAGGCCTTGGGCTTGTGTCAAACGCTGTGTTTTAAAGCTGCCAAGTATCTCAGGAGTCTTCAAATGTGACTGCAAACCACAATACACCTTAGCAAGTCCTAATTAATGTGGGAATTGCCAGGGTTTTCCTATCTTTAATTTTTTGTTTCTAAACCCAAGAGCAAATACGTAAGACAATGCTATTTCTTTGGTTCCACAATGACTTGCTTACTGTAGATATTTCAGATGTTGCAAGAAACACGATTTATTTCCTAATAATCTGGTCCTGTAGCAAGAACTACACCAGAGAACTAGACTGAAGGCCTAAAGCTGATGAAAATCCACTGCCACCGACCCTGTAGATAGACATCTAATCCTGATTTAAAAGACAAACCCTACACATACTTTAAATGTATGTGTTATTCTATACTTCACTAACAACTTCCACTTACTCATTTCCAGGAGAAAAATGAATTACCACGGTTCACAAAAGTACAGTCAAAGCCCTGCCTACGTTAAAGCAATCACAAACAGTATTATTACGTTTTCCCAAGCAGCAACATGAGGAAAACTGTAAACAGAAAATTATTACACCAGCAGCATACATTTCTATGTTACTCCTATGCTGTTATACTGGGGTAAATATACCTAAGACTTGACAAATGTTGTGTGCTCCACAGCAGTATGGCAAACCTAAACGACCAGGGCTCTGGCTCAGCCCCTGTTCCTATGTCTCTGGCTGCATTTCATCATATCAATGATTCAGAAAGGTCTCAACATTTCCCAACTGGAAAGAACTGGCATTTATTTGCAAACAATTATTTTTTGATGAAGCAATCTATTAAACTGAGGGAAACACTGAAGCCAAGAAATCTAGAAGAATAAGAAAATAGTTATTTTTACAGATATTGAAAAGGGATGGATTTTCTCCTGTTACTGACAAGTCTTTAAATAGACAGAAAAGTCCAGAGCTCAAATCACACCCAGATCTCACTTCAGTGGCGGCCACCTCTACTGTGAAGATGCCAAAGCACTTCTTTGCTTCCAGATTTGCAGCAGGCCACCCACCCTGACTCCCTCTTACAACAAAATCCAAGCATGTTTTCCTCCCTCCGTCTCCTGCTTTTGATAAAGGGACTGTCACCAAATGCCAATCAGAAAGAAGCCATGGCCCGGTGTAGGATGGCTCCCGGTTTTCATCACCAGGGGCCTAAGTCTGGAAAGTGCCAGCCCTATGGTCCTGACACTGTCCTCATCCAGCCTGTGCGATGACAAGGGGGAAAACAGATTATCCCACAATGACTTACTGCTCTTCCACACCAGCGGGCAAGGTAGGGGATACTGTAACAGGCAACGCTTGGCTGTCCCCAGCCATCCCATGGTTAGCTAACCAACAGCAAGCTTGCAATACACCAAGTGAGATTTCAAACCCAAGCCAGACCTGCAGTATGAAAAGACCTCTTTTTTTATTTCCTATTTAGGCTAATGACTTCCATAAATGGGGAAAGTACACCAAAATGAATTAAGAAATACATACTTATATGCATCTATAGACTCCTACTTGGGGATAAGTGTGCCCTTTACCAATTAGCTGATAATGCTTTGAAGTGCTTTAAAGGTAATCTGGGAAAAGCTTTTTCTGATGTAGCATAAGGACATTCCCCCTGGGAGTTATTCTGGGATAATGACACCAATATAAATAGCAGTGTTTATGCACTAAAAAAGAAATTAGAGAAAACTACGTGGCTCTAGTTTTCAGCTGCTTCCCCAGCAGAAAGGTGTACAGCGGATGGGCAGCAGGGGCTTTTCCACTCCAGAAACACTCCGCTGACCCCACTGATTCGGCAGGGCTGGCAGAGCTACCCCAAGCGCCCTCCGCACCAGCCCTTCCTCGCCCTGGCCGCACACCCCGAGCTCTGCCAGGGCCTGGAGACGACCCCCCCCACCACCACCAGCCCCTCACTCACGGGCCTAGAGAAAGGCCTACAGCCTTACCAGGGTGAGGGCCACCTCCAGCATGGGCGCCAGGGCCAGCGTACCGTGGAAGAGCGGGATGCAGTCGACGAAGAGCGAAGGGGGCCCGGCCTGGTCACGGCGCGGGGCGCCCGACGGCCGCTCGGCCACCAGCAGCCCGTTCACGGCACAGTGCGGGTACTTGGCGCCGTGCAGCACCATTTTGCAGTAGGCCTGCGTGGTCAGCTTCATCCTGCCGCGGACACGCCGCCCCGCGGCCACCGCTCCCGGTCCCGCCGCCTCCCCTCAGGCCACCCGCCGCCAAGCGCCGCCAAACGCCGTCAAGAGCCGCCG
>VXBO01006643.1:253260-264562 GCA_013400135.1 Rhinoptilus africanus | reverse complement strand
CTGTCGTAAAACAAGCGAGGGGGGGACGGTCCGCCCGCATCCCGTCGGCCCCTGGAGCGGGGGCCGCTCCGTTGCGGCGCCTCGTTCTCCCGCGTCTCCCGGCGTCCACCGCGCTTCTGCTCGGCGGCTCCTTCCGGTCGCAGCCCGGCGTAGAGGACGGTCGCCAGGTCGTCGGGCCGCGGCGGGTGGCGGGGCCGGGAGGGGGGCGCAGGGGGTAGCCACTGCCCGCCACCGGCAGGGCAGGCCCTCCCCGCCACCTCCATCCGCCCCCGGGGGCGGGCGTGGCAGACCCGCTTGGGGAGGGGAGGGATGAAGGGGGAGCGCTGCGGCCTCCCCCTCCCCTTGAAGGGCCCTCGGCGCTGCCCCGTGTCGGTGCGGCGTCGCACCGCGGGTGTCACGCCGTGGCGGGCGGGCGGGAGGCGTTGCCGCCGTGGGTGGCGGCGCTTCCCCGCGCCCTGAGCTCCACGGCAAGGTCAGGCGTGGGGCTGCAGGCTCCGCGCTCGCCTCTTGGGGGGTCGTGGGGCTTTTAGCTGAGATGGGGGGCCTTTGAGGAATCCTGGAGCCAGCCTTTGTGTGGGCATCCGGGTCTGCGGGGGAAACCGTTAGCTGGGTGTCTGCCCTTCCTCGGACACGCTGGTATTGTTTGCTGCCGGGACATTTCTTCAGTGGATGCGAGATGTGTTTAGACTCGGCTTGCTTGGAGCTCCTGGCTTGCGCCCAGTAACGATTGCCTACTGAGTGAAAGCTTCCTGGGAGGCTGACTTCAAGAAGGGAACTTGTTTGAACTCGAGGCCTTTGAGTCTAAATACAGGAGACTGCAGGGAAAAAAGGGGGGAGAGGAAAACTCATCCAAGTCGCTTGCGGTTCGGTGGTTTGGTGAGGTGTGCTGCGCTTCAGAGAAAGCGCGGGAAACCTCTAGGCTGGCTTTTCTTCTTTATAGACTAGTGGAAAATAGTGTTGTTTCACCTTTAGACGTTCAGTATCTTCACCTGACACTGGCTTACCTGCTGTTGTGTTGTTCCAACAGGATGTTGGCTTCAAGGGCGTTCAGCCTCATTGGGAAGAGAGCCCTTTCCACCTCCATCTGCGTGAGAGCGCACGGACATGGTAAGTGGCAACTGCAGTGATAAAACGAGCACTTTTTGAGGAAGAACGCAAAAAGCTACAGCTGGGATTTGGGTAAGGAAGGAATCAGGATGGAGGGAGGACTGGCGAGGCTGGTGCCTTGCCTGGTGGCAGGAGATTTGAGCAGGCTGTGCCAGCAGATGGCATCGTGGAGGTGCAGGCAGGGCTGGCTGCCACTGGGGAGGCAAAAATTAGGGTGGAAAAGGTGTAGAGAGCTTCTAGGTATTTGGTAGGGGAGGCAGTTGGTGTGACAACTGGAGACAGAAGGGGCTAAGGCACTAACAAAGTCATTTTGGCTATTACCTTTTATGTAGATCCCCCTTCTGCTTTATTCTTATGCTCTTAAAATAGCTTTTCTCTCCTGGATTCCATTACTGTCATCATGTTTTTCACTGAGCTGCTGTTCTTTTGCACTGTAACCAGTCAGAGATGTTTGCACAGGAGTCAGAAGCTTGAATGGGTGTCTCTTCTGTTCCCTTGCGCAGCTGGTGTTGTCAAAGCAGAGGATTTCAGCCTCCCAGCCTATGTTGACCGTCGTGACGTTCCCCTGCCTGAAGTGGCCTTTGTAAGGGATCTCTCTGCTCAGCAGAAGGCGCTGAAAGAGAAGGAGAAGGCCTCTTGGACTGCTCTCTCCGTCGATGAGAAAGTTGAATGTAGGTAGTGGGGGCTTTACGGAACCTTACAGCTAGCGATGACATGACCTAATCTGTTACCTCTTCATTATTGGCAACGCTTATTAGAAGAACCACCACAGACAGTACCTGTCAGGGCAGCAGTTAAACCTTGCTCTTTCCGATGGCTCTGTGAGCAGAGCTGTGAGCCATGAAGGAGCTTTGTTAATTATGATGGAGCTCCTTGTGGGTACGCAAGCAGAGTACACAGCGGTTTGTGTTCCTGGGACACGTGGTACTGTTTCAAAAAGTTAGAAGCGCCTGCCATGGTGCCCGAGGTCAAGTTCAGCAATTTCTCCTTCCAGTAAACAAAAAATAATTACATTTGTTTCTTGATTCCCATCTGCTTTCAACAAGCCGGAAAAAAATCTCTTCCTTATAACAAAATGTGATTGTTAGTCCAGCTGAGTAAAATGAAGCCTGTGTATTTGAATGTCAGTGACCTTAGAATTACCAAATATCAGGTAATTAAGGTGCCAAGCAGGTGGTTTGACTTGCAAATAAAATTGCATCGCCTTTTCTAACTGCCGTCGTGGCATGCAAGCGAGAAACTGGTGTGCGAACAGGGCAATGTCCACTCCTGTCACAGTGAGAAGGTGTAAAACGCTTTTGGGAACTGCTCAAACATTTGTAAACACTTTCCGCATCTGTTGCTGTTCTGAACTTCAGAATTGTTTGGGCCTTAGTGGCAAAGCTGAGAGAAGCCTTTAGACACCCAAGTGTTGAAAGTATTTGTGCTCGGAGGTTTTGTGGTCAGTAACTGCACTGGGAATTGGAGGGAAGGAAGGAAGGAGAGCGCCATTTCTCCGCTGTCAGGCCTGTAATGCAATTTTTGCCCAAGTTAACAATCATCTATAAAATGGAGACTAACGCTGACCTGGTGGGGGGTGGAACACATGAGGGGATGGTGAAATACAACTCATTTGCTTTGGCACGAGTCTTGGCCAGCTAATTCAGATGTTATTTTAACATCCTTTCCTGTTTGATCCGCTTTAGGCTTTGGTCACCTCCTTCTGGAGAGCAACAATTTGCAGGAAAATAAAAAATCATTTGATGCTTTTAACTTTTTTTGCAGTGTATCGTATCAAGTTTAATGAGACCTACGCAGAAATGAACAAAGGAACAAACGAGTGGAAGACCGTCCTCGGTGGAGTACTGTTCTTTCTTGGCGTAACCGGTCTCATCCTCATTTGGCAGAAACATTATAGTAAGTAGATGCCATATGGCATTAAGTCTTAAATTAGGAGCAAAATCAATGGATACCTGCTGGGAAATGAGACAGTTCTCCGTAAACTGCTTGGGGGTTCAGAATGGTGTATCCAACAACCGTTCTGGTGACCTTATGGTGGTTGCTGCTTGTTAGTTCCTGAAAACTCCTAATTCTGGAGTTGTAACTTCAGTGGAGATCAGCGGGTACGTAGAGTAAACGTTCAGGAAGCGAACTTGTGGAAAGGTGAAGGCAGTGGAGAGAGCTCTGGTGGGAGGAGAGGAAAGGGAGGGGAGGAGTGGTGATGCAGTCATGATCCCAGAGCTTCCTCTCTCCGTGAAATCTGCTGTCGCAAAAGCTTATTGCCGCCTTGGTAGTAAACATTTGGGTTTCTGCCATGTTTGGCTTCCTTCCCAGCTAACGATCCTACCTCGAGGGAGCCCTCCAGCTGCCGTGAGGCAGAGCACGCAGTTAAATGAGCTGCTCTCCCTCTTGAGCCGCCTTCTACTCGTGCTGAAGGTTGAGAAGGCGGCTGTTGTCTCTGTACAAGCCTCTACTGATGAGTGAAACTGCTAGAGAATCACCGCGGGAATCTGGTCTGAGCTAACCGCTGCAAAAATGGGATTTAGGGAATGTAGGGGTGAACAGGTGATGGCATACATGTGATCAGCACCGATGGCTTCGGGGGAAAAAGCTTTTCATTAACTTAAACTTTTACCTCTGTTCCCAACTTGCTTGTTCTGTATCGCGATGTAATTCCACCTGCTGTTGAATTGCAGTGTACGGCCCTATTCCGCACACCTTCTCCGACGAGTGGCTGTCAGCGCAGACGAAGAGGATGTTGGACATGCGGATTAATCCCGTGGAGGGCATCTCTGCCCAGTGGGATTATGAGAAGAACGAATGGAAGAAATGAAGCAACTCAGTGGAACCTGCTCGGCTTGAATATGAAATGATTCCATCACCTGTGTGTGACCTCGTTGCTTATTTACTGGAACAACCTCTCCACCTACATAGAAGCTAATAAATGTCTGGTTAACTTGAAAGTTTCCTTTTTTTGGTCTTCAAATGCCGTTGTTGTGATGGTGATCTGTAATGCAGGTGTAGGGGCAAAGCTTTCCTGGATGGTGCTGTCGTGGTTGGTGTACAGTCAGTTAAAGGGAATGTTTCTGGGGCCCAGCCAGCAGTCCCGCTGTGCAGGGCTCTGAGCGACGTGTAAGGTAAGCAGATCCCAGCTCCTGCGGAGGCTTCGCATCCCAAAACCACTCCAAAAATAGCATGGCAGCGCTCCGGAAGGCAGCGGCGCGAGGCGAACCACGCAGGTTGTGGACCGGCATCAAGGCTGCTCCGTCTGTCCCCCTCCTTGCAGAGGGAATGTTTTCTCGACGGCACGGGCAGGCTGCGGACCTTGCTCCAGGATCGTCTGCGGACTCCAGCAAGGAGAGAGAGAATGAGTAAATCAGCCAAGAACAGGTTTAGGTGAAACCCCGAAGCGTGTTTCATGCCTTGCATCTTGCATTGGGTGACTTCGAGGGGGTTGTTGTAGCTGGGGGAGGGACAGAAGTGCTGCATTTAGTGGGAGCATCTCAAGAGCTTTTATTAAATGCAGTGGTCTGAACAAGTCCTAAATAAAATGAAGAAAGCTGGTGCCTCTGCTGTGCCCTGCCGAATTTCTCCTTTCAGCTCATCTGGTGTGTCCCCTAGGCTTTCTGCCGGCAAATTTCTGCCTTCGGTTTTAAAACACCTCTCCAAAACTACTAAACCAAAACCTACTAGGCTAAGTTTCAACTTCGTTTTTTCCTTTCTTCTTGATTACAGGACTGCCACGTTTTTAAATCCCTGTGTGTATTTAGCAGCCACGATGGGAAGCCTGGGGAGGCTCAGCCGCTTGTGATGCCCCGTGGCGCTGGGACCTGGCCAGCCTTGCCCTGGCAGCCGGAGAAATTCGGGGAAGGTTTTTACGGTGAGGTGATTTGGTGGGAGATGAGGGATGAGCTCCCCTTCCTGCGTCTGCAACGTCGGGCGGTGAAATGTTTGTCTGCGAGGGGTGACAGGAGGATGGGTGTTGCAAGGATGACGGAATCGCGGGCTGGCGATGGCTGTGGAAGTTCTCCCTGTGCTCGGGGTTTGCTTTTCTCTGTCCTCTGTGTGCCTCGCGCCCCTGGCAGGCTGATAGCACCGGCCTGGGAGGGGGGCCGGCGAGCTGCTGGGTGTATCTGCTTTGAAAATTGGGGTTCTGAAGCGTGTGCTGGGATTACAGTGCTGCTTCACAGCTCCTCTTATCCCCCTTCCTTGCTGGAGGGAGGGGGAGATGGGTTTATTATCCCCAGTGCTCCGTTAGCTGCACGCCGCTTGTGCCACGCTCTGGTTTTTGAGGTAAGTGCCTTGCTCTGAATGCTGCTCTCCTGGCTCTGACGGGGAGGAATTAGTGTGAACAGGAGGCAAATCCAGCTGAGCATAGGGCTTATACGAACCTGTAGCATCCCAGAGCGAAGCCCAGTGAGCATCGCCGGGACAAGGGAGTGATTCCTCCCAGGCGTCCTCTTCGCCCTCCCCAAAAGGCTGCGAAAGCCCCAGGGAGACTGGGAGAGAAACCTGAGCCTCGCCACAGCCCCAGATCCTTATTTCATCCTCCCCCAGCAGGCACCAGCCACTCTCTTCTGTCCCCTTCACCCGTCAGAGCAGCGGCGGAGACCTGCCGGAACGGCCTGCTGCCGGTAACTGAGCTGAGTTTGCCAGGGCTCTGCACGCTCCCCTCCTGGCACGTGTTCTCCCTTCCTCCTGCTCTCGGCAGAGGGACGCACTGTTGGAGGGGGGAGCAGATCTCACCGTCCTGCCTGGGATTTTTGGGACGTTTTATTTGCAGACAGCCTTGGATACTGAGAAGCCACCTGATTCCTGACCTGGGGAGAGAAAAACCATGGGGAGTGGAATGAGCAAGGTACTGGGAGGGTGGTGGGGTGGTGGCCAGCACGTTCTCCTTGGGCAGGGCCAGGGGGATGCTTGTTCCCAGACTGCCACAATGCCCTAAATACAACCGTTTGCATCTTCCCTTTCTCATTCCCCTTTGAAACTTCAAGCACTTAAGAGAGGGAATTAAGAAAGCAAACGGTGATCTGCAGATTTATGTCCAAGGTGATGAGCTAAGTGCCTGCGGGTTTAGAAAAGTGACAGCTGGCTTTAGACACTCATCCCTTGGGCGGAAAGGCTGTGGCATTAGCATCCTCGAAGCTGACAGGGGTCCCTGCAGGGAAATTTCCTCCCCTTGCCGCCCCCAGGACGTGTCTGTGCCCGGCAGCCATGCGGTGCGAGGCAGGGAGCGGGGTTTTCCCACTGCTTGTTGCTCAGCTGAACTCCAGGGCTGGCAGAGGGGATTGATTTCTGTTTGTATCCTTAAATAACCGCTCGGTATGTGCTTTATCCAGTTTAAAATTAGGCTCTGGGACAACAACGGAGAGACCAGATTAGGGCAAACTCTCTCTGAGCGTCTCTGGTGTGATTTAACACTGAGGTTTCGCTGCCTTTGGACACAGCCCGACCTGCAAAATAGCTTTTACAGCCTCCCTGTTTCCACCAAGCCCTCCTGGGGAGCCCGGGCTGCCTTTGCTGGGTGCTGGGTTGGTGCAGACACGTTAGCGTGGCAGGATCTGGCTTTGACTCGATGAGACTCGGGGCTCAGCATCCCCCTTCCAGCGGTAACAGCTTGTTCTCCGCTGGGCACAGACTTTTGCTGAATCCAGGTGCTGGCGGCCCAGGAGCGGGCTGGGGTTCAGCTGAATGGTCAAGTTGGGCTGGATGTGACCCAGAGCTGTTGAAAACCCTTCCTACAGCCTCCCAAATTGGGCATCTACTGCCAGATTGGGTGCAAATGAGTGCAACTGGGAACCAGCTCTTCCTTTCTGTGCCCCTGGAAGCTGCTCTGTCAGGCTCTTACACCCCGTAAATACTCTGAGCTGCCCCTTTTTCTCCTTCATAACCCTGCAGCAGTGGGATGGAGACAAAATTTGTGTACTTGGTGGCACTTACTGCTCCATCCAGGCCAGAAAAGTACTATAAATAGCCTGTGCCTTTGCCAGTCTGTCCCCAGCTGGCAGAGGCAACCTTTGAAACTATTTGCTAGAGGTGGTTGCTGTAGAATAGTAAAATAAAACTGAGCTGCAGCCGGGCTGGGCTGCTTCCAGGAGATGGGGAGGTGGGGGGGTCCCTGCTGGAGCCCCACCTTGAAGGAGGAAGCTGGGGTGGGCTGAGCTTTTTGGGGAATCCAGTCCCCAGCCCTTCTGATTGCAATAGGATGACATGCAAGACACTTCTGTTTATGTGCTGAGCTCCTGAGCTCTCTGCTCCTGGAGGGGTTTGGGCTGGGGGTTTGAGCGGGCTCAGCCTTTTGGCTGTTCGTTAATGAAGATGGTTCACTGATTAGGTGCTTGGTTTATCATTGACTGGGAAGTTTGGTGCCGGATGCCCTGGTCCTGCTGGTACCGCGCATGCAGCTTGATGCTCCTGCCACGTCGGATGCATGTTGTGCCTGGCGCTGTCTGAAATCTCTCTCCTTTTTGTCACCTCCCAGGTTGTCAAAGGCCTCTACCTCGGGAATATCCGCGGTGAGTGCCTTTCCCTGCTCCCTGGGCAGCTGGCGGGGCTGGAGGAGCCCCTGTCCTCAAGGGCTCCCTGTGCTTGCCCTCGCTGGGAACCTCAGCATCTCCCAGAGGTCCAAAGCCCTAAAAAAGCCTCATCCCAATTCCAAGTAACCCCATGCAGCTGTAGCCCAGGAAAGAGACATCCACATTGAGCTGCGCTCACCAGCCATGCTGGAGCACCGGGGAAACCCTGGCATGGCCGGAAACCTCCCTGTGTTTGCTGAGACAATATTTACAGTGGGCCAATGCCTGGCTTTCTCGCTGGGGCTGTGGGGAGCAGGGCGAAGCTCGGCTTTCACGCAACAGGGAGGACACAACAGCCTTTTCCAAATGAGTGGTATCATTTCTGATGCTGGGGGGTGGTTTTAGGAGCCTGCTGAGTACCCGGTGCATCCAGGGGGCATTTTGCTTTGATGGCGGTGTGCCGCGATGCTTGGTCTTCCTCCCTGCATCGTGCAGTGGGAAGGGCTGGCAGCAGGATCAAGGGGCTGGGGGTGATGGATACGGGCTGCTGGTGGGTGCTCGGTCCAGCAGATCTCCCAGGAGGGCAGGCGACTCAGGTGCTGCCTCTGCTTCCAGACTCTGAGGACCGGGAAAACCTGCTGAGGAACGGGGTGACGCACATCCTCTCCGTCCACAACAGNGAGGGAGCTGCCCGGTGGGTTGATGCTGGAGGTGACGGCCGCGTCCTTCGTGCACAAATCCCACCGGTAGGGACCCGTGGGCCGGACGGAGCCTGCAGCAGGAGGAGCAGCCCCGTGTGGGGTCCGTGTGCGGGATGCTCGGGCCTCGCAGGTGATGGCCGCATGCAACTTGCACTTCGTCCCCATGTAGGATGTGCTGCCAGCTCCCAAATCCTAGGATGCTGCAGAAGGCAAAGGGGGCTGCTCGTACCCCTTGTCCTTTGGGGCCACGATGGGCAGGGAGCCTCAGCGAAACACCGACTCGAGCTTTTTCCCCAGTAAGACGTTGAGTAACACGGAGAGGGGAAAGAGAGAGAAGGAAGGAGGCTGCAAAAAATGGGTGCAGAGAAACGGCTGGTGGCTGGAGAAGGGGCAGCAGCTGGGGCTGGTGGGGGCTCGGGGCACGGCCAGACGGGGAGCAAACCACACAGCGAGCTTACAACACGGAGCAAGCCGGCGGGCTGGCGGAAAGGGGAACCGGAAAGGCATGGTGGGTTGAGCAATGTGTCAATCACAGCCCTGGGTTGGGAACCGCAAACCCCAGCACCGGTCCCATGCATGGCCCAGCTCCCCGAGGCGGGATGGGGGTACCCGGCCCCGCAGGGAAGGGGAAGCCACCAGGATCCCGGCAGTTAATCCAGGATTGGGGTGTGGGTTGGGTTTTGGGGAGGAGTGGGGTGTCTTTGGCTGCTCCACTGGTTGGCATGGTGGCTTTGCTGGCATCGTGGCTCTCCTCGCCGTGGGGAGGTCAGGCTGGAGCTAGGCATGGTGGGGCTCAGCCAGGTTTTGGGAAGCCGCAGCCCATCATGTCTTATCCCACAAAACCTGCAGGTGTTTGCTTGCTGGTCCCTGTGCCCCTGCCTGGTGCGTGGTCCCCTTCCACCTGCCCAGCTCCTGCCTGTCCCTGCCACCCCCTGCGTGCTGGGGAGGTGCGGTTTGGCCAGGAATGTGGATGAGGAACCCACCAGCTCCGTTTCCCACCCACCCTCTCCCGCAGCTTCTCCAGGCGGGGAGCAGCTGGCTGGCACGCCACGACGAGCCGGCAAGTGCCACATCGCTGTGGCACCGTGTCCCCATTCTGAGAGAGGTTGCAGGATGGCGGGGACATTTGTGAGACAGGGATGGGGAGGATGGATGGGATGGAGAGGTGATGCATGGTAAAGCCCGCCCACGCTTGTCCTCACAATATGGGTCTTTCCAGCGCGGGAATATCCCCATGCCCATCCCACTTTGCCCCTTCCCTCCTTGAATAATTGGCTTTTTCCAGCCGCATGATTTGCCCTGGGCTGGAAGAAAGCGAGGGTGGCCCGTGGGGTTGGACTGCATCAGCCCATGGAGGACCTTTGGGCAGCGATGCCACAAGCTGATGGAGATGGGGCAGTCCCTGGTGTGTGGCCATTTCAGCTCCGGCTGGCAGGATTTCCACCCACTTCGCTAAGAAAGTTAAAAAAAAATAACCAAGCCCTCAGATGAAGAGGATCTAATTTTAACTCAGAACAGGGAGGATCGAGGAAGCGATGTTTTAAAGAAAGGAAAGTAATCTGACCTACGTCAACATGCGGCAGGATGATTTATTGTGTATTAAAAGGAGCGGGAGGAAATAACTCATTGATGAGAGCGACTTCATCAGTGCGTGTTCGCACACGTCTTCCTGGCGGAGCTTGTCCGCCGGGGCCCGGAAAGGGCTGGCTCAGTTTTGAGAGGGCTCCTGAGCATTGTAGTGATTCCCCAAAGCCTGGCCTCTCCTCTGGGCTGAAATGGGGGAGAAATAGCCTGGGATGGGATGGATGCGACCCTTCATGGTTCTCTCTACCCATGGGGTTCAGGGTGATGGCACCCGACAGCGGATTGCAGCTTCCCCTCACCAAAAGGTCATCTGGGGAGAGGGGGCAAAAGGAGAGAAATGGGAGATTCTGTGTTTGTCAGAGGTATCTTATTACCGCAACCGCCTTTGTATTGCAGGACATGACCTATCTCTGTATCTCGGCCTCTGATTCATCCAGTCAAAACCTGTAAGTCTTTTGCCATCCTTTTGCTTCCCAGCCTCGTGTGTCGGTAGTTGATGGTCAATAAAAGTTCAGATTCTGCAGAAAGAAGGTTCAGTTCATTCGTGCTGCAAATCATTGGTATAATCACTGAGCTTGACAGAAGAAGCTGCGGTTCCTTCTCAGGCGGTAAACAGCATTTGTAGGGAGTTAAAATTTGTTTCTCTGTGTGTCAGTAAATGTGACTTTCCATCAAATTTCAGAGTCAGTCTGCTGGGTGGGGTTGAAAAGTGGAGCATTAGAAAGACAACGATTTTTCTTAGTCTTCCAAACATTTTCTTGGCAGGAGAAATAAAATATTTATTAAAATCAAAGTTCCCTCCCCCATACAAAGCATAGATACTCTTAGGTCTTTTAACGCTGCTCTCCAGATGAAGCAGGAGAGAGATGCTGCAAGGAAGCCCCAGGATTTCACAGGGTGTGATGGGTGCGGGTGCTGCTGGTGCTGGGGGTTCCCAGCACCCTGCTGCTGCTTTGGGCATCCATACACCACCCCTTGCAACCACAAAAGGGGTGGCTCCCAGGGAGTTTTCTCGCCAATCAAACCCTAAAAAGGATCGAAACCTCGTGCGCAGTGACTGGAGCGAAGCCTGTCTGTGGAGGTGCTGGTTTTCCAGCATCCTTGGGAGCAGCCGTGCCCGGGGGTGTGATTCTGCTTGCTCATGCTCCCGCTGAGCGGAAAGAGAAGCTTTACAAGAAAACCCTGCCTCAGCAAGAACTGGGTTTTTTTGGTTGTTATTTTTTTTCTCTTCTCCCATTTCTTTGCGTTCGTAGCATGTCTACTGAAACAAAAAANAGAGGAGATGCTTGTGACTCGGGACCTCAGTGGCTCTCAGCACTACCAGGCTCCATGCCCCAATCCCACGCTTTAAGGCTAGAAAAGCGCAGGGAGAGAGCTTTCTTCTGGCTGAGTGCCTGGGGGGGGGGGGGGGGG
>VXBO01006643.1:241846-253251 GCA_013400135.1 Rhinoptilus africanus | reverse complement strand
GGGAAAACCCCGTGGAGTGGGTGAGGATGGATGGGGTGGCTGGACCGCTCCCCTGCCTCCCTCCGGGATGGGTTGGGAGAGCCACGTTGTATGGATGGAGCGGGCTGGAGGCTGGCAGCAAGCCCGCTGACGGAGCCGGAGGCAAAAGCATCGTGTCCTTGCAAGTAAGGTGCACCCCTGCTGGTCCCGGCCCAGGGGATGAAGTGAAGGACTGGGATCTGAAAGAGCTTTGACCTGTGTAGGCGACACGTGCAGGCCCTGGGGGATGCTGCGAAGATAAATTGGGACAAGGCAAATTCGCCTGGGACAAGGTTTAGGCAGGGAAAACCCCCTCCAAAGCGTGATGCTGTGTTTGCTGCAGTGGTCAGGAGGAGGCACACCTGCAGCCATGAGGAGCAATGGACTGATATCTCCTTCCAAGGCTGAGAGGCTCCATATTTTTAGTATGACCACAGCTTCAGAGAGCACCCCCCATCTCTCCTCCTCTTCTTGGGCAGCAGAACCCCCTGCTCTTTGTATTCAAAAGTGTCCTTGGCTGGTTTTTTAGGAGCCTTGCCTTTCCAGGGAAGGCTGAGGATCAGCATCACCTTCCGGGGCAGAGTGAGGAGCATCCCCTTGGATGGGCTAGCAGGGATGGGGGAGGTTTTAGAGGGTCCTGCCTTGTTCCCCGCAGGAAAGCCGGCTCGGGGGGCTCTCAGGGGAGGATGTTCCAGGAGCGAGCCCTCGGTGAGGGGCACGGGGGGAATAACTCCGCAGCAGATCATGCCTTGGCTTCTGAGAAATCAGGCAGGCTGTGCAGGCGGACGCCCACCCCATCATGTGGAGGCAGAGGAAGTCCAGTACCAGGGCAGAGGCGCTGTCGGCTCCCGCTCTCACAGCCCCAGTTAACCAAAATCAAGTTTTCTGCCTCAAAACTACCCCAAGGCTTGGTGCGGCCGTGTGAGCGAGCAGGGATGGGCAGTATTTGTTGAAAATATGCACAAAGAAGCCGAATACCTGGCTCAGCATGAGCTCTCTGCGGTGCCTCTGTCCTTGGGAGGCACTGGCTGTGGCTTCCAGCATCCCGTGCAGTGATGAGCAGGAGGCATATGCCTCTCTGGAGCCTGCATAATCCTTCCACAAACTCCCATCTCAATCTCATCAATACGTATGGAGTTATTTTATCCTGTTTTCTAGGTCTCCATGCATTCAAAAAGATGGGTGCTTCTCAGGCTGAGAGAGTTGGGGTTGTTCAGTCTGGAGAAGAGAAGGCTCTGAGGACACCTTATAGCCCCTTCCAGTATCTGAAGGGGGCCTGCAAGAAAGCCGGAGAGGGACTTTATACAAGGGCATGTAGTGATAGGATGTGGGATAATGGCTTCAAACTGGAAGAGGGTAAATTTAGATTGGATATTAGGAAGAAATTCTTTACTGTGAGGGTGGTGAGGCACTGGAAGAGGTTGCCCAGAGAAGCTGTGGCAGTTACTGGTAATGCTTTCAGGAAAGCAGGCAGCTATGTGGGGACAAGCCTGAGTCGTTGCTGTCAGCCCTACCTCCTGGCATGGGCACCTCTCTGTGCCCTCCCTGGGGGTGGGAAGGGGCTGGAGGCGCTGCTTGGGGTGAGGAGGAGAAGGGAGTTGCACTATTTAGGGACCTGCAGGCAAAACATCTCGGGAGCCACTTTCTCCCTGCCTTCTTCCCTGCTGGCATCTTTCCTTTGGAGGGAACTGGGTGGTTTTGGCATCGTTTGGGAATTAGGGGTGAGCTGATGGCTTAGGACAACCTCTGAGATGGGGATGTGCATGTCCCTTGGGCACAAGATGACATCTTGCCCAGAGGCTGTCTCCCTGGGGTCCTCCCTCAGCTGGTTTGGCTGATGGCATCACCCTGTTCCTGATTCCTTGGGAGCAGGAAATCCCTTGGAAAGTCTCCCAGGTCATTTCCTTCCTGGCAGTTGAAGATCAGCCCCCTCTGCCTTTGCTGGGCAGAGGAAGGATTGCTGCTCCCACCCCAGCTGGTGGCCCCAGGACGATGGGAAGTCCTTGGTGTGGGGGACATGACAGCTTGTGTGGCCAGGTGCCTTGCAGGGGTGGGCAGCCCTCCCATCCTCACCTCCCTGCCTCTCTCCTTGCAGGCTGCAGCATTTCAAGGAGTGCATCAAGTTCATCCATGAATGCCGGCTCGGTGGGGGAGGCTGCCTCATCCATTGGTGAGAACTGCTGTCACCGCCTCGCGTTCCCAGTTCACATCGGTCCTGTGGGAGGTGGGGATGGGCTCCCAAAAAGTGTCCTCAACGTTGAACATCACTTGTGGTCGGGAGGAAGAAGAGGAGAAGACGAGGAACAGCAGAAGTGTGACAGGGGAAGGTCTCCACTGCTGAGACCCATGGGATGGGTGGTCCCTGCACTGAAAACCACCGAAGAGGTGGGATGGGCTAGAGGAGGTGACCGGGGGAAGCCACCTGCCCGGAGCCACCAGTAGTGGCTCCTTGTCCATGCGACTCCTTAACCCCACCCGACCCATGGCTGGGGAGCCCTGCTAGCACCCCAGCGAGAGGGGGTGCCCATGGGAAGGTGCACCTCATGGGTGTCACTTGCTGCTGGGTCACACCAGCCTCCGCGGTGGGAATACCTCTACCTGATGCTGCTCCCTCACTCCATGCCAGCCTGGCTGGGGTCTCCCGCAGCACCACCATCCTGGTGGCTTACCTCATGACGGTGACCGAGCTCGGCTGGGAGGGCTGCCTGGCCGCCACCAAGGCCGTGCGGTCCTACGTCAGCCCCAACTTTGGCTTCCAGCAGCAGCTGCAGGAGTACGAGGCGACCTTGCTGCAGGAGGTACGTCCCGCGCCGACGTTCCCCTTATATACGTGTCTGCAGAGTTTGCAAGCATGCGCCACTCTTTTGCATGCAGCTCACTGCAGGGACCGGCTCTTTGCCCGAGCTGGCCTTTGTGCACGCTATTTATTACCTGGGGATTTTGGGTTTTGCATGCAACTGAAAAAAAAAAAAGAAAAGAAAAGAAAATGAAAAAAAAAAGAAGCGCTCAGACATTGTGCGAGTGCACTTAAAAAAGCTCTTTAAAACCCCAGTGCTTTTCTTGAGAGTTCAGTTAGGACATGGTGGGAGGGACGGGCGAGCATCAAGTCCCCCGGGAGCCCCAGGAAGGGCGCTGGGCCAGTTCCCGGGAATGCAGTGCAGCGGGAGCTGGAGGCGGAAACGGGGAGAGGAGAGGGAAGGAAGGCTCTTTGGGATATCTGGGCACGCTTGGGTCTCGCAGGGCTTCTTTTGACAGCAAGTCCCCTGCTCTTAGAGGCAGGGGACAGAGAGAAGCAAGCGTTGATGAAGAAATTCTCCTCTTTCCTCCCCAAAATGATGTGGAGCAGCAGGTTTTAGGAGAGCAGAAGCCCTGGCTGGGTGGGTTCCTGCCCTGTGCAAGAAAGGGATGTTGTAGCTGAGCCAAGCCAGATGCCGGCAGCTGGGAGCGACAGCGGCACATTTACTCGGTAGAACACTAGTAGCAGAGATCAGAGCTGCACTTTTGACCCAGAAAGCCTTCAAAAGCAAAAGGAAAGGCCTTTAAAAGCACAGCTCCCGCTCGGCTGCCCTCCAGTCTCCCACGCCAGGCCAGCCCTGGGCTCCACAATGAAGGATCAGGATCCAAAACTGCCCTGGGAGGACACACAGACCACGGCTGGACCTCTGCAGGGAAAGAGTAACCCACAACGCGATGTGCACAAGGCATCTCGCAGCTCACATCACCCCCAAACTTGGTCCCGTCCCTGGAGGTGAAGCCGCTGTAGCCGTGAGCGTTGTGCAGTAGCCCCATGGCAAACAGTGACAGAGACCCGGTGGTCCCTCCGGCCACGCCGAGAGGTTCAAGGGGATTTCTCTCCTCCCAGAAGAGAGGCAGGGACAGCATGTGACATTGGCCCAAATGTCAGCCCCTTCCCCGACACTGAGTTCTCTTCCCCGGGTGCCGGAGGGAGTGGGCAGGCACCGTCACATGAGGGATGCAGCCCTGCCCCCTTATCACCAGCTTGCAAAAACACCCACGGAGGAGGGTGGAAAATGGTCCAAGGGGTTACAAAACACCCGCGGTGCTGGAGATTCCCTGCGGGTCTTCCCCTGCCCAGGCCAGCTCTCCCCAACACTTCCTACGCTCTGTCTGCATCCCAGCACAGACCATGATGTGGGGTTGCTGTGCCCCCTGCCTCCGTCCCACCTATTCCTCCTGCTCCCCAGAATCCAGGCTGCGCTCGGCAGATGCTGGACTTTCTTCCCTTTCCCTTAGATGCTGCTTTTTCATCACTTTGAAGTTTTGCCGGAGGCTTTGCGAGTGTTTTCCTGAAAACACCAAAGGCAGAGCCAAGGGCGGAGGTGCTTGGATGTGGGTTTTTTTCTGAGCCGTGGGCCTTAGGGAGAGCTGCATTTTTACTCGAAACACTCTGCCTTCCCCGCGATTGCAGCACCGGGGAGGGAAGCTGCGGGTGGGCGGACTGCTGCTGGCACGGCCCCGGGGCCGCAGGCTGGGTGCCGGAGCGGGGATTGCGCTGGCATTACTCACCCCCAGCTGCAGCTGAAGAAGGGGAAGAGCCAGGATGGATGCTCCAACCCAACCGGTGATGCTCTGCTCCCCGCTCTCCCCTTGTGCCCTCCATCTTCACAAGAGGAAGGGACTTGCGGGCAGGTCAGCCAGGATGGATGCCGGGGGGTCCCGCAGGGTGGTGGGCACCGTGGGCATGTACCTGTGTGGCCAGGAGCCCGTAGGACCAGATGCCGCGTAGGTCCTGAGCCTTGCTTCATGCCAAGAAGCAGTTGGCTTGCTTACCTTGGCTGTGGGAGGTCACACCTCGTTCCCCTTTGTGGCCAGGGGGTGGTTTTCCGTGTGCAGGTAGGATGCAGGAGCAAGGGAGCTTCAGCTCTTGCTGAGGATAGAAAATGGGTTAAATTTCCTCATTTAGCCCCACTGCCATCACAGCAGGCAGCAATTTGGAAACGCAGCGCTCGGGAGCAGACATGGATAAGGGCTGGGCAGGCTGCTTGGGTCGAAAAGCTTCATTTCTTGTTGGCTAAAACCTGGGAGAAACAAGTCAGACATCCTGGGGACCTCCTTCCCAGGGCTGTGCACGAGCATCCCTTGTTGCCTCAGTTTCCTTGATCTGGAACAGGGACCTCAGATGGGACCCAGGGATGCAGAAATAGGGAAGATGCTCTCTGGGACTGGCCAGCTGTTCCCTCGCCGCAGGAAGCTTGCCTCGAGTGTGCAGCTGTGGTTTTGAGCTGGCAAATGGTGCTTATCAGGGCTAGAGGGATAAAGAAGGAAGGAAGGGACCAAAAGCAGCAGCGAGCTGATGGGTAAGGGTAGAAAAGGAAGTAAGACAGCTCAGAGAAGATGGTGTGGATGTAGGAGATGTCACAGACGGGCATTCAGGCGATGAATCCACTTCCCCCCCTGCCCCATGGTCTCCCTGTGGTGCTGGCACACTGTGGCCGGGCTCCCTTCCATCCCTCAGTGTCATCCCAGATGGGATGGGTGCCCTGGGAGAGAGGAGGAGGGCAGTAGGTTCATGGTCAGCGCTGGAGGAAACGGGCTGTAACCACTTCTTGCTCTGGTTTTAATAGGAAACGCCTGGCAGCAGCAGCAAGGGGCTTCCCCCGGCCTCCTGCCAGCTCCTTCCCTCCTTCGCTGGATGGTGGGAGCCAGCTCCGAGGCTGGGCTGTGGGTGCTGAGCCTCGGTGGCCAGGCTGGTCTCCCTGTGGAGCTTCGTCCCTCCAGATGGCTTGCACGGGAGGGATGCTCCCCTCCATGATTAGCTGGCGTGGATGCTTGACCCAAATCCTGTCCCAAATTCTTTGGGACATACATCCCAGGGGTTATTTTCTAACAAGGGAATCAAACCTGGCTCTCGGAGTCCACCCCAAACCAGGGGTCTTCCTGCCTGGAGGCAGTGAGCGTGCAGCAGCTGTGGTGAGTCCCGCTGCCTGAGAGAGTGGATTTGGGGAATCCAGACATTCCCGGTGGAAATCCCCTCTGCCTGAGCTGACTTTCCCTGGCTGCAGGAGGGGGGAGGCCACCAGGGTCAGTCTCAGACTTTATTTTCTTGTGGCTTGTGGCCCTTTGTGCCTGCAGCAGCCCCAGTAGGATGGGGCTGAGCAGCCTGTCCCGCTGTCCTGCATCCATGACTTCGGTGGCCACTGGACGTGGGTGCAGCTTGCCCTGGGGGTGCCGAGGCTGGGCAGCTCATGGGGGCTGCCCACCCCCCCTCCCTCTGGCTCCCCATGCCTGTCCCAGTGCTGCCCCGTGCTGGGGCTCTGATGCTCCGTCCCTCTCTTGACCCTTTGGATCCGCAGGTTTTGCATTTCTGACTCTGCACCTTCCATCCTTTTTGTAAAGTGTTCGGTTATTGCTGGGCATGCTCCTACCTCTCATCCCAGTAAGTCCTGCTTGCTGGAGCAGCCGATTCCCAGCTACTTTGGAAGACGGTGAAGCCCTGCCCGCTCCCGGTGAGCACGGGGCAGCCGGCACAGCCGGTGCCGGCAGAGCTGCCCATTCCTGCCCACGCTCTGGGGCGCTCCAGTCTGGGCCTGTCTGGTCGTTTCCCATCCCAGCGGTAGCGGGAAACATTTCTACGGACCGTCTCTCGCTTCCCAGCCACCTCCGGACCTCCGCCTGCTGCCAGCTGGCCCACGGCCACCAGAGCAGCCTTTGCTGCAGCGATGCCGGGGGGGATGAGAGGCACCCCCCGGCTGCCCGGCGGCGAGCAGGACGCTCTGCACACAAACCTGCTGCAGCATGCAAGAGCCGACACGGCCGTGCAGCTTGTGGCAGCGAGTCCAGCCTGTCCCCGCGCTGCCAGGGCGGGGAGAAAGCGTGGGGAAGCTTTTCTTACGAGGATTCGGGCACACGAGGAGTCGCAGCAGCTTCTTGGCAATAGAAAGTAAATAAAGCTGCCGTCCCGGCTGCAGCCGGCATGAGAAGCTGAGGATGCTGCCAGCTCTCCGGGTCCGTCTGTGCCGGGCTGGGGATGTGGGGAGCGCTCGGTTGGGTGGAATTGTCGCATCTCTTGTACAACCTGGTCCTGTGGCCATGGTGTGTGAGCTGCTGCAAACCCGGGGCCGTGCTGTGTGCTGTCTGGGGCTGGGGATGCCCCGGCCTCGCCTGGGGCTGCGGCTGGGATGCATCCGGCATTGTCCCCGCTCCACTCGCTGCTTGCCACCGGAGCTGCTGCAAGTCCTGGCTCTAAAGCTGAGGGTGTCTCATCCCCCGGTGACCCTGACAGCCTCTTTTGGCTTTATCCTGGCAGTACCGCACCTGGATCCGCCGTGACTACGGCAGGAACCCGTTCAGGGACCAGGAGGAGCTGCAGTGCTTGCTGGCCCAGCAGGAGCAGGGGCAGAAGGAGCAGCAGCTGGGGAGCAGGGATTGCTCCTGGCTCCGCTCTCCAGCTCCCACCTACCCGCTCCCCTACCACGCAGGTGGCACCGGCAGAAGCAGATGGCTGAACAGATAAGCAGCCGGCTGCTCGCAGGCAGACGTTGGCCCTGGGGCTTGGAAAACTCTGTATTCCCTTTGCCAAGTGCCTGTGGGGATTCATGTCTAGGGCAGAAAGCAGCCAGCGCTGGCCTTAGCTTTGGTCTCGAGGGTTGGAATGAAGGAGCTGGGATTCGCAGACCCTCCCCTCAGCTGCTGGCTCCATGTATACCTCTGGGCAAGCTGGTTAGTTGATGACAATGTCTTGTTCTGTCCCATTCCCCCTTTTCCCAGGGGATCGTGGCCACTTTTCCATCACCCAGGGCAGCAGCAAGCCCCGTTCCTCTCTCCAGCGGTGTGGTACCTGAACACTCCTGCAGCAGGGTGTGGGGATGCCAATGGAGACTTTGGAAGGCCAGGGTGGGATGAGATGGGAAGAGACCACCTTGTATTCTGCTTTGCAGTGAAGCTGGGGGCTGATGCAGCCTGCGAGGCTGCCCTGAGGAGGGAGGGATGTATCCCGGGATGTGGGTATGCTGCTAAGCCTGGCTGTCACCCCATGGGATGGATGGAGAGGTGCTGGAGGCTCCCGGGGCTGCAGATGCCCCTCGCCATGCTTGGAATTTCCTGGTCCAGCCTGTCCTTGACAGATGTCTGTCTGGCATTTTCCTTAACCCCCCCAGGGAGCGGGGAAATCCAGCTGTGCCAGAAGCTGCCTGTCCCCACCACCTCCATCCCTGGAACCAGAGTGGTTTTGGGTTTCCCCTGGTGCCCCATCTGAATGTCCCTGGTTGCAAAAGCAGCCAATTCCTCGATTTGACTCGGTTGACCCGCAGACCAATTTCACACCGTCCCTCTCCAGCAGCCTCTTTAGTATTGAAAGATCGTGACTACGACCCTTTTTACATCCCAAACTCGTACCCCGTCTTTCCAAAGTGTGGCCTCGCTGCCTTCCTTCGCCAGGACTCCCCACATCCATCCTACAAGGGGGGGTCCCAACCCACCGACGCAGCCCTTCTACGTTCAAACCTGCAAATCTTCCACGCCAGCTTGGCCTTTTACTATAAATACCTTGCCTGGCTTCTCAAAAATATCTGTTCTGCAATCTATTCTGAGAAAAAAAAGAAAAAACCAAGCACTTAAAATATTTCTAGGAATTCCCTTGATGAAAATTTCTGGGTACTCTGAGTGTGACAGTGCTGGGGGCGACTTGCCCGACTCCTAATAAAAAGGAGAGTGATTAAAACCGTGAGGCTGGCTGGTCTTGATTTACGATGTTCCTGGTGGGAATGGAGGGGTGGACTGACATGACTGCTCCGCTGCTGTGTCCTGTTTTCTATTTTCTTGATGAGAACCACTGGCAAAATTAAAAGTTTTAAAGACTCAGTGTTTAGCCGTAATGTGTAGAATTCCAGGAAAAAAATTACGGGGACTTTTCCCTGTCTTTTTTAGGTTGAGAAAAGGGTCCCTTTAGCTGTTATTCTACATGGAGGCACACCGCAGTCGGTGCCTGCAGCATGGGAAAGCGCCCTGAGCAATTAATGAGATCAAGGGCCGTACATGCTGTTGACGGAGTGGCCTGGAGGGAAGTTGAGCAACCTGGGTCAATATTGTACCTCTGTTATCATTTTAATAGCAGAAAAAATGGAACTTGTGCCCAGGTAAAAAGAAACCAAAACCAAGTAAGTTGTGTTCTGGTGTTAATAGGAAGTCATCGGAGATCTGTGATAAGCAGAGATTAGATTTGCATTAGGTGTGATAACCTCCGCGGAGCGCTGCCACCTGGGTGCCGTGCCCCTTCCCATCCCACGACTGGGCATCCCGGGACTCAAATATTCCCCAAGGAACTGGGGCACTGAAGCAGCTGTTACCCCTGGAAAAATCCCCCTGATTTTGGGAATCACAAGGGATGCTCACCGTGAGCTCTGGCATCACCCATACCTGGCACCACAGCAACAACCGTTGCCCAAATAGCATGTCCTAAGCCCAATCTCCCCTAAATTTGAAGGTGTCCCAGGTAAACTTATATATTTTTCCGCTCTGACCTACATCAGTGGGACCTGTGGTGGCTTTAGGACTTCTGGGCACAAGCCCTGAAGCAGGTAAAACCCGGCTGATTTCCACTTCTTTCAGCGTTACTAAGAGCTCTGCACGCTTCGCTGCTCAGCTCTCCTGAGCGCCCGGTGGCTCTGGCGTGGGGAAAATCACTCTGCTGAAGTGGGAATGAGCTTCCCAGGGCACCACTCTCACGCAGGGAAATGCCTGTGCCCCCAGGATGCGTTTCCCATTTTCCCTTGCCAGCCGCTGGCAGGGCTTTGGGCATCTCGCTGCTGCCAGCACCACGAGGGGTTAAAAACCCCATTTTAAGGGGGTTGTTATTTTATCCTCCTCTTGCTGGGATCCCCCTCGTCCCAAGGAACTGAGATTTTGCCTTGCCGGGATGCCCATGAAGTTGCGGAGTCCAAATGAAGCTAGAGGTGATGGAATCACCCCGCTGGTAACAGGGTCCCAGTTAGGCTCCGGAGGTGATGGAGAAGCTTGATATACGAAGTCCCTTTAAAATATCCTGAATTTGCCAGAAATGGTACAAAAGAAACAATTTTTTACTGGTGGGGGGTCTTCGGATGGTGCCGGGAGGTGGGACTGGTGCTGCAGGGATCAGCGATGCAAAGCTTCACTCATTTCTTGGTAAAAAAGAAAAAATAAAATAAATAACCCTCCAAACCGCATCTGATTGCAAAAGAGGTTTGTTGGCGCTCCCCAAATCTCACAGGGGGGATCTGATTAGGATCAGTCGGGTGTTTAAAAACAAGGGCTATTACAGCCGTTATTTATTAGAAATGACAGAAAAGGTTGTGTACCTTAGATCATTATTTTTATTATACCATCTGTGCAGCTCCACACATTTCCCATTTCTCCGTATTACCCACATGGGAGTAATTATGGTTTTCTTCCAAGAAATGTGTGTGTAATCTGGTAATCCCAAAAAAGCCCACTGAAATCAGGCTGCAGATGGTCCTTTACGCTCTGCTACGGCCAGTGGCCCCAGTTGGGTACATCCAGGCTGGACTCGGGCTGCTGGGCGCTGCTGGGGCACCGATCCTTGGGGATGGCCACAGCGCCGGGGCAGCCGGGGAGGGAATGATCCGGGACCTGGGGCTGATGCGGGAGGGAACTGGGAACTGCCCATGGATGGACTGATCTGTGACTGGGGAAACCGGTCTGGGAACGGGGAGAACGGTCTGGAACTGGGGATGGACAGATCTGGGACTGGGGAGACTAGCTGTGGATTGGGGATGGACTGATCTGGGACTAGGGAGAGACTGGTCTGGGACTAGGCTAGAAAAATCTGGGATTGGGGACACTGGTCTGGGTCTGGGAATGGACCGATCTGGGACTGGGGAGACTGGTCTGTGTAGGGACCAGTCTGGGATTGTGGAGGGACTGGTCAGGGGCTGGGGATAGAAAGATCTAGGAGTGGGGATACTGATCTGGGACTGGGGATGGACCAATGTGGGACTGGGAAAACTGCTCTGTGTCTGCACCAATTTGGGACTATGGCGGGACTGATCTGGGACTGGGGAGCGACTGGTCTGGGACTGGGGTTGGACCGACCTGGGACTGGGGAGAGACTGGTCTGGGACTGGGGTTGGACCGACCTGGGACTGGGGAGAGACTGGTCTGGGACTGGAGTTGGATGGACTGATCTGGGACTGGGGGTGGACTGACCTGGGGCTGGGGAGACCAGTCCGGGACTGGCAATGGACTGGCCTGGAACTGGGGATGGACCACTCTGGGATTGGCGAGACTGGTGGGTAACTGGGGTTGGCCTGGTCCGTGACTGGGGATGGACCGACCTGCGACTGGGAACACTGGTTGGCAACTGGTGTTGGACTGGTCCGGCACTGGGAGACCCTCCTGGGCGGTCCCCGTGGCCCCGCCCCCTCCCCCCG
>VXBO01006643.1:229934-241762 GCA_013400135.1 Rhinoptilus africanus | reverse complement strand
CCATTGGGCGGCCCGAAGCAAGAGGCGGCTCTCCATTGGGCAGGGGCGGGGACGTCGGCGGTCCCGCCCTCCCGGGCCGCTATAAAAGGCGTGCGCGGTAGGCGGTGCGGACAGCGGCGCGGAGCGGCGCGGAGCGCAGGTACCGGGGGTCGCGGGGATCGCTGTGTCCTGGGCTGTCCCTACTGCCCTGGAGGGAAGGGGAGGACCCTTGGGATGCAGGACCCTTGGGATGCAGGACCCTTGGGATGCAGGACCCTTGGGATGCAGGACCCTTGGGATGCAGGACCCTTGGGATGCAGGACCCTTGGGATGCAGGACCCTTGGGATGCAGGACCCTTGGGATGCAGGACCCTTGGGATGCAGGACCCTTGGGATGCAGGACCCTTGGGATGCAGGACCCTTGGGATGCAGGACCCTTGGGATGCAGGACCCTTGGGATGCAGGACCCTTGGGATGCNCGCCGCCTGATTTCCCGGAAAATCGCGCCCTTCAGAGAAAGCGGCGCCGGCCGCGCGCGCCCCCCTGGGCGGCTCCCCATTGGGCGGCCCGAAGCAAGAGGCGGCTCTCCATTGGGCAGGGGCGGGGACGTCGGCGGTCCCGCCCTCCCGGGCCGCTATAAAAGGCGTGCGCGGTAGGCGGTGCGGACAGCGGCGCGGAGCGGCGCGGAGCGCAGGTACCGGGGNGGATGCAGGACCCTCGGGATGCAGGACCCTCGGGATGCAGGCTGAAGCCAGCCTGGTACCCACAGCCTTGTACATGCTGGGGGAGCAAGGATTGAGCCTGCTTGTTGCCAAGCAGCAGTGGGGTCACGGGAGGTGGTGCCTGTGTTTGCTTCAAGGCAAAGCCTGGGATGGATGGGATGGGGTGGGGAGAGCTTGGTGGTGGGTTGGAGTTGGGATCATCGGGAGGGCGATGGGCTGTGGGGTGGTGGTGTGGTGCTGCCTCTGCCAGTCGGTTTTTCTGGCTGCTTGTCCCTCCTGGTGTGGGGTCAGTGCGCAGTTGCTGCATGGGAAGGACTCCTTGGCTGTGTCCTGTGTGTGCTGGCTTGTGTCATCAGCGGCAGCCTGGAGGGTTTGCTCAGCCTTTCGTGGAGGAGAAACGGAACTCCGGGCTCTGCCAGTCATGAGAACAGGCTTTCTAGAAAATGGGCTGAATTAGGAGGGAGTCCCATTTCAGGGAGCGTCTCTGAGACTCTTCATGTTGGAGTAATTCAGGTGCGGAAGCCTGTGGAGCAGCATTTCCCCATCCCTCTGGGGAAATGCTCCCGCTGGTTCTTTGGGGCATCCTGCTCTGGAGGGGCAGCTGGGATCCAGAGCTGTGGCCTCAGTGTTGTTCTGGCTGGCGATGTTAGCTGTGGCCATCCCTAAAAGCAGGGGCTGTGCTGTGGATGGCCAGGGAGGGCTGTGTGTCCTGCTGTGCAGCAGCAGGGCAATGGAGAAGGGACAGAAGTTGGTTGCACTGAGCTGGTGTGAGCCTGCAGCGAAGCAGAGGTCACTAGGTCTCAGGCTGTGCTGGGAGCATCCTTGTCTTCTCCCTAAAACCTTCCAGTGGGGCAGTAAATAATAAAGGAATGAGGGCGAGGCAGTCCGGTAAAATTTGGAGGGGGGCTGTGAGCCCAAAAAGCCTGGAGGGCTAATCCTGGGGCTGCTGGTCACTTCTGCTGGCCACCAACTCCTGAAGTCCCTGTAGGTCTTGCCTTGAAGGTGGCGGGGGATACCAGCAGAGTTGAGTATGGTGCTTTGCTTCCAGCTGGGTGGGAGCTGCTTTCTCATGGGTCCTCCATGAAGTCACCCAGTGGTTTTGGCTAAAAATGACTCAGGGTTCCCAGCAAGAGTGGGGTGACTTCACCACACTCCATCCCAGCCTTGGTCCTCTCTTCAAGAGGACTGGCTGTGTGGCCTGCGTCCCTGTGATGGGTCTGGGTGCTGCCCAGGATGGTGTCTGCTCCCCACGGAGGCAGTGCCCAGTGAGAGGGGCTTCATACCCTGGTGCCAAGACCAGCCAAGGATGGCACTTGGCTGCTATCTCCCGCAGATGTTAACAGGTGTCTGCCCTGGGATGGCTTTTCCAGTGTCACTTTGTCACTGTGGCAAACCAGAGCGTGGCGGGATCCCTTGTACCCCAGTTGTGGTGGGACGGTGTTGGAGGAGCTAACGGGGTTTGGATCTCCCGCTCCATCCAGGATGTGTGACCGCAACGGCGGGCGACGGCTGCGGCAGTGGCTGATTGAACAGATCGACAGTGAGCTGTACCCTGGGCTCATCTGGGAAAATGAGGAGAAAACCATGTTCCGCATCCCGTGGAAACATGCTGGGAAGCAGGACTACAACCAGGAGGTGGATGCTTCTATTTTTAAGGTAGGAACAGATGGTTAATGCCTTTTTCTTGATGGTTCCTGGGCTCAGCCATGCTGGTTTTGTCCTTGCTGACAGTCTTGGTAGTGCGAGAAGTCCACACTGTCTGTGGGTTTTGCATCTCTAACCCCCGCAGGAGATGCTTCACCCCACAATTGGTCTCCCAGGCTCTTTTGGGAGTATTTGTTCCTTACTGCCAAATGTTGGTACTAGTTTTAGGTTTGTTTTCAGCATGTTTGAATCCTGGTGTGATGTGAGAAGGAGCAGGATGTGTTCCTTTTGACCTGCTCTAAACTTCTTATCAGGCTATTCTTGATAAAAGACTGAATTTACTGAAAAAAAAAGAATTTGTGGGAGGGAAGCAAGTTTTGGATTTCACTTGAAGGGGGGTATTTCCAGTTTTGGGGAATAACTGGAAAATTCCATCCCAAACCAAAAAGGTCAGGTTTTTCCCTAGAAATTCACATCCCCCTGCACCCACTTCCAAATATCTGTACTGGTGAGCAAGTTCACTTTCAGGGCAGTGACAGCTGGTTAGTGGCTGGTTTGGGAGCACTGGGTTATGAGGGTGGTGTTGAATTCGGCTATCTGAAAAAACATAATTATATGCAAAATAAATATGTATATTTTAAAAAATAATACATATTTTGGCATCTGTTCAGTGGTAAAATGTGTTCCCCCACCAAAAGCACAAATGGTATCCTGACTCTTAGAAGAAACCAACTTTTGCTTATTAGTCAGAAGCTGACAAAGGAGGTTTATTTTGATTGTTTTTTAATTGAGGTGTTACCAGGTTATTAGGCACATGACTGCTTCAGTAGCGATTCCTCGCATCCACAGCCACTCCCAACCTGTTGGTACAGAGATGGAGCCACATATTATGACCTCAACCTCTTCTCCTTTTTAAAAACCGGGGTGCTGTGGCCTTCCCTGTGCCCAGATGCGTGGCTGGGGCAGGTGGTGCTGCTCTGCACCCACGGATCTGGCCCCACGTGTGGCGGCTCGGCACGTGTCTGCAGTCTGGGAGCGGGACTGTGAACACACATGGGGTGGTTGAGAGAGGCGGGGAGAGCAAAACCCTCTCTGCAGCCCCAGCTCCTCTGCCCTGGGGGTTGAGGGGTTTTGCAGAGCTCACCTGGAGGATTTTTTTGGTTGTTGATTTGTTTTAGGCATGGGCTGTTTTCAAGGGCAAGTTCAAAGAAGGTGACAAAGCGGAGCCGGCCACGTGGAAGACGCGGCTGCGCTGTGCGTTGAACAAGAGCCCTGACTTCGAGGAGGTGACAGACAGGTCCCAACTGGACATCTCCGAGCCCTACAAGGTCTACAGGATCGTGCCGGAGGAGGAACAGAAATGTGAGTGCCCCGATAAGGGACTGGCCCCCAGCGCAGGTCTGTCCTGCGAGTAACCACAGGCTTGTGCCACTAACCTACATCTGAGCGGAGCTTCCTGGCCAGACGCTGCTGTGATGCTCCGCTTGTCCTGCTTTGCAGAAGATGTCCCCTGTGTCACTGCAGTGCAAGGGAGGGGAGGAGGAAGGACAGCCTTCTTTTCTTTCCCTCCAAATATCTGCTTAGGAAATAGGGGATAACTGCAGCATGGTGTAAGCTTCCATCCTGTAAGGATGTTGCAGGGGTGAATCAAAAATCCTTCTCCCCTTGTCGGGGGGGGTTGGTACTTGAGTCCCAACCCCTTGTCCTTCCAGCACCTGGCCTGGGCAGATGACAGGGAGCTGCAATAAATCCCTTCTCTCTCACCAGCAGCGATCAGAGTAGCAGCACTTTCGCAGAGAGCAGTCGCTGCTGTGATGTCCGGTGTGGCGCAGGTCGCACTAAGTATATCTCCATTTGTGGTTAGGCATGTGTGTGCTTTTTTACTTTTTTCTGCAAGTTTTTTTACCTTAAAAAAAAAAGTCTTGTCTTCAGGAAATATGTCTTTAGCATCTCGGTCTCCTCCAGCATGTTCACACGGGGGGCATGTCGCTGCTATGCAAATGGCACTGCAGGTTCCCACCGGCAGCACGACTGCGCTCGGGGTGGCTGGTGGAAAAAGGAGAAGCAGCAGCAGCTCCAGTCTCTGGGGTGCTCAGTAGAAAACCAACCCTCTGCTCTAGCTCTCTGTGCTACCAGCCAGGTTTCTTAATTTGCTTTACTGCTGGTCAAGCGGACTTGAGACAATGGGTTTCAAACTGGTTTTTGGTCCTCAAAGCAGCTCCAGGGGGAGCTGGAAGGGGCTGCAACCCCTTTCTGAGATGCTGTTACATGGCTATGGTTCTCGCTTTCATAACTTTCACAGGGTGAAGGGTTTCTCAAACCTGTCGGGGAGATGAGCCGTGGCAGGGGGGTGGGTGTGCTCACTGCATCCCGGCCTCTCCTTCCAGGCAAAGCGGGCATTGCCAATGGGAGCGGCCTGAACGACATCACGGAGATGGACTGCAGTTCTTCTGCGATCGATGACCTCATTAAAGAGGTAAGCCCTCACCGTGGCTGCAGGTCACCTTGGCTGGAGGTGTTCAGATGGCGGGTAGTTGCCTTCCTAAAATTCAGTCTGCAAAGCCTTGGGAATTGGCCTGGCGAGAAACGCTGTGTTTTTGCAGCTCTTTCTTGTGAGCCAGCGCTGGGATGTGGTTGCTAATGAATGGCTCCTGATTTTGATTTGCATCTGGTGAGAGCTTTGTTGAGGGACAGAGGCTGTTTTACAGCTTTGTTCCCTTTCTTGGCTGTGTCACCGTGGGCTGCTTCTGCTCGGTAGCTCTTGAGGGTGTTCTCTGAGTGTATGGCCTGGGGAAATGCCGAACTTGCTCTTTGCAACAACAAAAAATTCATTGGCATGCTGTTGGCATCGCCATTTGGGCCCTCTCTGAGCACTGCAGGTGTCTCTGTGCAGGGCGGCAGCTGCCCAAGGCATCAAACCTGCTCTGATCTCAGTGTCTGGTCTCACACAGCCCCCCTGTGTAGACGAATACCTGGGGATCATCAAGAGAAGCCCCTCACCCCCCCAGGAGACCTGCAGAAACCCCCTGATACCCGACTGGTGGGTGCAGCAGCCCAGCCCCGGTAAGTAGCTGAGAGCCTGCGCAGTGTTTAACAGGACCCAGCTTTTTGTCTGGGGCAGAAAAAAACTTGGCGTACAGCAGATTAATGGGCAACAGTTGTATTATCTTCCTTATCAAGAGTGCTTAAAGTATTAATTATGGACACTGGTTGGTTGCAGGCACCCAAAAATGTGTATTGCACAAGATTAAATCCACCTGGGAGTATTTTTCTGGTGTCTCCTGTGGGAACTGGGAAGCCTGAAGTGCCTGGGAGAGAAGAGGAGGGGGCTGGTGAAGGAGAGTGGGGCACTAGGGTTTGGGAGCCGGGCACACAGGCACAACTTGGCTTTTTCTGTGCCCACAGCGTTGCCCTTGATGAACGGATACTCTGGCTACGAGCAGCATCATTCGGGTAAGGCAGCTTCCCTCCTCGGTTGTGCACTGTGGCTGTCCGATGTCTCTCTAGAGCTTGTCCTTATGTGTGTGGTGGCAGAAGGTGTCTCTGACTCTGCTCCCTGCCTTGGGGGAGGCTTTACTCTTGGCTTGGGAGGTCCTGTGCCCTCCTGATCATCCACAGGGTTTGCCTGCTGAGCAGGGATGCATCCTGCCTGTTGTCCTGTGGACACAGCCCTGGCACTGGTGGGTGCCCACTGGTGGGCTGGGATCAGCCCTGCCTTTAGCATGGGGAAACCTGACTGCAGCAAGGGAAGTGTGGAGCAAAGGCGGGAAGGGCTTCGGTGTTGGGACCTCTTGCTGATCAGTGCTGCTACCAGGCTGAGTGCTGGAGATGTCCTTTAGGTCTCCTCCGTCAAGTGAGGCTTGCTCCCAGGCTTTGCTGCTCTCATGGAGCTTGGGCATTGCAGTGAAGAGCAGGCAGGGTTTGTCTTCTCCTGATGGGTGGTGTTTGTGCCCATCCCCTCCCAGGTTACTCCCAGATGGTGATCAACTTCTACTACAGCGGGAGGCTGGTGGGCCACATCACCACTTCGTGCACCGAGGGCTGCCGGATCTCTCTCAGCCAGTCCTCCAGCCATGGCGAGAAGCTGTATGCCTCAGATGCCCTGGAGCATGTCCGTTTCCCCTCGGCTGATGTCATCCAGAATGACCGCCAGAAGCAGATCACCAGGAAGCTCTTTGGGCACCTGGAGAGGGGTGTCCTGCTGCACAGCAACAGGCAGGGCATCTTCATCAAGAGGCTGTGCCAGGGCAGGGTCTTCTGGAGTGGGAACACCATGGTCTACAAGGACAGGCCCAACAAACTGGACCGGGATGAGGTGGTGAAGATATTTGACACCAACTTGTTCTTCAGAGGTTTGTATGAGCATTTCCCTCTATCTCTTTGTCCACTGGGTGGGGTTGAAATGATGGAGCCCTTGGCATGGAGCACTTTGGAGTCATCACTGTCCATCAATGATGGGTTACCCACGTGCTCTGGATGAATAGCTGATGCTACCAGATCCAGGAAGAAATAACCTAGTGTCTTCTGTCACTAGCAAGTTCCTCCTGGTTGGAGGCTTTGTACAGCAAAGCTGGCTTCTCTTGAGCCCACAGCTTTCTACCATGGCAGGGTGCTTGGTCCTGAAGCTGCGTAGCAAAGGTTGGTAGCTTGTGGCAGGCAGTCTACAACTGTGCCCCTCTCCTTGCAGAATTCCAGCAGTATTACAACAACCAGGGCCGCTTCCCGGACAGCAGAGTCATGCTGTGCTTTGGAGAAGAGTTCCCAGACGCAGTGCCACTGCGGTGTAAGCTCATCCTTGTCCAGGTATGGAAGGCTGCCCTTTGGAGCTCTGCTGCCGAATTTCCCCCTGTTGTCTGGACCTTTCTATTGCCCTTTTTCCCAACAAGCAGGGCTCTACCTTCAACCTCTGGAGCCACAGACCATTGGGATGTCTGAATTGATCAGGTGTGGTGTGAGTGTTGGCTTATCCACAGCCTCCCGAGACGTGCTTGGGCTGTTGCTTATCAGAGACTCCTCTATCTGTGTATCTTTGTTTGCAAACAACGCTCCTAAATAGCAAAAGCTTTTCTAAACAGCTAGGAAATACGTTCTCTTCCTCCTGTTCCTGCCTCTTGGCACTGTGACCTTCTCACTCTCCTGTGGGAAAGAGGGGAATCGGTACCTGGAATGGTTGTGTTAAGGGATAGTTTCAAGCCAAGCAGCCAACAGATGGGGTGGACAACCATGGTGGACAGCAGCGGGGCTGGGAAACCCTTGTGGGGGTGAGGGAGGCGTGTGAAGGAGAGGATGGGATGAGAGGGGCAATCCCCATGGCTCTGGCCAGAAGTGTCTCCCTGGAGAAGCTGAAGGAAGTCTGGGATCCCAAAGCTTTGGGGCAATGCATAGGGTGTTTCTGGAGCCTGCACCCAGCGTAGGGCCCCTTGGGCCAACAAGGCTGCAGCAGTAAGGATGTGGTGTGGTGGGTGTTGCATCTACCCTTGAGCAAGAGGAGACTTGCCAAGTCTGCGAGGTCCCAGACGGGATTTTATAAGTGCAGAGACAAGTCCTGCACCTCCCTGCACAACTCTCTGACCTGGTCACCTCTTGCCTTGGGTGTCTTCACCAGTGGGTCACTCTGCATGTGCTGAGACATCCCGTAGCCTGTCCTCACCTCCCTATAGCTCTGCTGGGCTGGGAGAGAAGCTCTTGTGACTGCTCCTTCTGTCCTAGAGGTGCTTGTGGAGTTGGACCTGTTGGTCTGGCTGGCCCTGGCCACCGGGGTCTCTTGGGCACAACCGCTCTGCCGCGTCTCTCCCACCCCATACCCTGCTGCCTGGGCTGGTGGCCGTGGATGGCAGCAGTGGGAGATGCCCACAGAGGTTCAGCATCATTCAGTGTCTTCATGACTCTTCTTTTTGCGTAGGTGGAGCAGCTGTGTGTCAGGCAGATGGTGGAGGAGGCTGGGAAGACCTGCAGCAGCAGCAGCCCCATGCTCCCTGTCGCTGACGAGACACAGCATGACCAGGTGTACAGGATCTTCCAGGACATCTGTGCGACGCACCAGCGGCCGCTTTTCAGAGAAAACCAACAGATTGCAGTCTGAGCCGCCTTCTCCGCAGATGCAGCGTGGTGGTTTGGGTTGATCTAGACCCAGATTGGTCCCATTTAGTGCCTGAATTTCCCTTTTGGAAAGTTGGTTTTTGTTCTTTGCTGTTTCCAGTCCCGAGTCTGTATAAATACAGCAGAAAAAAATGATGTGAGAAAGTAAGTTGGATGGTCAGTGTCAGTTACTGATAAAAGTGACTTTTGTCCCAAGCAGGGTAGTCCATGTACTGTTGTTGTCTACAGCTAATGGCAGGGGGAAGAGGGAGTGTCTGAGCTGGGTGGGCAGGGCTAGCAGTGTTTTGTGTTGCCTTTGTTAATGGCCAGTCAAGCAGAACCGAAAATCAACAGCTATAGTGACCTGCCCCAGAGGTCTGTAACTCGAACCTTGCTGAGAATAGCGATTTGGTAGGAAGTGACTCTTGGAAAAGCCTTAAAATGATCAAATGTATGAAATTCTTCCCAGAAATCAGTTGGGTTTTTTTACCCCAAAGGGTCCTGCTGATGGAGGATAGGATATACCTTCCAAGGAGAACCTTCTCAAATTCCTTTTTATTTTTGCTATAAGGTTTATATGTCTAATCTACCAAAGCATTTTGAAACGTGGAAACCAATGCAGAGATCATATGTGTACATGTTGCCTATAAGAACTTAGGAATCTTAATTTTTCCTAACTAGAGACAGAGTTTCTATAAATGTGTAATATCTTTAATTTTAAAGACTGCAGCATAGTGTGAATAGGTTGGCTTCACCCTCACAAATACATGTGTTTGGTCTCTCCCAAGCGTGACCAGGCAGCGGCATCCATGTGTAAATCCTCATTAACACGCTTTGTGTGTGCACCCGTGATGGGGGTGTGGGGCTTGTGCCTTGCACCTGACCCAAACCGGGACTGCACGTGTGTGCGTGATACTAAGCTGCCTATTTATTTTATGCCGGAGGTTTATTAATTTTTTTGTAATTTTTTTATCTTCCTGCAATTAAAGTGCTATATATTTTGTATTTCTCTCGTAATGTCGTTCTTGGTCACAATGAGCACGGTCTCAGATCTGGTGGGGAGAGCCTGGTATCTCTGGCTCCATGTCCTGGTTTTCCCTGTGATGGGATCTGTGTGAAGCCTCTGCTGCTCTGTAACTGCTTCATCTCTGGGGTAAGAGAAAAATGAGCCAAAATGCTGTAATATGGTAGAAGGAGGAAAAGTGTATTGCTTGTAGGGCCTTCATTCCAGAGGGTATGAAGATGGGTCACTGCTCATCTATCACAGCACTGACCTGGGCTGTGATGCTGCAAGATTATGGGATGAGGGGCTGGTTAGTTACTTATGGTCCTGCCATACTGTAGTCCCTTTCCCATTTGTTGCCTGGTGGAGCCTTTCCCCATGGTCTTCTCCATCTGCCTTTCTCATGGGGCCTGATCTAGTGGAGGTGAGTGTTTGGGGAGAACCAAGAACAGAAAGGGAGCATCTGTCTTGGTCAAAGAATGGGGTCACTGTTGCTGAAGGGGAGGCTGAGCATATCACTGTCACCTGCCTTCATCTCAAACCTGGTTCTGGGGGTAAAACCTCAAGAGGCTGCGAGGGCCATGCTTGATCTGTCACCTTCCCCACTGTGAAGGACAAATATGAACTCCATCTCCTTCCCCGCAGCAGGCTCTGTCTCAGACCTGCCAAAGGGTGCAGACAGGGAAGCACCAGCCTTCAGGGTATCATGGTACCAGGGATGTAGGTACTTGTGAAGGGGATGCCTGGAGATTCGGGCAGCTGGAGGCTGAGTATCCTTGGGAGATGCTGAGGAGATGGATGCAAGGTGGCCCTCCCTGCTTGGGTATCAAAGCAGATCAGCCCCTTTTTGCTGATCTGCCTTTTTTTATTGAGAGTCCTTCATCGGCCACAGTTAACAGGGGAGGACCCTGACCTGGGTTGAGGTGACCACAGCTCACTTCTGCTAGGAGGTTCTCTTGTCAGGATTGGTAGCTGTTTTGGGGTGAGCAACTCAGCGTTTCCAATGAAGCCTCCCTCAAATAATTAAGTGTTTAGCTTTTGAACACTTGAAGCTGACCCCCCTGCATCCCTTCAGGATAAGCAGTTGTGGCCTCTGTCCCAAATAGCAGTAGGTGCAAAGCAGACAACACACAACTTAAAGCACCCAGAAAGGGCTCTGAGATGGGAGACAGCTGAAATTCTGTGGGTTTACAGCAGGATTAAGGGCGGCCCTGCATCCCAAGCTATTTATGCTATGAGCATCCTACTCTGTGCCTAAGTTGTTCTCTATGTCCCAACCACGTTGGTGAGGTGCCATGGTCCTGTCTGTGTCCCTGTGCATGGCCCTTGTGGGAATTCCGGCACGTGGCCTTGGTGCTTGTGAGCAGAGATGGCTGTAGACCAAGACTTTTGAGGATGCACCAGCATCCAAAGTGCAATGAAGTTCCCAACTGCTTTAAGCTCTTACAGGATGCTTGGTCATGGAGGTTGGGGTTGGACTGTTGTGCAAGTGCAGCCCCAGTGCTCACCCCCAGCCTTTCCCTGCTCCTCCTGAGGACCATCACGGTGTACCCCTTGGGATTTAATCCTGCTCTAGTCCTTGGTGCTCCCTCAGAGCGTGAGGCAGATTCACCACCCCATGGGTGAGCTGACTGGGGCTGGGGAGAGCTGGTGGAGGGGAGCTGGGAGCAAGGCACGGGCTGCAGTCTGTGCTGGAACAACACGTGCCCACTTGTGAAACGTATGATGGGCTGCAGGCTGGGACACCATAAACACCGCTTGCGTCTTCCCCAGATGTCCTGGTGCAAGTCCTTCCTCAGAAACCACCATCTTGTGCTTGCCTGGAGCCACCTGCTACATATTCAGGGCTCTTTCAATTTCCACCCCAAGACCGCGGAAGAGTGGTGGGGAGCCGAGATACCTTTTGTTGGACCCAGCCGCGCTCTTTATTTTTAGCTCAGTTTGAGACTGTGCTGTGCCTCACTCCATAAAACTGGCAGCACAGCTCCCATCCTAAATGGCTTTCAAGACATTTCCAAGAGGGCACAACTGATGGGTGTGAAGGGACTGGGAATGGAACCATGGAACAGGGTCTTATGGCAGAGGTGGGATGCAAGAGGAATAATGCAGTGGGGTGTGTGACTGTGGGCAGGGGTCCCCTTTTTGCTCAGGTAGGACTCACTACTGGGTTTGTGACTAATGCCTGCCTCAAGCTGGGCTTCCCCAGCTCTGTCCCCCCACCAAAATCCAACACAAGAGAAGCCTCTGAAGCTGATGCTCCGGCAGACGGGAGCAGGTTTTGAGGTGACTGTGCCAGATTGCATTAAGGCATCCTCTGGCCGGGACTCACAGTGGCCTTTGTAAAATCATAGAATCATAGAATCATAGAATCCTAGGGTTGGAAGGGACCTTAGTAGATCATC
>VXBO01006643.1:210725-229911 GCA_013400135.1 Rhinoptilus africanus | reverse complement strand
CTCCCAGGTCCCTTTCCTCAGAGCTGCTCTCCAGCAGGTCAGCTCCCAACCTGTATTGGTGCAGGGGGTTATTCCTCCCCAGGTGCAGCACCCTACACTTGCCCTTATTGAATTTCATGAGGTTCCTCAAATCCAGGAGGAATTTCTGCACATCTCATACTTTTCCCCCAAATCCCTTGGCCAGGCAGGCAGGGTGCTGCCATCTCCATCACTCTTGCGGGGGAGCTGGTGCTGGTGGTGTCCGGGAGCGCCCTGACCTGCAGGCAGTGCCTGCATCCTGGGATATCCATCCCTGCACCTCGCTTGGTCCCCATCAGCTCCAGTGAGCTACTTGGTGCAGCTGCACCAGATCTTAGTGGTTTTGGGTGACTGGGGACTCAAATACTTTCATTGGTTTCTGTTCACTTGGGTTCTTCTCTATGGCCTCGCTGAAGTGAAACCTTGGTGCCTGGTGTCGACTCGTCTTAGTCAATGGCTCTGGCTCCAGCTAGTCCAAACGGTGGCCCATGTCTTCAGCTGAGGGTCCCATCCCCAGATCCTGGGGATGCTGTATCCATGGCATATAGCATCCTTGGCACAGGCTGCAGCCACTCCAACGATCCTCATCGGTGTAGCAGGAATGAGAAGCTCAAAGGCTGTCCTCCCCAAAATGCTTGCTGTTTGTCCAAAAGTGTTCTCCTACACCTTTGAGCTTGTGTTTGAGTTGGAGCAGTAATGCCATCAAACTCCCACCTGATGTGGAAATATTTCCTTGCTTCCCGGGAAAGCCAACCCAGGTACTGGGCCCTGCTGCTGCTCTGGAGAGGGCTGCAGTCCCTGTGGACATGGGAAAGTACTTTCTGGGAGATGCCAATGCTAAACTCCTGCATTTAGGATTAGAAGGGCTGAGTGAAGGATTCATATGGGAATGAGAGAGGAGCTTGGTTTCCATGGAGGAAGACTGACCTTTCCTTGCATGGCTCTCCTCAGACATGTTTGGGAAGCAGCAGTGTGCTCTCCCAGTCCTCACATTGGCCAGGACAGGCAATGGGGGGGAATGTTTTATTGACCCCTTTTCTAAGGTCTTCCAACAAAAGATATCTACTCCATGATGTACACTGGAGTGCTTTGATTTCTAGGAGCTGCAAAGGACTTGTTAAACATTGCAGCCTGCACGTGATGTTTTGCTCGCTGACTTGGGGTGTTGTGGGGGTTCCAATCCAACCTTACTCCAGAGATTTGTAATGGCTGGAAAGCAGTTGTGCCACTGGGAATCATTTTCCTTGGGAGAATATGAGCCTGGTTATATCCCGAAGCATTGTAAGTCTTGTTCCTTAATGTGCTTCAGTAACTGCCCATGATGTGCCCTTCAACAAATGCAAAAAGGACCACTGCATGTGGCTTCAGGATGAGAATTCAGCATCTGTGGTGATAACCAACCTCTAGGCATCCCTCCTACACACTTCAAATATAATGTGAGGAGTTACTTGGTGACAAATGTCCTGCATGGAGAACAGGCTTGCTGCACTAGGGAGAAGGAAGGTAAGGTGTGGATCCAGACCTCCAGTCCAGCTAAAGATCCTGTAATTTATCCCATCTCAACCTGGAGAAACAGGAAAAGCTCTGCAGCCACCTTCATCCAGCTCTGGAGACCGAAGTGCTCTGCAGAGAGACAACCACAAGTCAATCGCAGGTCCCAGCTCACAGTTGAACTGCTCAGGAATACAACATAAACCAGCTACAGCTGCTTCCTCCAACCTGCTGCTGCTTGCCCTGGGCCCCCACCAGCCCCTATAGGCGTTAGAAAACAAACAGTCACTTTTTATTTCTAGACACCAGGGTTTCCAACTGGTTTGATTGCTCAATGCCCCATTTCAGCACAGCAATCTGTCCGCGACGAGCATCTCTGGGCTCTTCCCATGAGCGTGTTGTAATATGGGAAGCACCTTCCTTCGCACGGTCACCACCAGCAGGACATCTCCCTGCCCTCAGGAAGGCAGGAGAGCTGCATGGGGGCTTGCACCTCCCTCTCCAAAGGGTTTGGACCCTCTTCGCTGGTCTTAACACCAAGGACACCTCAGTGATGCCTTGCGAAGGAAGCCTGGCAGGACAACACAGCTAGAGTTGTCTTTGGTGGGGCTCAAAGGACATACGCCGTTGTGTGAGGTGAGACTGCTCTGTGCTCTGACTGGCATATGTGGCACTTCCAACTCATGCTTGTCACCCTACGTGGCTGGTGGGACTTGGTTCATGCATCAAACCGTTCTTCTCATAGTCAGACCTGTGCAGGCAATGGGGGGGGAGGGGTCATCTGAAGGCTTCTCATCAGCTCTGGACATCTCAGCTCCATCAGGGCTGGCTGAGAAGAAGGGAGAGGAGGCATCGGAAAGAGCTGAGGGCGAGGAGGCTGAAGCCACAGGACCTGAGCCTGGGGAGGCAGCAAACCTGCCAGTTTCCTCAAGCGAGACATGGCTGCAGAAATGTCTCAGGCAGAGGAAAGGAGATCCCAAACTCCAGAGAGCACAACAGCCATTTATTTTTCTGAATTCGTTTTTGACAGATGACCTCTTCCTGCTGTGAGTCTTTGCTGTAACACCAGATACAAGGTCACGAAAAGGGGCCCCACCCAAGCCACATTTGCAAAAATACACAGGGATGAGAAGAAAGATGGCGATACTTGTTTTGTTTTGTCAGACCTTTGGGTTTATTACGAGACCAAGTGTGTGAAACCAAGGTCCGGGCTGAAATCCCCTCCCTTCCCCCCCACGTTTGCATGCACCTAGACATTGTGTCCTGCTCTGAGCCTATTTGTGGTGCATGCTATTTGCTTGCCATAACGCAAACATCCTGATGCATCGAAGTGGCTGGAACCATAAAATAGAGTCATATAGCTTTTGGCGTGAGTCACAACCCACCTAGATACCAGGTAACATGGGCCCCTGTTGCTCATCAGAGGAGTACTGTGGAAGAACTTGGACTCAGCCCTAGCACGCTCATGAAAATGGGAAGAAGCAAAAGGGCATTTCAGGCTGTTGCACAAAGAAATCTTTGTAATGTGGCAACTAAAAAAATACTCCAAGCCAGAGAAACGTTCCTTTTCCTTCTTTTTTCCCCCCAATGTGTTAGGGTAACTGGGTGTTCAAAAGAGTTGCTCCAGCTCTCGCTGAGACTATAATTCTCATTGCTTATGTAAAACGTCCTTACTTGTAATGGATGTTTTACAAGGAACACCAAATGATAATGTGATTTTGAATTTTGGAGCAAGTAGGCTGTGGATTTCAGTAATACCGATCTCAGGCGTGCTGAGCTTCCTGGTTCTTCTGATGGGCTTCAAAGGGAGTTTTTCGCCAATTCATCTCCTGCATCTCCGCTGCAACGAGCCAAGAAAACAGTTGCTGGAGGAAGGTGCATGGGCATGGGAGCTGCTGCTGTGAATCCTGCACTACTTTCACGTATCTGCTGTTTTCTGCTGTGAGACTGGGTGCTGCTGAGCCAAACCATGAGCTCAGCTGCCTTAAAAAAACCCACCCTGTAGTCTGTATCTTGTAACTGGAGGCTGAGGGAGAGGAGATGGCAGCAACAGTCTCCATCGCAAAGCGTGTGATGGGATTTCTCCTGTTTGCCCTCACCCGCAAGCGGAGAGCCGCGGGAGGCAGCTGTGCCATGCAGATGTTTGCAGGGCAAATGTCGTATTTGGGCAGGGAGAGGTGTGTGGAGCACACCTGGAGGGTGAGGACGGTGATGTCCCTTAAACAGCAGTCGCTGGGCAGCCTCCAGCTGATCTGAACGTGGTTCTGTCTTGGATCTGACTGTGATTGGGGATTGCACCTACCTCTTAGCTTGGTACTGAGCTGGAGTAATAACCTGTTTGCTTGCCGAGGCCATAAAGGACACATGTATTTCCTTGACATCACATGTCTTGGTGCCCCAGAGCTAGGTCTCCGTCCATGCCACACTGCAGTGGCTGTGTCCAGAGGCCACCAAACATCATCTTGGTCTCTCCATGCTAGCGAAGTCACCTCCACTGGTTAATCCAAGGATGCCCTTCTCCTTCTTCAACCCTGGTCTCCCCCCACACCCAACAGCCCCATTCCATGCCTAGCCTTGCAGCTTAGGAAAACACCGTGCAAATCCACCCTGGGACCCAAAACTTCTTGAGGCTCCCAGTAAGGTTCCTACCAAAATCAGCGTTTCCCCATTTTTTGCGCAGTGATGGCAGAGAGGGTGCCCCTCAGCCGGGCACTGCAGCCCCCTGGGGGAGGTGTGGGGTGGGGGGACCGAGGTATGTGGAAGCAGCACGGTGGTTCGAAACAAGTGATTCCCTCGTCTGGATCTTTCTGTTCTGTATTTCTCTTCAGAAGTAACCACTTCTCCCCGAGATAAATCTGGCTCATGGACACGTCCGCAGGGGGCAAAAGGCAGTGCATCTGCAGGTTGGTCTTCCCAGTGAGCACGGCTAGAAAACAGCAAGAAGGATCTGTCTGGGGAATGTTTTTACACCTCTGCCCCAGAAAAGTTAGTCTGGTTTTATTTTGGAGGAAGGTCTGAAGACACCTTTTTCATAAAAATCCCAAATATTCAGAACTTGCGGTTTTGCATTGCTGTTTCCACCCAAGCTCCCACTCTGCGGTTTTCTCTGTTTGCCCCTAAATTCTCACCACCAATGCGACCTCTTGTCCTTCCCCGGGGTACCCCTGAGTTTTGGAAGAGACTTGCTCCATGAAGAGATGGTCATAGGCTCACAGACCTTTCTCCTGGGGCAGTGTGTTTTCAGGTGGAGAAGGGAAGGGACCACTTGATTGCATTTAAGGCAAGGAAGGAAAAAGCAGTGGGAAATGTTTACTTGTGGTGTCACCAGCAAGAGCAAGGAGAGCCTGGAGGAAGAAATCTCGTGGTTGGGAAGCTGGGGAAGGTGGGCTGTGGTGTTCACCAGCAAGCAGGAAATCAAAAAGGTGGGGGAAAGTAAGGGATGAGGATGGGTGAAGGGAAAGATTCATTACTGATGGAGTGAAAGAGGAGTTGGTGGGAGGAAGTCAACAGGGAAGGGTGAACATCTGCCATACCAAAGCCTGACAAATGTCCACCTAGCTCAGGTCCTACACCAAACATCAGTCAATAGATCTCTGGGAGAGGAAGGAAGAAGCCTGCCAGATGAATCTTGCTGTGCTAAACCCAAAAACCAGTGGCTGAGGGACAGCCTGGACCACTGGTTATGCCTGCAACTTCGTGGCTCATGGCTCCCAGCATGGCTCTTCTCCATGGACATCTTTAATGCCCTTAACCCACTCACTGTGGTGGCCAACCCCTACGAAATGGTGACCAAAAGGAGGACTATGTGGAGAGGGAAGAGGAGAGGAGAGAGGATTATCCCTGTGGGGCAAAGTACGAAACTGGTTGCTCCTGGAAAAGGGGGAATCTCCTGGGTTCTTCCTGATGAGCCTGAGAGCATCTCCAGCGCATGGCGCTGCCTTGGTTCCTCTTTCCTGGCTGCAGCAAGTGACAGCGCTAAGTTTCCTTTTGTGGGGCTGAGGTGAGGCAGGAGGCCAGCGACAGGCCAAGAACGGCGGGGAAAACGAACCTGGGGTGTCCAGCCTGCGTGGCTCTGCCCTCGGGGTGGATGTGGGAAACTCTCGGTTTTCACAAGAGACTGGAAATTCTGGTATAATTATAGCCCCGCTGTGGGTTGTGAGAAACCAAGGGGCTTTACAGGTTGCCGTGCCGGGCAGTCAAAGTCACGGTATGCAACTCCCCCAGGAGAAACATCGAGACCCAGCTGAGCCCTGGTGTGGAGTGGGGCAGGATCAGTGCGACCCCCCTGGGACAGGTCTCAGCCAGCCCCTGGAAACCCCTTTCTCTGGCCACGCAGCCTTTCTGCCTGGAGGCTGCGTCCTCTGATGAAATACATGGTGGTGATGGCTTGGGAGAAATTAGTCAAGGAGGGCAATGAAAAAGCAATGAAATGTGCTCCAGGGCATTTGGGAATGGAGAAACCCATCTTCTTAATTTCCCCCCTATCAGCCTTTCTGGTTGAAGCTTCTTTATACCCTGAGGATGAGCCACAAAGCCAAGAGCCGTCATTGCAGGAGGGTTTTGAGCAGCGGGCAGGCAGGAGTCCGGCTGGGCTGGTTCGCTAGTGCCCGACCCGGCTTGGAGCTCTTACTGCTGTGAATCTGAAACTGCCTGCCAACAGAGGGGTCTAATACTGCAGGTTTGCAGCCCTCCCTGTGAAAGCAGGAGCATAAAAGCAAAAGCTTGCCTTGTTTTATTTTTTTTTTTGCCTTGTTCAGAAATTATTTCACATTTGTAGTAAAGTGGCAGCATCAGTAGGAGCTGCTGGAGGAAAGGAGGTTGCTGTATTCGTTGCTGGACAGGCTGCCGTGTCTTTTCTGGTCCTTCCTCCTAACTTGGGCTCTCGAGTAGTTTAAAACTTAAGCACGATAGTGGAAAATTGAGCATTTCAGCCTGATTTTTATGCAACTGATAGAGTTTCACAAAATAGCAGCCTATTCCTAAAGTGAGAAATAATAGAAATGCTAGAAGCGATGGCTGCAGCCCAGGGTGTGTTTTTACACACCTGCATCGACCCCAAGTGTGGGACCGACAAAAACCTTGCCTGAGCATGAAGGTTCATTTGCTGAAGGCTGAATCTTCCGGGGCCGCTCGCGCCGTGCACCACCATGGTTTCATTCATCTCCAAACAACCAGGAGTCATTCAGCAGGAGCTGATGCATCATGACCCTGTCCTTGAGATATCGCATGCCTTATCGTCCCCGGAGGACTATCGGCGGAGGTAAGGCTGGAAATGAGCCCAGGGAATTTAATAGCTCACTCTCGATTTGCGTGGCCATCACGGATGGATGCCGAGGTCTTGCCAGGGAGGTGATCTCATGCTCAGGGCAGGGCCAGATTTTAAAACAGGAGGAGGGGAATGAATCAGAATGCTTGTTTTCTCTTTTATTGGCACGCTGTAAATGTTCACGTCCAGCATGACCCATCAGCTGGGCTCGAAGTTGGTAATCCTGGCTTTCCAGGAATCATGTACGTGGTGGCCCATGGACCTGCCGCTCTACCCTCCACCCCAGTCTGAGCTGAGTTTAGCACACCGCTGGTTTTTCTTGAGGTGAGAAATATCTGTGCGTCAATCATCTCTTTCCCATTCCTTTCTTTCCTGCAATTTTCACCACTTTATTACTTTTTTGGGGCAGAAGAAGCAGCCAGTGGGGTCAGACGTGCTTTCGGCCAGTCCTGCTGCCCTGTAAGTTCAACCAGAATTCTTCAGGGTGGATTTGGGACAGACCCAATTCTCCCCCAAACCAGCATCTTTCCATCACATGCTTCAGCTTCCGAGGCTGCAGGTGTGGCTATTTCATCTGTCTCCGAAACAGCCCGGCTGCCTATGAAAGATGAGTGCTTCAGCTTTGAAAATCCACAAAGCTGCAAAAAACCAAAAATCCCCAGCCCCTTCCCACCCCCCCCTAAAGCTGAGTGCTGCTCTCAGTTTTATACACTGGCAAATCCTGGAGTTTCACTGAAACGAGCTGTGAAAATGCGTCCCTCCCGTAACCCCTGCCCTTTTTGCAGCTCTTTATTGTGTGCTTTTGTTACAGCCTCCTCCTGTATCTCGATTTTAAGAGAGATTCTGGCTTAAGACCAAATTTTGAAAAACAAAGAGACAAAATTAAACCAATGAGCTCCGGTGCACAGAACCTGTGTGCACAGAAAAGCAAAATTCACCAAATAAATACTTATTTTGCTCAACTGCATCTCCCTAAAGAGGCAGGGAGGAATTTTCCTGCCAGAATAAGCCCCATCCCTGGGATGAGATCCATTCCCTCTGGTGACAAAACGAGCCTTGTGTCTGAATTTGGACTTTGGCCTCTGCCGGGAATTAATTAATCTGCATCACGCTGCTCTTAACGAGATTTCAGCTCTTTGGTTTCTCTCCGCGGGCTGCCAAGGCCGGGGGTGCCCCTGCTTTAAAAATCAGAATTTCCTCCCAGAAATTCTGCCAGAAAAAGTGACCGGGTTAGACTTGGTGACGGTGCTGGGGTCGGTGCCGGGCTGGTGGCCTCGGGGCTCATTTACATCTCCTCGAGGGAGAAGTCGGGCGTGAGCCGCTTTCCTGCTCGACCCAAAACCCCTCCGTTTGCTTTGTCTTTCTCAGGGCTGGCAGTGAAACCTCAGAGGGCACAGAGCCCTGTGAGCTGTCAAGCCTCTTGTGGATTCTCTGCTGTCTAGTCGTGGGGTTGTGCATGTGCTTCAGCCTCCTCTTCATCATCTCTATTGTTATGTTTGCTGTTTCCAGGAGGTTTGCAGGAATGGAGCATTTTCGAGGCTGCTGAAATCAGGTAGAGCTGAGGCATCGAGGCGGATGCACAGACGCGATGGCATGCATCCCCTGCTTTAGGAGAGGGAGCTGCAGCCCCCCAGGGTTCGCTGGGCAGAGACAGCTCCTCCTTTTTTCCCCAGGCAACCCCAACACGGATGCTCACAGCTCCTACCTGCCCTGCTGTTATTCCTTGCCGCTGAGCCACCGTGGCCTTCCAGGGGCTCCTGGTGCTGTGGGTGATGTGATGGTGAGGAAGCATGTGAGCTCTCTACTCAGGAAGCCGGCAGCATCCCATGGCCCTAGTGTGTGCCGGGCTCCCGCACGTGCTGTCCCCATCACCCCAGGGGTTTTTGCACGGGACCCCAAAGGGACCTCTGTCTCAGCCCTGAGTGTCAACTCCCTTCTCCTGGAAGCCTGCCTGGTTTCTGGCAGCAGCTCATCCTCTCCCGAGCGGTAACCTCCAAGAGTTTAACAGCCGTTACATGTCCGATGGCCATGGCCAAGTGATAAGGGCATCCCCAGGACCTGGGGCTCTGGGGACCTCTCCAGGACCGTCCAGATAAATTGTCCCTGCTCAGTAGGTTTGGTGCATCTCGTCAGCCGTGCCAAGCTGCCCCCGCGGCAGTGTCCCGCTGCGGGTCCCTCTCCTCCCAGGGGAGTTAGAGAAGTTCCCAGAAGAGAGACCAGCCTGGGCATCGGGATTGCAGCACACGGGCTTGCTGCAGAACTCCTCAGTGGGGGGCTAAGTGGGTCCCCAGTTTCGAGGAAGTGTGGTTGCTCGCTCCGTGCCATTGCACGTGGTGGGGACACCTGCAAAATAATCGCATCGCAAGCCTGAGCAGGCTGGTTGCTTAATACAGCTGGGATTCAGGCTGCTTTTTTTGTTATCGTTTCTCCCCTGCAAGGGCTGGGTTGCTCAGAAGTGGCAAAAATGTAGCTGGAGAGAAAATCGAGTGTTTGGGGCCTCATCCATCCATCTACATGCACAGCACCCTGTTCGTGTGGGTGAGATGGGAGGCAAGAGGAGGTATTAGGAAGGGAAACTGGGTACCAACTCCAGGACATACCCTCCCAGTGGATGCGGGCTAAGGGTGATCAAAGGCTTCATGCGCCTTTGTCCATTCGAAGTGCAGAATAATGACTGAAGATAACTTTCTGCTCTGATTTCTCTTCAGTTCTGCAATTTTCAAACTCTGCCCGTCAAAACTCAAAAAGGCAGTTTGCCCAAACATCGATCTCTGAGCCCTGAAGGAAATAAAAGCGCTCTGACGGAGGGGAGCTGGTATTCCAGCTGTGATGCTGCTTGCTGGGAGCATGGATTCTCTTGGCCTGACCCTGGGATGCTGCAGGTGGCTGTGCCCTGCACTTCCACAGCCCCAACTTGCCGGGCACGGGTGCGGGAGACAAGCCTGGGGACAGCAGGACCCATTTATGTGCTTAATAGAGTTACCAGTTCATGAAGGAGCTTCTTGTGCATCCCGCCCTTTGCTTACTCAAGAAATACTGCACCAGCCAAGCTGTGGGGCTGGGGAGGACGGTTTTTTCCTGCTGTAATGAGTATGACAATGAATGAGAAATGTGTTTCCTTTCTGCTGCTGTTATTAATGCCTTTGGACTCCTTTTCCTTTTTTTTCCCCCCACCATTTCTAGTGCAGGAGGTCGCAGGGTGGGATGGCACATTAACTCTTGTGCTCCCGCCCTGTCCTCGTACCTGCACTGGGGTGGTGAGGCAGAGCCGGGCATCCCCTTAGGGCAAAAGGGCATTTTACAGGGAGAAACAACAAAAAGAGAGAGAAAACCAGGTCAGAGACCAATCCAGGCCTCAAGGGGTTTGCAAAATAGCTGGAAATCTCACAAGGCCAAGCTGCGTCTCATGAGATTTGTGATACTTCCCACTTCTGGCTGGGCCAGAAATACCACAAGAACAACGCTGCGTCATCATTCTTGGAGCTGGCTTTGCTCTTCCCACACTCCCGGCAGGGATTATCCTCCCAAACATCCTCCGGGCTGTGGATCCGCCAGCAATGGCTGCAGCTCCCAGGGCAGCATCACTGAACGGCGCCCGGCGCAGACGGCGGCCGGCTCTTCCTTTAAGACCCAAGCGCCAAAAAGGAAGATATTTTTGGTCAAGAAATCAAATGACTCATTTGTGGATCCGAAGAACTATTTTGGGACAGAGTATGTGCCTCCCCGGCACAGTCCCATGCTGGTGCTTGCAGCCCATGATTTGCTGAGGATCTTAAACTGCCCTGGGTAGGTGGGTGCAGAGGGGACATTGCACCCCCAAGCCTCCTGGATCCCCCCGGATTATGAGCCCCAGAGACCGCCGGTGGCCAGAGATGTTGTGCAATCCCACTGTACACATTTCAGTTCGGTCCTTACCCTTTCCGCCCTCCGGCCGGGTTTGTTATACAGAGGAAGCTTGTTAGGAGCCTCGACAAACAGACAGGAAACCGAGTCTTTCACTGTGTGTACACATTGTCTGCCGGGGGCTAATTTTGAACAGAAAAAAACTTATTTATTTCTTTTATTTATAAATCCTGAGCCTTGCGCTTTGAAGGCCAGCACATGCTCTCGTTGGGCTAGGAAGTGTGCCGGAGAGGGCAAGGGGAAGAGCAGCCGTGGCGGCACAGAGTGGCCGTATGAAAGCCTGGCTCCGCCGTGCACGGCGCCACGTGATAAGGCGTGGGGTGATGTCCGTGGGGTAACGGCCAGCAGGGATGGTGCAAACACCACAGCTTGTGTTGGGCAGCCCCGGGTGACAACTGCTTTTGGGGTGGAGACTCCACCAAAGACCTCATGGGCATCCCCTGGGTCAACGATGGTGAAGGTGATGCTGGGCTGCAACCCACATCACCCGGAGGGGGCTGCAGTCCCAGGCAGCTCTACATCCCCATGGAGGCTTGGGTCATGGGGACGCAGCGCCAGCGAGATTGTGTGGCCACCACTTATGTCCACCCTTGGAGGCATCACTGCTGGCCTCGGACACCACCTCTGGAGAAGCCACTCAGGTCCCCACCAGCATGAGAGGCCAGGCAAGGGCTGCCGCGCACCCACCCCGCTGGCCCCTGGGACTCTGGTGAAGCCTTCAGGGATGTCAGAAACTCCTTTGGAGACGTATTTTTTTTATATTTTCAATGTACCGGTGGGTATTTCCAGGGCAAGGTAGTGTGATACAGGCAGGCAGATATTAGTCACCGCAGCAGACTTTAAAAAGTGAAAACATGAAGTCGAAAGCTACTGAACCTGTGGCAACTTCCCAAATCCCACCCGAAAAGTAGCAAAACTCACCTAAAAAGGCACAAAAAAAGTAAAAGTTCCATCATCGCTTTTTTGGGGTTGTTTTTTTTTTTTTTTTCTTGTTGTTGCTGTTGTTTTTGGAGAAACATCACGCTTTATTCCGAGAAAGGGGAAGCTCTGGGGCCATCAGCTCTGTGGGATTGTGCATCTCCCATGGGTGCCCCCACGGGAGAGCAAAGATGTGGGGGTGAGCCCCAGCACCCCAGGTTGCATCAGGGCTTGGGCAACACAAGAGCGATGCTGAGGTTTCTGTGGCAGAGCCGGGAGGTGCAGGATGAGACACGCGGGTGACATCGAAGAGGAGAAACCTCTCCTTTTCCTCACCCTCTCCCATTAGGGCTTTGCACAGATGGGTTTGGGCATGGGGCTTCTCCATCTCTCCACCTCCTACATAGCCCCATCCCACCGGCAATCTCAGTCTCAGCTGCACCGAAAAGACACACCGGCCATAGCGGCTCTTTTCTTTATTTAACCCTGCCCGACCCCAGGATTGAGGAGTCACTTCCACATTCTCGGCTGGCCACGGCCAAAAAGCCCTTGAGCCGTTTCTGCTCCTCCTGCCCGGCTGGTCTCGCTTGCAGATGCTCAAACCACACGCGCCTTTGCCCAGCCCGGCCTGTCGCAGATGGACACGGTTAAAAATACGTAAAAACACTGCTTGGCCGCAGGCGTCCTGCGAGGGTCTCGCAGCCAGAGCAGCTGGGGCGCAGAGGACGGGATAAAAATAGGGGTGCGGTGCGAGTTTCAGAAGATCCCGAAACACAAGGTGAAACTCGGTCCGGGTTAACGGAAGAGCTGAGCGTCTCGAAGGGCTTGTTTCTGCTCAGGGAGGCTCAGCAGGAGAAATGTGGGAGCCGGGTAGCTCTTTGTGGAGATAGCAGGGCATCAACATCTCCTCTGTGCATCACTCCTGTTTGCTCTTTGGGGCTCACCCCCCAGGTAAGGGGTTGTCTTTCTGAGGACCAGAGGTGCTAAACACTTGCCGTACCCCCAGATTTTCTTTTGAGGATGAAAAACTGTGGGTTTGGCCCTCTCACCTCCTGTAGCGAGTCCGGGCTTTCATCCAGCCCAGCATCCCTCTGTAATTGCACACATCCCTGAGAGCATCCGTGCAAATTGGCTGCCCCCTATCCTGCCCCGAGAGGATGCTCAGGCCCCCCAGCCTTTTATAAAGGTAAAATCTTTATGAGGTAGGGTAAAATCTCTCTTTGATATTTCCAGCCGTGAGCCACAAGCCAGTGCCATGCCTGAAGGTTTGCGGTCCCATCCGGGTCCCCTCGTCCCACCACCAAGCCCAGGGGAGCCCATCGAGGCTCCGTCCCCCCCCACCTTGCACAACCTCACTGGTCCTTCTCCTTCCTTGCACTGGGTGAAATCAGAGCTGTTATTTCAAAGAGCAGCTTGTGATTTATCGCTGTAATCTCAACCACAAGTTGAGCTGGCAGTAGTTAGGGGAGCCACGAGGAATAAGCGAAGGGTTAGCTATTAATTTCTGCATCCTCTCTGCTCTTGAGGTTTTTATTTCTTCAATATAGAGCGAGGAAATATGGGTTTCTGCTGAGTAAAGTGGAGAAAATGAAAAGGAAAAAAAAATTGCCTGGGATTTGTGCTGAAGTAGCTCATGTTGGGCCATTTCTTTACATACTGTTAACAAAAAAAGCAACTTTCTGAACTTTGAAAGCCAAGGTCATTGCAGAAACTGAAGGCACCAGCCCTTTCTCAGCAAGGGCAACACCCTGGGAAGGAGAGTGGAGCTGTGCTGGCCAGTCCACAAGCAGAATTGAGTAGGGTTTCTTCTCTCTTTCCCCCTTTCTGCCTCTCCATAAGTCACTTTTACGGCTCTCAGCTGCTGTTCTGGAAGGCGCAGCTTTGCACTGTTGTTAATGAGTCTTTAAATCAAGTGGACAGCAGAAGGGTGGTGGTGGCCAAGTCACACACGGTGTCTCCTTCCAGAAAGGGCTGGGCTGGGGCTGCACAGCCCAGGTGGGGCGTCAGAGATGCAGGAAACTCCCAAACACTGACCGTCTGTGAAGAAATCGTATTTTCATCTTTATTATCTGATTTTTTTCTTATTTTGATCTTTATTTATCTATAATTCGACGGCTTATTCAATGCTTTAAATTCTATTTTGTCCAGCTTTGCCTTTCTTTGAAGGACCTGGAAGCATTTTTTTTTTTCGCTAAATATCAGTGACATGCACATTATCTCATGTAATTTCAGACACTGCAGATCTAATAAACCCCCCAATTTTCCCAGATTTCCCAGCGCTGGAGCCTGGTAGAGCCCTTTGCATCTGAGACTCTGAGTTCCCGATGTGCTCAGAAAAAAAAAACCCCATCATTTTTTTACCTCTTTCCCTTCTTTTGCAGAAGAAAAGGCTCTTTTCCAGGCTTGCTGCAGACCACGGAGGAGTCAGACAGTGTTTTAACCCAGGCTGAGGAAATGACAAAGCATTAACTCCCCTGCAACGTACTGGAATAGTTTTCATTAAATACAATCTTTGCAAGAACCTCGCAGTTATTTTCCAAGCCAAGGGAAAAAAAAAAAAAAAAGTTTGTTCCTTCTTGGCCCTTCTGGTTTGCTAATCTACTTTGACATTTATTAGCAATTATTTATTTCCTTCCCCGTTGGCTGTTTATGGTGCAATTTTTCAACAAAATGGGCATTACTCAATAATAACCTCTGCAAAAAGGCAATTAGGAAATGTGAAGAAGTGTGTTGCAGGGGTGGCGTACAGAGATTGTGGGCCTTTTCCCATCTACAAAATCTCATTTTCTGGCTCAGATGGAGCTGAAGATGCCGCGCTGGGCAGCAGAAATTGGCCAGGATCTGGGACTGGAGCACCATAACCTTCACCTCATCCTTTCTGCAATGGACCCAGGGGCTTGTCCCTGCTCTTTGCAGCCTTTGCAAGGAGCAGCAAGCTGAGAAACACATATTCAGGAAGACCTGCTTTCGCCGTCTCCTGGGTAATAATTTTCTTTCTTCCCTTTGAGTTTCGGTGATGAGGAAGATCTGTAAGAAAACAGGATTCTTGTTCCTTAATGAAAATGCTCCATGCCGAAAGACTCCCACGAGTTCCCATAAAGCCACAAGGTAGTGCAAAACCAAAAAAAAAAAAAGTAAAAAATAACTCAACCTTTCAGTGCAGCATCTCTGGAACGTTTCCCCATTTTCCCCCTCCCTGGGGAGAGCTGTGTGCTGGCTGCCCGCCCTGCAAAATTCCCCCCCCCTCCGAGAGGTGGCTTTCCCAAGAAAGGGCTTTACCACGGCTTCTTGCATGCAAGAAGCCACAGCTGGGGAAAGAATGAGCTTTGCCTTGAAATAACGAAGCTTATACGAAAATAAAGCCCTTTTCTAGCTACGCTTGCATGCAGTCTTGTACCAATCACCCTGCATCCTTCCTGGCGGCTGCTGATGGGGAGTTGGGGCATGATGTTGAGTGCTGGGAGAAGGATTTGGGCATGATGTTGGCCCCTTTCTCATCCCACCCAGCTGAGGATTAATTGCAAAAGCCATCCCAGAAATTGCCGGGGCTGGTTGAAGGCAGGAAACACGCTAGAGAGGGGTGAGAGAACAGTGGGTGCTGCTCGAAGGCGGGGGACAGCCCGGTCCTGGTTCTGCTTGGCTGGAGCTGTCACCTAAAATAATCAGCCTCGACGCAGTATTTTTGCTAGTTAGGGCGACTTAATTTTCATTTTCCGACTGGTTTCCCGGCCAGGACACAGGCAAGGGGCTGGTGCAGGGTGCAGGCGGTGGTGAGGGCGTGGGGTTATTCAGCATCCCTGACACGGGGCTGCGGTAGGGTGCAAATCCCATGGATGGTGTGGGGTCCCTGCCGGGGTGTCTGTCTGTCTGTCCATCTGGAGCAGCTCCCTGAAGCTGGGTTGAGCAGAGCACACCCGGGGCTGAAGTTGGATGCTGTTATACCGTCTCTGCCCACCCATAGATACTGGAAATCGAACATCGCGCTGCTTGCTCGGCGATGGCCGTTTTGCACCATGACGGTCAGCCTGTTGGTCTTGCCGTAGGACCCGGACTGCTGCGCAGCAGGACCATCTATCCAGCAGAAGCACAGTATCATTTCTATAATAAACCCCCCTGTAGGTTACGATAAGCTTGTTAAATCATCTGCACTCTAATAGGCAATATACATAAACTTTCCGTAGACGCCAAACGCTCCTTGAGACAAGATTAAGCTCACCAATAACAAATCCAGCAGAGTTTCATCTATTTATATGAACCGTTAAGGCATACGGACAATCCACCGCGCATTTCTTTATGTCTGCCATGAATCGCACACTCCTCGGTGCTGTGCACTTACCGAGCCGCTCCCTCTGCTTATATTCAATATTTCCTCTGCACTTTAAGGGGCTAAAACCATTTCTCTTTGTGGATTCTTTTAAATTCCACCTCCAAAACAACTCTCCCTCTCACTGAAAGGGTGAACGTTTGTATTGAGGATCTTATACAGAGCCTGGGAATTATTTTACAGCTACAAACTTTTCTCATGTCTTATCAAAATTCAAATATCCTAATCCCAATGCTACTAAAAAAGCGAAGGTAAAAGTGTCTTGTTCAGTGTACGGATTTCTTTTTGGCCGCTTATTCTTAGTAGTTGCCATTGAAAAACATGCTTTTCTGTTTGTAGTAAATATAACAACATGGCTCGCTAAAAGAAAAAATTACTTTTAAGCAAGAAAAAGCAATCCCTGAAATTAGGAGTTTCAAATCCTTCTGGAAAATGTGCATGAAGATCATGGGGGAAAATATCTCACTAGAAATGAAAACTGCAGCCTGGAAAGTGAACAGTGGAAATATTCTTGTGTATGAACAGGAAGAATCTAGAGCCATTGAAAACCATTACAGTCAGCGTTAATTAGGGCTGATTGACTAAAAACAGAGTCCGACATAAGCTCGGCTCTGCTCGCGGGGCTGCTCAGAGCCCGCTTTGAGTCACTGTGAAAAACATGTGCTCAGTTGTTAGAGGGGAAAAAAAATAATACATATGAGCAGGTGGGATTTTCCATGACCCTGAGTGATGGAGGAGCCCAGCAGTGGGCATCAGCCCCAGTTAACGGAGACAGTGCCGTCTTCTCCCCAGCACCAGCCCCGTTTTCCAGCCTGGGAGAGTGACAGTGGATGCTCCCCAGGGTGGGAATGAGCGAGATCTCATCCCTGCCAGGGGTGTGCATCCCAGGAAATTTGAATGCAGGAACATGGATGGAGAAGCTGCACATGAAGCCCATGTCCTCAAAAGGTGGAAAACACAGGAGATGGAGGCTGTCCTCCTCCGTCCTGCTGGAGGCAGAGCTCCCATGGATGGATCCAGCCTCACTGGCAGTGCACGGATGACAGCCAGGAGCCCTGCCTCAGGCTGCCCCTCTCTCCAGAGAAAGTTTTAGGGCCAGGAAAAACCACTTCCCCAAAATCCTCACTGCTCTTTCACCACTGGAAGGGCTGAAGACCCTGTAAAAACCAGACGGGCGCATTGTCTGTTACCTGGGGGAAAGGTGGAGAACACGGAGCCAAAGCCTGGTGGAGGAGAGCTCTCTCCACCCTGGGATGCAGCTCCGCTTGGCTTTTGGAGCGCGCTGTCTGCCCGCTCAGAGGACGGAGAACCCCCAGGGCTCAGTGCAACCCCTGCTCTGCAGGGAGGGACCAGTCCCCCGGGACCCATCTCCCTGCCCCTTGCTCTGAACCCTGAAACTTCTGATTTAATGACTTTTCCGAGGCTTTGTGGATTTTTTTCTGTCGTAAATTCGTATGGCTTTGACAACCTTGCTAGCGAGATAAGCGCGTGATCCTGGCTGGGGGCCACGGTGTCTGCTGCCTTTTGCAGTGACAGGAGCAGGGCTGGAGCACGCACTGTGCATCTCCATCACCTATGGCTCAGTTAGGGGCTGGATGGAGACGGAGAACTCAAGCCCCCCTCCCTGCCTCTCACTGCAGGATTTTTTGCATGGTTCTGGGCTGGTTTGGCTCTGTTCCCGCTTCTCTCCCTCCTCCCCACGCACATCGCTCCCCTTCCCTCTGTGCTCCAGCCGTAAATGTAAAACGTAATGGCACGCTCAGGGTCTCACTATTATTCACCATCCTCTTTCTTATACAACTGAGCAAGCTGGTTTTGCTCTTTTGACTCACCGATGGTCCCTCCACGGAGCGTTCGCAGCAGGAACCAAGCTGTGAATCAATACGGTTAATTCAGAAACTAGTAACCGGCGTGAATAATTTAAAATCTTCTCTGGAGTGGGCTGGTTTGCCCCTGTGTCTGCGGGGTCCATTCTCTGCGGAGGGCTTTCCTTGCACTGCCAAGTGGATGCTTCCCTCTTTGGTTTTTATTTTTTTCCTTCAGAAAAACAGATTTTTGTATCAAACTCCACCCCTTGCTCCTGGGAGCCGGCTTGAGAGGTGGGGGGAATGGGACCCGTTGCTGCCCAGCGGTGCCGGCAGCCTCGGAGAAAGAGTCTGAGCGCACATCCGAGCTCAGCAGCTCCGAACAGAGCACCGTGGGGAATTGCTGCCGCAGACCCTTCCCAATGAGCTGCCTAATTGACTGTTTAATGACCTGTTTTACAGCGATGCCTCTAACTGTCCTGCCGTTGAGTTTTAAAGCTCTGCTATGCGAGCCTGGCTCTGGGTATGGTCCTGGGAGCCAGGAGGAGGGGACGCAGGTACTGTCTCTTCTGCCCCCATCTTGGTGTCCCCTACAGCAGCTACATGGTCACCCTGTGATCCCTGGGGCTTTGGCTGGGTGGCCGTGTCCACGCATAAACTACAGCAGGGCTGCGGGTCACTTCCCTGGCTGAGCCCTCGAGCAAACCCAGTTCCACGTACAAATGATGATTTACTGCATCCAAACGATGGGGAGCTTGAACTCAGCCATGATGCAGCCGATAAAAGCCAAAGGAGACCCAGCTGCTGGGTGGGAAAGCTTCGCCTTTACACATGACCCTGCCCTTTGTGCCATGGCACGTTCGAGGCATGTCCATGAGAAAGGAGATGCCTGTTCTCTGCCTGCACACAGCTTTTTGGGGTCCTGGAGCCGGAGTCGCTCCCTGGCATGTAGCTGCCAAGGTGGCTGGTAGAGGAACAGAGAGTGCTTTATATTTAGGAAGTTAAAGGGGGACTGAGTTCCCTAAAGGGATGGACCGAGAGTGAGGAAGGTGGCAAATAGGCAAAAGCACACAGCTGCTGGAGCCAGAGTGGGGACCTCTGTCCCCTCTGTCCCCTCTGTCCCCCCGATGTGTGTGTGGGGGCACATGGAGCTCCCAGCGCCCAACTTCGCTGTGCCCAGGTCACACCGAGCCACATGATCTGCGGGGTCGGAGCAGCAACAACAACAACAGGAACAATCTGTGGGAGAGGAACTTAGGATGAGCCCAACTTCTCTAAAAGTATAAAAAGACCCCGGGGGCCGCAAAAGGCATTGACTTGCACGTCCTCTCCTCCCGCCACCGCTGCCGCCTCGCAACCCTGACGGTTGGGAGCCGGCGTTGTCCCAGCGTTGTGCAATACCCTTTCTGTGCACTTGGCATCGGCTCCCCCCCCCCCGCCCCCCGCCTCCCCGGGCGGGGC
>VXBO01006643.1:108937-210337 GCA_013400135.1 Rhinoptilus africanus | reverse complement strand
CAGTGAGTAGGCTGGGGGGGGGCACAAGAAGCTGGGAGGGGACACAGCTGGGACAGCTGACCCCAACTGACCAAAGGGATATTCCATACCATGTGACATCGTGCTCAGTATATAAATCCAGGGAAAGAAGAAGGAAGGGGAGGATTTTCAGAGCGATGGCCTTTGTCTTCCCAAGTAACCGTTACGTGTGATGGAGCCCCGCTTTCCCGGGGATGGCTGAACCCCTGCCAGCAGATGGGGAGCAGTGAATGAATTCTTTATTTTGCTTTGCTTGTGCACGTGGCTTCTGCTTTATTTATTAAACTGTCTTTATCTCAATTCATGAGTCTTTCCTCATTTTGACTCTAGTGATTCCTGCCCCCTTTGCAACTGCGGGCAGTGAGCGAGCGCCCGTGCNCCTGCCGCTCGCCTGCCTTCCCAGGAAAGGAAACAACCCCACCGATGCGTGAGGGTCCTTCGCAAGAGAGCAAACAGCTCCGCTCAGCCTCTGTCCTGCTCAGGGGTTTCACCTGGGTGATGCTCCTCGTGAAAGGAGTGAGCGAACCTGCAAAAATCCACCCCAAATCCCATTAAAGAGCATTAGGGGAAGGAGTATCTCTGCTTCCTATCAAAGGATGCTCATGTANCGGGCAGTGAGCGAGCGCCCGTGCGGTCCTTGCTGCCGGCTGGGGTTAATCCATGACAGCAGCTCAAAACAGAAGCGGGGCCAATTAATTCAAAGTCAAACGGATTTTCAGCATCTTGCCAGGTAGTCACTCACTAAACACAGCTACACCAAGGTTTGTGATGGTTTCTGGGGTCCTATTCCCATCAATTTCCTCTTTTTCCCTGGATTTGTTGGCATCTTCATGTGCTGACATGTACATGTCCCTTGTATAGCTCTGTGCATGTGCCCTGAAGTAAGGCGTTTAGACAAAGACGTTTTAAAGCCTACTTTTGGCTTGAGGAAAAAACTGTCTCTGTCTGAAACCTTCCAAATGGTAGAAAAAGATCCACTGAAAATTAAGGTGAAGGTTGTCGGGTGGCCCCACTCCGGATCAGCTGATAGAAAGGCACGTCTTGCGCACAAGCCTATCTCCAAACCAGACCTGGTGGCACTCTCCAGGCGATGGGTCGGATGCTGTGACTATCGAGCACATCTTACAATGCATGTGGCTTTTTTCATGGGTTACGAGCTAAGAAAAAATATGAACCCATGTGGAAAACCTTGCTTCAATTGTATCCTTTGGCCACCACACCTGCAAGGCTGTGATAGAAACCGTGCAGCGCTGTGGCTTTTTCTCCTAGCCCGGAGGAAAACATTTTTCTGACTGGAGAGAGGGGAATAACAGGGGAAAATTTGATCTTAAGTTCTAGGTACTTCTAGCTGCTAGAAAATTACTATTAAGGCAAACTGATGAGAGCAGCGAGGAGGAAAACTCAAAATATAATGAGATTTAAAACTGTAGCCCACAGCCACTTGCAAGACAGCTGTGACTTTTGTGTTTCAACACTTTCTCTAGCAAGTCACTTAAAAGAGCCAGGAGTTGAGATTCCAGGAATTTTGGTGTTTTTGTTATGTTTTGTTTTTTAACTAGTGGGAAAGGAGGAAGAAACAGACGGAGATGCTGCTTCTGAACTAAAATTACTGTTTAGAGAAGGACATCTGCGGTGCAGCTTTGAGAGTGAAGGTCCTCAGTGTTTGGGCTGTTCTCCTTCAAATGTCACCTCCTGACGCTGGGAGAGGTATGAAGACTGGAAAGGAAAGTGAAAGATTGCAGACATCCACTTCTTCCTTTAGTAATACTTGTTCACCTGGAGAGGGGTTGCAATGAAATGGAAACCTGGTTTTCAACCTGGGGTGCAGGGCTGGGGACACCCCCTAGCTGGCCTTCCCAGTTTGGGATCCCTGTGCAGTGGATCTGGACTGGTCCCAGCTGCTGGAGGCCTTTTGGGGACGTGGGAGTTGCCGAGAAGTCTGACAAACCATTCATAAAACTTCTGGGACAGTATTTGTAAAAGCCAAGCACATTCCGCCCCCTGCCCCCGGCATCAAATAAGTGACCTTTGTCTTGGCTTTTATTTTCACTTTCGAGCTCTTGCCTTGCAGAGGTCAAGCGGTTTAAAAAGCTCGGCAGAATTAAAGAGGCAAGATTAATTCTCCCAGTTATTTTATCTTTCTGGCTACAAGGTCACCTTACTTTTGCCAGGGTCAATCATTTTGCAAAAAATCAAAATATACCAAAACACCACAATTTAGACCCCAGAGAACCCAGGAAACTTGTGTTAAAAAGCACAATCTTTGTAAAAACACCCTTTTGCGTCTCTCCATTCGGAGAGTCTTTGCAGTTCTTGTTTTTCAAAAAAAGGAAGAATGATTCTGATGTAACGATGGGACTCCAGGAGCTGGAGATTTATGGGGGAGAAAAACCCCAAGTATTGTACAACTCATCATAAAGCGGTGAAAAACCACCTGCGCTTCCCTCTAGTCTTGTTAAAACGTCTCTGCAATAGGTACCGCCACTTTACTTCTTGAATATGGTTTGGTTTATAAGAGTATACCCACGCAGGGCAAGGAGTGTGCAAGTGAGGCCATAAACCTCCATCAGCTATAGCGTGCTGCTGTTATTTAACCCCTGATTATTTAACCCCTATAGTAAGGACACGGTATCTCTTATCGGGGCTCAGTGGGAACACCGCCTCCCCCGTGCACTGATAGCAGCAAACCCCCAATCTGGAGTTAAACATTAATGAGCTGTCACCACGCTGGATTACCAGAAGTCTGTTGGGCTAAGGTCATCCTTAGGGATGAATGGCGAGGCTTATTTTAACTATCCCCAGGATACGGTGGGTCAGGGCCCTGTGGGGGTCAGCGGTCCCTAGCGCGGTTGAGGTCTCTCTCGGCTAACGTCAAGACTTCATCAGACTTCTTGCTTCGGTCTTGTGGTCCAGCGGCTGCTTCCCTCCAGATGTTTAAAGGGAAAAAAGCAAGAGAGGTGCGGGGAAGGCTTGGTTTCTGAAAGCCCTTTCATCGCTCCCTTTGTTACTGTTAATGGGATAGCACATGGTATTCTTGTCGTTCAGGTGAACCTCTTCAGATGGTGGCTTCAGCTGAAGGGGCATGTGGCAGTGAGCTCCCCAGTCTAATTACCTCTTGCCTAGTGAAAGCGCTGCCCTTTGTGGGGGGGGGTTAATTTCCCATCCATTCCTTTCATCTAATGGCTTCTTGTGCTTGGAGTACAAGCCATGAAAACAGCTCTTAATCTACCTCCTGCCTCCCACCAATTATTTAATACCTGTATTTTATTCCTTCTCATTTGTCTTTCTAACTACCCTAATTTTTCCAGTTTCTCTCATCAGCATTTTCCCAAGCTCTTTATTGTTTTCTGATTGCTGTAATTCTGCAATATCTTTTGGCACTAAACCACAGCTCCCCAGAGGAAGAGGCTCATGAATTTATACAGCGACATTATGCAGGTTTTTCAGACGAATCTCGGGGTTGATTCGGATGCTCAGAAATGCGTCTGCTGTTCCTACCTCTCCTGTCGCTGCATCCCTTTAATGAGCAGATACTCAGAAATTAGAAAACAGAAACTGCACAAGCAATTTGCTCCCGACTCTTGGTATAAAGAGGCATGAAAGTCTGGATCAAGGTTTTTGGAGACTAAGTGCTTGGTCTCCTCCGTCCTTCCCCACTCTCTACACCTCTGACTTGGCAGGCCATTCCTCTCGTCATTTGTCAATACAAGAGTTTCAGCCTGGGAGGAAATTTTCCCCATGGTACTAATTTCTTTTTCTTCTCGCAACTGAAGCACATTTGAGAATTTGTTCCTGAAACTTCCCATGTTCTAATTTTACATGACGGGGCTGTCAGAGTCAGCGCGATAGAGAAACGAGATCTCCTCCGCAGCTTTGGGGTGACTGTGCTGCCTTAGAAGGGGTGATGAAACTCAGAGGCTGTTCCCTTGTTCATTAATACCAAATTTCCTACCTCAGCTCCAGGGGTTTTACATGACAAAGACTCAAACTGGGCCCAACATGACGTTCGTTAAATCCTCTTTCAGTGACACCACCTCTTTTTTTCTCACTTGGCAGAGGAATTTGCCTTCTAACCAAATACTTGAATGCACTCATGTCAGAAAAGGAGTTTTAAATACGATCAGTATGAGGAAATACGTTGGGGTGCTGGGAAAAAACATGTTCCCTGTGAGCTTATTTATCTTACAGACTAAGGATTGGGTGAGACAGGAGCCAAACGTTGCTCTAAGGTTGCTTCAAGCAAACTTTTTTTTTCCCCTTTTCCAGTAATTTGTTTCTGTTTCCATCAGAGTGTGGAATTAAGAGAGTCACAAATTACAACGAGAGATTCCGCTTGTGAAATAGTCTGCGTTTTTTGAAGGACAAGAGGATGCAGCTGCACGGTAAGTGCCGGTGGGTGGATGGAGGTGTATGCACCCACGTCAGGATCTGGTGGAATTGCACTGACCGGAGACCAGCGTTTGGGTCTCTGATTCTTCACAACTGTTTCTGCTAGCTCATCCCGCTTGAAAAGACCCAATAATTGCAAACTGTGTTGCTGGTGAGGACAAAAGCCAGTGCTCCCCTAAAGGCCCCCCAGGAAGGATGCTCAAGGTCAGAGTGGGAAAGTGGTTTCCTTTATGGCTTATTATTTATCTGCCTCCTCTCGAAGGCAGGGTAGAGATGAGCAGAGACTGATGTGTGATTACTGCGTTGGGAGGGTCTCAGAAAAGAAGATCCAAACATCTTCAGTTCTGGGAAGGTTGGGTTAGCACCCGGTGGTAGGCTTTGACCTCTGTTGTATGTCAGCCAGGACCTGCAGTGTGAATTTGCAAATGAACCTCAGATCAGGGTTCTACCATGAATCGATCAGCGTATGCCTAAGGTGGTGTAGTCCCAAGGGCTTTGAGGCTGAGGTCTGTAAATATTATCTACTACCCATGAACAGAAATCAGTGTCCATCTGCTCCCAAGATTACGGGCGGCAGGAGGAAGACCTTTCCTCAGCTGGACCGGGGTCTCTCTGTTAGAATTTTTTTCCCATGCCAGTTGAAAACAAGAGCAACATGCGTCCAGCTTGAGGCCAAGCCTTGGAAATCGTCCCAGAGCCACATTCAGTATCAGTCCTCGTGGACAATACTGTTTTCTGAGCCCCAGTTTGCTGGTTATCATTCGCACAGGTTCTCAGGGTGTCTGACAGCTCATCCACTGATGCTCTCCATGGCTCACGGTCCCAGATGCCTGCTGGGACTCTGTTTTTGGAGTCCACATGTGTTGTCACCTTCTGCAGAAGGGGAAAAAACCCCTTTCCCCTTTTCTGGCCTTGCGGTGTGTTGACGGGAGCAGGTCATGGGACAACCTGCCACGTGGAACCAACCGACTGCATCTCTGTGTGGTTCAGTCTCACCTCTTTTTTTCCTCGGAGAGGCCAGATTATGACCATAAAAGGGAATAACGGAATATTGGGCGAGGAGCCCTGCCCCAATTGGCTGAGCACCGATTCATGATGGTTTCGGGGGAAATAACCAGGTCGGAGTAATTTTTGGGCTGAGAATAAAAACAATGCAACAAAACCATGTGGTTCACCATTGAAACCAAAGCAGGACTTTCGGTGTCGGTGCCTCCCGTTGTTCTTGGTTCCACCTGCGTGAAACTGCAGCAGGGCCCTCACTTCCGCATGGGCACAGCGGCTCAGCCGCACAGAGCTCCCGGTTCCCATAAAACATCTCTGTAGCCATGACCAGATGTTGCCATCTAGGGTAACATCTCCTGGAGACGAACTGAAAGGATCTGGCGGCCAGGTTGGCCAGGAACCAGAATGCAACCACCTCCTGTCAACCCATAAAACACCTCTGAAGCCATGACCAGCTGATGCCACCTAGGGTAATGTTTCCTGGAGGTGAACTGGAAGGATCTGGTGGTCAGGTTGGCCAGGAACAAGAACTGCAACCACCTCCTGTCAACCTGGTGGCCTTCTGAGTCGGGAGAGTCCAAGCACCAGCTTCTTGTGGTTGAGTATCTATGTATCCATGTCTGAAAACCAGCAGAACAATGCCCCTCCATGCCTGAACATCTCTTCCATGCAACCCTCGTTAGACCACTTGCATGGTTAAAAACAGGATTTTAATCTCCTGAGGCACTCGCCCAAAACGTGCCACCAGCACTGAATTACAACGTTTAATAAATACAATAAAAAAGGCTGAGAGGGTTTCCTGGAAACTTTAGCAGCCTTGTGTTGAGAGCAGATGTTGGCGGCAAGCAAAGTTCTTGTAAGCTGTAAAGGCATTTTCCTGTTTAATGATTAGCCTGAGAAATCTGACGGCTGAATTAGGGTATTTGTGCACAGGAGCATGGAGAGCCGAGGTATCAGCTTCTCCCCTTCTGGGAAGGCCGCTCCCATATGAATTTTTCACTCATTGCCTTCACCCAATAAGAAGATGGTCTTATGGTTAATGCTGTTCTTGGAGTTGGAAATGTCCTCTTGTCACGGAGCCGATGGCAATCTTGTGCCTTGCCTTGTGTGCTTAGGGTGGCAGCGGGGCCATCTGCAATGGGGAGACTCTCTTCTGGAGGATGAACCCAACCGCCTGCAGAATGAGACAGCAGCCTGGCTGCTGTGCTGGAGGATGTTTGCATTAATCACCTCCCAGAAGATGTGGCTCTGGCAGCCTTTGGTTCCTTCCTTAAATTGAAATGGGGTGTTGGTCTCCCCCTCACTGGCTGCTCCTGGCAGCATCAGGTTGATCATCTACTCCTTTGGAGAGTTCGACCAAGTCCAAGGGAGATGCGCCTTGCGGGTGGCTAGGCAAACTCCGCAGCCTGCTCTGTTCATTCCTTTCTTCAACTTTCCTCCCCATTCCTCCTTGCATCCACCCTTCCCTCCCAGTCTCCCCCCTTTTCCCTGGGCAACCCATTTTGGATAAGCACCGGCGATGCTGGAGATGGTCCTGCACCATCACCCAACCTCTCCTTCTCCATCAGGCCCCTTCCTCTGCTCTTGCCCCAGTCCCAAGTACCTTTTGCTCTCCCGTGGTAGCAGTGTCCTGGTTCTCCTCGCTCCACCGCCCGCTACAATTCCTCTCCCCGTTACCACTGCAGCTATTTCTTCAGCAGCGACCGCAGCGGCGAGCCCTGGGACCTATCGCAGCATCGCAAGCCATGGTGCTTGGGCCCACAAAACCAGAGGGGAACCACAGCATCTTACTCATTGGCACCGGAGCGATGCTACCCCATCGCCTCCTTCCCAGTGGGCAGTGGTTTGGGGAGAGGGGGAAGAGGTGGCTGTACTCATCTCAGGGCAGAGCGCCTGCTCCAGGGCCATTGGTCTCCTCCATGACCATCAGCCCAACATCTCCGAAACCAGCCTGGGCTGCAAAAGCCAAGGTCTGGGTAAAGCAGGGACGAAGGTGGTGTTTGAAGGTTTGTCATCAGTGTGGTTCAGGGTAATGCTGGTGGTAAAGCGGCTCTGAAAGCTGCAGCAGGGACCTGGGTAGAGCCAGCCCAACCGAAGGTAGCTTGCTGCTTGCTGCATTTTAGTGCGTAGACTTGAATCATCAGGTCTTTGGGTCTAAACTGTGTGGCTCATGCCGTATACACGAAAAAACTTGCTGCAAGTACAGCATAAGCACTCTGGGTATTTCAGGTTGTCCTCATAATACCTCCCCGGGGCAGAGTTGTGCTGGTGTCCCCCTTGCACAGGTGGCAAACGGAGGCCAGGGGACACAGAGCAATTTACCCAAGGCTGCAAAGGAAGCCTGCGGCAGAAGCACATTGAATCTGCCTCCAGCTCCCACCCTAAGCAGGCTCTAGTCTCCCAGACCGCAGGTTTCCTCCCCAGCCCTTCGGTCCTAACCCCAAACCAGCCTGCAGAGAGCAAGAGGGAATTGCATAAACGCCTTGGCTGCATTTCAGAGAAACCCCCCGGACATTGCCTGGGTGCCCCCGGGATGCTGGCAAGCCCAAGTCCTAGGCGCATCCCAGATCCTGCGCAAAGGACACCTGGTCCTTCTCAAAGCAGCCAGAGAGAGTAAACTAGAAGCTTTTAAGGATAATTCAGACTCTTCAAAGGACAGTATCCCTTATCAAAGGGCCGCTTTCCCCCAGCAGGATGGGGACACTGCCACCGTGCCAGGCCACATGCTGCACAGCGCCTGTGGACAGGCAATAAAGCCGAGCAAGATGCAGCAGGGTGAACTACAACAGGCAAATGAGCACTGAAAAAAACAATAATTAAAAACAACAAAAAAAAGAAGCTTTAACTACATGACGGCTTTGTTGAGACCCTGTTCCTGTATTTGCTTAGCAGAGGGCTATCTTTATAAGTCCTTGCTACCAGATGTGCCTGCATTTGCATGTGGGGTGAAGGGAAGGGATGCTCAGCGGGTCCCAGGGGTGCTGGCTCGCTGCTGCAGCCGGATGGCGATTGCCACCCAGTGGCTGTGTGCGCCGCGCTGCCTCTCCGCCTTGCAAACCCCCTGAAAATAAAGCATCGCTCCTGCAAGCGCAGGTCTCTCGGCAGCTGAACCTGTTGCTTTTCTCCTCGCTAGCGATGGCGAAGCCTCTGACGCAGTCCTCCTGTGCTCGGGGCGCTCCCGTTTCACAGCCAGGGTGGTTTGACTCTGTGTGGGAGATACAAAACAGCTTTTTTGTTGTTTTTTTCAGTGCAAGTCACTCTTGCTGCTGCTGAGCAGCTGGGTTAGGGTTTCTCTGCTCTACCAGGCTCATCTTTCTGACACATGTTAGTCCGTACCCCGACCAAGCACTACCCCATCCTCAAACCCTTCGCCGCCAGCACTGCAGGGACCCAGGAGAAACACGCTCACATCTCCACAGCCCCTTTTATTTCTTTTCTCCACCCTGGGCTTGCTCCTCAGCACAGGTTGTGGCAAACAGTAAGTCTGGAGATAATTTCTATACCTGTGGCTGCCGCAAGTTTCCATTACAGAGAATGTGGTCAGAGACAGCCCAGCCATCAGCGTCCTGCAGGGACCTGGGCTTAGAGCCCTTCCTAGCTAATCCTTCCCAAGCAGGACTCATTTTCTGCTCTTACTTACTTTCTGCCTAGAGCCTAATCAGCAAAACCCTCACAGCAATTGCATTCCTCTCCTAGGGGTCTTTTCCAGCTATATTTAACATTTTTGCATGAACATTGCCTGTAGAAGGCATAGTCAAGAAAGAGAATTACTGCTATTGCCCACAGCAGAGCTAGTTCAACTCCCAAAGCAGGCTTTTTTTTACCCTTATTTCCATTACTTACATAGCAAACAAGCCTCACCTTTATATAGACGCCTCCCCAACACACTTATTTGACCACAGTCCCTTTCAATTCAGCAGGGTGCAGCCTGATATGGCTAATGAGGCTAATTGGGAGCAGAGGGAAAGGAAGTGCTTTTGCTGCAGCTTTTTTTTTTTTTTTTCTTTTTTTTTTCTGGTGCTGCAGTGGTTGGGGCAGGTCATGTACCTTGTTGGCTGTGTAACCTGTGTGCTTGGGTTGTAAGTGTTTGCTGAAGGGAGGTGAAAGGATTGAGCTACTTGGTTGTTCCTTTTTGCTTACAGCTGCTGCTGGAGTTGTCAGGCCAGCGTATTTCCTGAATTTGGTTTTAAATGTATGCCGCATCCCTTGGAAAAGCTTTGAGTGGGCTGTTCCTGAGCTATAGCTGTCTGAGCCTGTGTCAGAGTTAATGGCTGCTAGCAGATTTTCTTCAAGGCTTTGCTATTGAGCATAAATTACCCGATCCCAAAGGTGCAGGGAGATAACCATTTCTCCAGAAACCCTTCTGGTGGGCTCAGGCGATGGCTGGCAGGGGTGTGCAAGTGCTGGGGGGCATCGGCTGCTCGCGCTCTGCCTTTGGTTCCTCCCCATCGTGGGGCACATGGGTGTCCCTCTCCTTTACTCTGTTCCATTCCTTGGGGGATTTCTGCTTAGAAAATCCCACTAGGCTGCTATACAAGGAGAGAATTGCCTGCGTTCACTGATAAATAATGCTGTGGTGTGTTTGTGTCCCGGCAGCTGGCGGAGCTGGGTGTTGCGTTCCCTGCTCCCTCGCCCAGGTGATGGGAGCAGCCCAGGAGGGCTGCTCAGGGTGCTGTTTCCCAGTGACATCCTTCTTTACCAAAACAAACTTTGGAAAATGAGAAGGACTCTTTACTTCTCAGGGGGAATTTGGGAGGACCCAGGTGCTCCGTGTGGGTTTGTACTGGGTGTCCAGAGACAGAAAACTCAGTTTGGCTCTAAGCCCCTCCTGGACTGAACCCTGACACCAGCTGTGCAATACCAGTTCTGGGGGGGGGCACTCTGAGCAAAACCCCTGTTTAAGAAGAAATTAATTTCTTAATTATGCTCCTAAGGCCCGGGGTTTAACATAAAATCTCTTCTCAACTGCCTGCTTGCAGCAATCACATGGTGCTTTTGCGAAGATAAAAAATCCCAGGGCTGGTTGTTCCAGCACTAATTGCAGACTGGCTCTGAAGCTGCTTGGGCACCTGAAGGCAGCGCCGCAGAAGTATTTCGTACACGGCGCCCTGTCCCCTGCCGCAGAGCTGATCCCCTCCTGCAGGAGAGCATTCGTGGGAACGGCTCGCCCACTGCTAAACTTTCTCTCCATGCAAAACTTCTTCCCCGTTGCTCCTTCATGTCAGCATTTAGTTTGCACTTGGTTCATCTGAAAAAAGAAAAAAAGGGCAAAAAAAAAAAAAAAGCAGCAGCCTCCAAACCATTTCCTCTTTCTGCGAGACGCGCTGCTGAGCCAGGAGACAAACACAGCTTGTGGGGTTTGACAAGCTCTGACTGTGCATCTCCTTTGGGTTGGGTTTAGTGGGGGTGAAATCGGCCTTTTCTTTTAATATAATAGCTTGGGGCTGCTACAGATACTGCTGTGCTGAAAGGCAGAGCACTGGTGGGGAAGGTAGGAGCCCGTGGGTGCTGAGCTGTGTTGGCTGCGTGGTGCGGGAGATCTGCCCCAGGCTCTGCTGGGGGTCAGGGACCTTCCTACAAGCATCTTTTGTGGGCTTGGTTGGCCCAGGGATGTGAAAGCTCTTTGTTGGCTGCAGGGAGCCCAGGGTAAGTTGCATGGGCTGCAGGGCAGGTAGGACAAATCCAAGCTGCTGCATCCGTTGCTTGGAGAGGTGAAGGTGATGTTGTAGCAGAAGGAGCCTGAGCCCAGTTGATAGATGTCTGCTGGTGTGCCTGGCTAGATTGGGACCAAAAACTGGCCTGTGCTCACACACATAGCCACAGATAAACCTTGGTGGAGCCCTTTGTCTGGAGAAGGGTTAGACTTCACTGGGACCCAACCATGGAATGCAATCCATGTTTGTTATGAAAGAAAGCTCCTTCATGAAACCGCTGTGCCAAAGCAAACACACAACAATGCTCAAAGCAGAGAGTGAGAGAGTTGTAGGCGAAACTGGGTGAAAAGAGACAGAAAATTGGAAGGAGAAGGCTATGGAGGCACCAAACTCAACTTGGGTATGTATCTTGGGACATACCTTCCAAAAAGGCTGCCAAAAGCTTTTTTGGGCACGGCACTGGCTGAAGACAGGATGCAACAGGCACCTCAGACGATCTCTTCTGTCACCTGCGGGCAGGAGGGCAGGCTTGCGTGTTGAGTGCAAGGAGGTGGCATCCCAGCCCCACCACTAGGTTTTCCTCTTTGCAGGGACAACATCCCACTCCCGATCAACTGCTAAGACCAGTGCATTCTTGATGCCAACCCCTGTGGTTGCTCCTTTCTCCAGGAGCCATCCGAGGCTGGGAAGCAATCCCTGCTGGAAGCTGTGGGCAAGGAGCGAGCTCGGTGCAAGCTATGTGTAAGCTTGCTAGGTTTAGGTACACACATGGTCGCCGCTAATGCAGCGCAGACCTCGCGACACGGACATCCTCAGCCCCATGTGGCAAGGCTTGGGATACGAGAAGTGGAGAAGAAGGTGTTGAGGTGGGGAGAGCCCCGAAGCCTGACTGGGCTCTCCAAGGGGGAATCTGGGGCAGGGTCGGAGCTGGGGTGCTCCTCTCTGGCCACAACAGGGAGGTAGCCTCGTAAGGCTGAAGTTGGCTTCCCAAAAACCCCGGAGGTCACACGGGAAAGCTGCAGTGGGAGGAAGTGAGCGCAGCCGTGGGTTCGCATCAGAAATCCTGGGCCATCCTTTCTCCCTGGGGACACGGCTCCTGCAGATGCTGGTGCTCCAGGGGCCAGGACGCCAACCAGTTCAAGGAGCCGATCCTGCCAAAAATAACCTTTCTGAACAGACCAATGACTCTTGTTTTTGGCTGGATCAACTCCCCAGGGTGGCTCAGAGCAGGCACAGGGTGGGAATGTGCTGCAGAAAGGCTCTGTTGCAGCGCAAATTCAACTGAAAAGCCTTAAACTGCCAAGAAACTGCATCTGAAGAAGCCAGCTTTCCTTTTCTGCAGAGTTGTGCTCCAAAAACCTCTTCTAGGTCTGTACGTAGAGGTGGGTAGAGACCAGCCACCTTCAGGTGGGAAGGCAAGGGGCTACGCACAGGCTTGGAGCAAGCCCTGCTTTGGGTCACCTGCTCAAGCTCCTCCTGGAACAAAGCTCCTGCTTTTAGACCCCAAATTAAACTGGACCTTCATGCAGAGAGAGGAACCTCTTCACAGCTGGGAGGCTTTGAATCGGAATCTCCCTTTGAATTTTCTGAGCTGTTTGTATTAAGCAGTGCTTGTAACAGATTGACGCTTAAACACGGTGATTTAGGTGAATATCATGTTAGAATGCCTCAGGAGCCAGAAAACACTGTTTCTGTTGGAGTTCTTTGTTGAGATTAAATCATATTTTCCCATTTATTGTTGCCGATTAGCAACACAATATTTAGGATGCTAAATACGCACCAAGCGAGAGGGTTTTTGGCAGCCACCAAGCTTGCGGGAAGGAGCAGTGAGGCTAGAGGATATCTCCTGTGCCATTTGCCTGGAGTTAAGCTTTGGGTGGTCTCCTGTCTCATTAGATAAATGGCTGTCACGAAGTAAGGCCAGCTCCTAATGACCTCTCTCAGGGCTGCGCTCCGTTCAGCTATTTCTGCACTCTTTTGGGAGAGCGCCGAGCGTATTTTAGCATCTCTGTTTCTTAGCAAAACGCAGCCGCCGAAGCACATGGAGGACGTTGGGAGCTGTTTGAAGGCACTGGGCATTGCAAATGGGCCACCCGAATTAGCCGCCTGTACTGGGCAGCCACGCTGGGAAGGGTTTTGCACGGACCTTAGCTGGAGGAGATGCTGCCCTGGCAGCTGAGCAGCCAAAATATCACCCTTAGTGCTAACAAGAAAGCAGAAACTCAGCTTTTTCCCCTAAATCAGCCCAGAGAAGAGCCCTCTGGGGTTTCAAAATCTAACTTTTTCTCAAACTTCCTTAAAAATTTAACTTATTCCTTCACTAGGTTCTTTCTTTCCCTAAGGCGAGAGAGGAAGTGGAACCACCTACCCATATTGATTTTTAAAGTATTTGGTTTTATTCCAGACTATTCTACAAAGCTTCAGAAAAGCACAGTATTTAGATGCAAAGGTGAATGTTTAAGAAAGGGCTTTTGGATCAGGTCTTTGTTACTTTTAATACTCTATCCATCCACCTGGTCTATCAGTCTGTCACATAATAGTTAAACGGCTATATAAGTTGCCCAGCCTAGCAGGTGTTTTCCTAAATACCTTAATATAATGATTCTACTGCCTTTTTAAAATTGTGCCCTTGGCTTTGAAAACCTTTTAACAGTGGTGGCATTTATATTTCATTTCTACATATAACTACACTGTATTCTGTATTTTCACACAAATTTGCACATCTGTATAGTAAGTGTAAATAATACTCTTCACAAACATATGAAGCTTTTAAAACATTAATATCCCAGCTAAAGCCCATCCCAAGTTAAACTGATTTGGAGAAGAAATGAAGGCAAAAGCCTGAATTCTCCGTTTTTCTGCCTCTGCTACCCACTTCAAATGACCAGTTACACACTTCTTGGCTGCTCCATAGTTATCTTTTCCTACAGAAAGTTCTGATGCAGTGGGGAAGCTGCATTTGTCAGTGCTATTCCTCCGTTCCTGCCTACCCTGGCTTGCTATTAACAAAGTTTTACTGCCTTGTTGCAATGAACACATCACTTTATAGTAAATTTAGGAGAGCTGCTATTTTCTGTGCTGGTATAAACCACATATGAGCATTAGTTTGTGTGACCTGCATCTCAAAGCACCTGCTTTAATCCAAGCAAGACTGATTCTCGGTAACTTTTCTCTGAGCAATAGGGAATGGAAGGAAACATCGATATGAGATTGGACGGAGAAGGGATTGAGAGGAACACAGATTTCTCCACAGAGGTTCTGCAGTGTCTGGAGGAAGGTCCCTGGGAGAGCAATGCCAGGATTTGGAGATGGGAGGGGTTAGCCTGGGGGGGATACTCAAAGGAGATTTGGGGAGGCGAGGGCAAATGAGCCCAGCTACCCAAAATAGTGCCAGACTGAGCCCAGCGATCCTCTAGACTCTATGTGGCTTATGACATCCCGGTGAGCACCGGGGGGATTTGGATCAGGGCTTGTAGCATGGGACCCTTTGCCAAGGGACGGTAGCGCAGACCCCCCAAGGCTGATTCTTGCCCCTGCTCCAGGCGGCCTGGGAAGCTCCTGCTGCCTGGAGAGATTCTCATCCACCTTCTCTTGGAGACTGCCTCCCTCTAGTGAGAGACGGAGCCAGAGCACGGCCATCCTCCTGCTGCTCTGCTGCAGGCATCTTGGGTGCTGTGCTGCACGCATTGAGGGTGCTGCATGCATTTTGGGTGCTGTGCTGCACACACTGGGGGTGCTGTGGGCATCTTGGGTGCTGTGTGTGTGTCTTGGATACGGTGCTGCACATGTTGAGGGTGCCGCATGCGTCTTGGGTGCTGTATATGTTATGGGTCCTGTGCTGCGTGCAGCGAGGGTGCTGCATGCATCTTGGGTGTTGTACCTCTGTCTCTCAGGTGCTGTGCTGCACACATCAAGGGGTCTGAACTGCATGCGTTGAGTGTGTTACATGCATCGAGGGTGCTGCACTATGTGTGTGAAGGTTGCAAGGGTACTCAACTACATGTGCATGCATCGAGGGTGCTGGCAGGTCTCAGCCGCAGTGCTGCATGCCTCTTGGATATTCTGCCTTTGGGTCTTGTATGCTGTGCTGCACGCATTGAGGGTGCTGCAGTACATGTGTCAAGGGTGCTGCATTCATCTTGGGTGCTGTGTGTGTCTTGCATTCTGTGCTGCACACATTGAGGGTGCTGCATGCATCTTGGATGCTGTGCATCTGTGTCTCAGGAGCTGTGCTGCACACATCAAAGGTGCTGCATGCATTTTGGGTGCTGTGGATGTCTGGGATGCTGTGCTGCACACATCAAGGGTGCTGTGCAAGTGTCTCAGGTGTGTGTCCTGGATATTGGATAGGCCTCAAGTGCAGTGCATGTCGTGGGCGCTAGATTAACCGGAGCCCCTGAGCTGAGTGTGGGGCAGCTTCACGCCGGAGGATGCTGCCTGGGGAGCAGCGGTGATGCCTGAGATGGGAGGGTGGAGTGGTGCAGACAATTCCTCATCTGGCACAAGATCTACAAGTACACAGATGAATGGGCAGCTGTGAACCAGCAGCCTGAATTTATACTGAATTGGTGCTTTGCGTCAAGCGGCCGCTGTGTTTTTAATCTAATCCTAGAGCCCCCAGGCAGGATTTGTTGTGCTGCTGGATTTTTCATTTTCCAGCAAGGGTATGATTCCATCAAACGAGCTGTATAATTTCCCCACATCCTCAGGGGCTTGCCTGCAGCTTCGCTCCTCCAGGCTGCCCTTAGCAACCAGCACAAGCAAAGCCAAGATACACCACCAAAGGGTACCTCAGGTAGCTGCAAGAGCATCTCCCCACAGCGACGGGCAGGGCACGGGCAGCACGAGAGTGCATCCCACTCCTGGTCCTCACCCTTTCCCTTGTCACAGCAGAGCCTCTGCTCCTGGCACAACCGTAGCCACTGGCTCCAAAGGATTTGGATGCCATCCTAAATGGGTAGCAGGCAAAAGCCGGGGGGACACGCATGAGAAATCCCAGGAGCTGCAGGGCTGGAGGCAAGCAGGGCAGCGAGCTATGAGCATCCTCAGCTCGTTGGGGCTGACCCGCAGGCTCTTGACCCTCCTGGGTGGGTGGGTGGAGAGGGGGAATATTTATTGCCCCGGCAGCAAAAATCATGGTTTCTGCTTTTTCCAGCCAGAGAAGTTAAGGCTGCTGCAGAGCTCTCTGGGAGGTGCGTTACTTGCAGAACCAGAGGGAGAAGGGGTGAAAACAAGAATGGCAATCCCCTTGCTCATCCTTGCAAATAGGTTAATTCTCTTCCTGCGCAACCAGCGACCCTGGGGCCGCCAGCGTGCCGCAAATCACGCCGGCGGCGGGGGCTCGGTTGGGAGCCACAGCGGGGTCAGTGCCGCTGACATGCAAGCTGCAAATCTTCCAGCTGGGAAACATACGCAAGTGAGAGCAGCGAGAGGGGTTATTTCTAAGCCCTTCTGCCCTGGCAGCTGATGGAGGTTCAAAAGGGAAATGTTGTTTTCAGTGCCTGAAGTGAAAGGTGGCAGGTTTTTGTCAGGGACGAAAGTGGCAGTGGCAGACAGCTGGAAAGGGTCCCGGAGGGATAGAGGAGGGAGAGATCACCCATGGGCAAGAAATCTGGGGAGCGGCAGCAGACTGCAGTGTCTGTTTTGATCACACTTAGAGAACGAGCGGGGTTTATTGCACAGAAAGCAAAAAACAAATGAGCTGAATGTGCTAGAAAAATGGAGTCTGGAGAGAAGTACACGCCAAGCAGTAATGATGCAGGGTATATGTGTATAATTTGGCCAGTTACTGAGAAAATCAATATTGCGGGCCAAGACTGAAACACAGCTTTGCTCTTTTCTGGGTTTTGAAGCATGAGATGCTCTCCTCTTCCCATCAGATTTAGGCCTATTTCTATTTTGCTTCTGCCCTACATTGATAAAGGCTGAATATCCATGCTTTTGGGGCTACCGATTAAATAGAAGAGCTCACAGGCACTGGGGTCAAATTGTTTTTTCTTAAGGAGACCTGCTTGGAAGTCACCAGCACAGTCACTTCTAGCGGGGGCACAGAAGCCAACCTGACTTGATTTCTGGGTGTGCACTGCCAAAAAGGTGCATTAATAATTACTACATCCATGTCCCAGGGGCAGGTTTCCCCTCCCAGTCCACCTCTCTTTGCTCACCTCCTCCCCAGGCCACCTCCCAGCCCCGAGAAGGGATCAACCAGGTCTTTGATTTCAAAGCCTGGTTTGTTGTTGTTGTTGTTTTTTCTCTTTTTCTTCTTGGTTTACTTCGCCTTCTTGTAAATTTCCTCTCTCCTTGAAGATACATATCTCCCTCCCCCAGCTCTGGGGCTTTTATATAGCACCTATTAGCCTGCTACCTACGTGTCGATGAAGGGGAGCACAGATGTGCTGCAGCTCCCAGCCTCTCTCCAACCCCCCACACCCCTGAAATAAATCCCCCAGGACTGGAGGAGTCTGGAAAGCCGATAGCTACAGTTCCCCTGGATGCCATATAACAGCAAGGGGGCTGTTTCCACCAAAGGGTCCCTGACACACAGCTCAGCCCATACATCAGCTGGGGGACTTTGATTCTGATAGTGATCTCCACAGGGCTCACCTTCAATTAAGGGTGAGGGATGGGGTTTATGACTCCAGTTTCCCCTAGAAGATTGCCCATTGGCATCCGAGGGAATGCCACCGGCTATTATGGGGACCCACAGCAGCGGGGTGGAGTCATGGGGTCTTCTCCCAAGGGAGGAAATGAGGGGTGCAGGGAAATAGGGGCAGGATTTTTTTTCTTCTTCTTCTCCTCTCCAAGAAAATAACTGGTGGTAATAGAGCCTGACCCACTCTCAGACCAAGAGAGATTCGCCGTGGCTTGCTTTGTTTAAGATTGAGGTAGCTGGGGAAACAGGAGTGGAAGAAAGCATTGTGTAAAGGCTATATTTGAGCACACAATACTCTTCCTATCCTCCCTCCCCTGCCCTCGGACCAGACAGACCCCAGCAGCCGAGCCCAGTGCCTGCGCTTTTACACGCAGGGTAAAATTGGGGTAGGGGACAAATGGGGAGAAATCAGCCCTTTTCTGTGAAAAGGCAGCGTTATGCCACGCCGAAGTGCGAATATCTGCAGTTCTATTCTGTACGCTGGGTATTAACTGCTTCTCCTGAAGGATCAATGGGACTGGAGGCAGGGAGCCTCTGTTCGCAGTGTTTTATGGAGCCCGCTACCTTGCCCCAAGGTGCTCCCCTCGTGCCAAGGCCAGCCCTGCAGCTGGTTTTGGGGTATTGTCCTGGGTTGAGCGACACAGGACTAATTTATCTTCTAATGACAGGGAAAAGTGCATTTTTAGAAGGCTCTAGTGTCTGAATTTGTGAAAATATTTACTTTATAGGCAGCTAGGCTATGTGGGATTCAAGACCTCAGTGTTTTCAAACCTTGCCAGATGCAGGGATGAGGAGGAGCGAGGCTTGGGCATTTGACCCAGGCCTCGCTCCTGGATCCAGCAGGATTATTCCATACCATGAACATCACATTCGATATAAATTAGAAAGTTTGCTGTGTAGTTGCTCTGTCCCTTGATGCTGGTGGTCCAGAGAACTCAATGCCCCAGTGCTGGACCCCTGATGCCTTCCCTTCCTCCCGAAGCCATTGCGCTCCCAGCGTCCGACATTTGCTGTCCCCTGCTGGGAGCGCACAGCTTCCTACTGATATAATTCTTGTATATCTAATATTAGTATTGGGATTAATACTGGCTTTTTAGTATTATTGTTAATTATTTAGTCTTAAACTATTAAATCTATTTGTATTTCAACCCTGACGTTTCCTTGCTTTCCCCGATTCCCCTTTCCGAGTGGGGAGGGCTCATCGGGTGATGGAATAATTGTCTAAATGATGATAAATTGTTATGGGTTTTTTCAAATCGTAACAGGTATGCACCCAAAAAAGGCACCCTCAGCACAGTGGCTGGTTGTGCCTACTCCCCTGCCACCCAACCAGACCCTTCGGGGTGCGTTAGAGGTGGGCTTGGCTGCATTTTGGGTTGCTTGCTTTCTTCCCACTGGAAATAACTCTTCAGCCAAATGTGGGAGAAAGAGTCCTTATAGAGGGGATGTCACCCCAAAGTCCCGGGGTCAGAGATGCACTGGTGCAGCTCAGCATCCCCAGGTATGGTGCTGAGCAGCCGCAAATCCCACCGCAAAGCCGTGTTGCAGGAGCCACCGCTCATCCCTACGAGCAGCACCGAGCCCTCCTCCGCCCAGTGGTAGCCAGCAGCGTTCCCAAAGAGTATCTGCTGTGATTGCATTAATTACAGTAATCTAATGGGAAATGTAAACAGGAAAGCTCCAGGGGGAGATAAGGGGTGCAGGGACGCGAGGCAGGGGCCGACAAGCTCCCTCTGGTGCAAGGAATGGAGTTCAGAGGAAAGTTCACTTTTCAGCTCGCGGCTGGCTGCTGCTCAAAGGCGTTAATTAGGGCGGCCAGATAGCAATCGGGACAGTGTCCCCAGCCGTTTCCCCTTTCGGTGACAATCGCATTCCTGGGGCTTGAAGTTCAGCTGCAGAGACCTAACGCCTTCGGTGCACGAAGGGGCTGGGGCACTGCATTGCTGTGCAAGAGAATATTCTTATTTTTTTAATCCGAGCTGAGCGGCATTTCTCTGCAAGGAAACACAGAGGTGGATGGAAATGGATGGAAATGACTTTCTCAGTGCAAGGCACCAGAGATGGATGCCTCGGATGGGCAGGACCAGCAAGCTCTCTGTTAGGGCTTTGAACCTCTCATCCTGCTTCATCCAGAGCAGAAATCAGCCTGCAGAGCTGCACTTTTCCTTGCTGTTTTGATGTGTTGGAAGGGTCTGGGTGAAGCAGGGTTTTCCCATGTGCCACACGGGGCCCCGTGGGTGCCAATGCCCTGGCCCAGGGGTCTTTAGCCCTTACCCTGCTCCTGTCAGCCCCACTAGTGCTTATGAGCATCTTGTTCTGGCTCATGAGTTTGGATCCAGGGAAAGAGAATACAGGCTTGGGTGGGGAAGGAAACAGGGTGGCGGTGAAGAAGCTCCTTCTTCTTTTATTACACCTTCCCCTTTTGTTTTATTCTCCTTTAATTCTCATTTTCACGTCCACAGATCGATTTCTTTGGCACTTCCCCCCTTTGAGGCTCTAGCTTTCCCTTCTCCCCCACTGTGCTTGCAAATGCTGTGCTGGGGGGAGAGATGTGCAATAAGAGCCTTATTTTTATATTCGAAACAATGGTATCCACAGCCATCAAACATCTGAAAAAGCCCTTAGAAGTGATTTTCCCAGCCTGCCAGAGACTTCCAAGCTCTGATCTTGCTTGGAAAGCAAACACTGTGTGCGGCACAGCTGGAGAGGGAGGACCCCGGGAGCCACTTCTCCATGGGGAAGGCGTGAAGGCAGGGACCCAACTCATGGCTGGAAGCTCCTGATGCTGTCGTAACCCCTGTGCACTGCCGGGGATGCCTTGTCCCTATAGCCGTAGGGTGTTTCAGGGCAGGGTCCCCAGGACCTGCACTTCCCCGAGGTGCTGAGCTCCCCGGCACTCAGGTATTGATAACTCACCTCTCAGCATAGACCTTTCTTGGCTATTTCAAAACTGGGAGAAGGCAGATCCAAGTTTCCACCCCGGGGACCTTTCTGTTCTCCTGGATTTTTAACTCTTGGCCAAATCAGAAAGAAACGCAGTTTTTTGATCTGAGCTCATTTCTCAGCAATGAGATTTTTTTTTTTTTTTTCTTCCCTGCGTTTAGTCTGGGTAGGTGCGTGTGGGGAGAGGAGGCAGATGAAATTACTGTTTATGTCACCTCCTTTGGCATTAAAGCAGCAAGGGGGGAATGTTTGAGCTGCCAAAGCCATTTATTTTTATTAAATCCAGTTTCCACAATAAGAAATGCTCTTCATCACACTCCTTACTACTGCTGCTGCTGGATGCTTCCAGCTCATTCCATGCAGCATCAGGAGAATCTGGCCCTTAAAGAGCAGGAACCTGCAAAAAAAGTCCTCCCAAAATACCCGTGGCTGGAAGCTGATGACCAGAAACGCAGCAAAACCTGGCACAGATGGGGAGAAAGCTTTCACTTACCTTTGCATTCAGCTTTTACCAAATCCATGTTGAGTGGATTTGCATCACGAGATTGTGCTGGGACCGAGGAGCTGCTGGGGTTGGGAAGCCACATTGGTCCCAGTGTGCTGGCCCCAGGGCTCACACTCGGGTCTGCGGGGTGCAAGCGGGTCTGGAGCTCTGCTTCCCTCTTCTTGCTCCAGGAACGATGACCTGAAAATGAAACAGAGCAGATCACGGTGTCACTTGAGGCTTCAGCCAGAAAACAGAGCCAGCCCGAGAGGGAGCGAGCTCCAGCTTGTCAGCATGTGCTGGGCATGCTGTGATCCCAGGTATCCCTGAACAAAGAGAAACCCTGTGAGCAGGTAATCCCCCAGAAGGTGTTATCATCAGCCTCAATTTTCTGTGATGAGCTCAAGGGGTGATGTTCTCAACGTGGAGTGATGGGTGGGAGAAGGAAGATGTGGCATGATGCTGGTGAAGGGGGTTCTTCTTACTGCGGAGTCATCATTGCTGAGCTGCTGGTTAAACCCCAAAACTGGTGTTTGGGGACACAAAAGATGCCACAAAGGCAAGAAAAAGTGCAGTACCACCACCCAATTTCCTCCATGTGGGTGAAAATCTCTTCTCCTTGCAAACCTTGGCTTATTTTTTTTGCAGCCCCTCCACCAGAAGCATCCAGGACCTGGGCAGTGATAGATGCAGGCAAGTCGGTGGAGCTGGAAACCCTCCACGGGTGAAATGGCCTCAGTACCTGTGTGCGTGGGTAACTTGAGCGAGGTGTCGTTTTGCAGAGGTTGCGTGCCAGGCCGGCGATGGAGAGCCTGCCAAAATAAATGGCCACGGTTCCTACAAAGAAAAATATTTCTTCTGAGTGGCCAAGCAGAAGGTAGACTTGTTCCAGGGCAGGTCTCGCTTTCACAGAAGGATTTTGGGGAGGAGAAAGTAAAAATGACAGAGTGGGCTTTGCGGGGTGCTGCAGTGCTGCAGGCACCCCCTCCAAAAATGTAGGGGCATCCTGGATCTGCTCCAAAATGCAGCTTTAGTATTGAAAGGTAATACATATACATGCACGCATATAGGCGTAAATATTGTGTGTGTCTATGTGGATAACGAAGAGGTGTGGTTATGTTTCATTTCTCCAGAATTTGGCAAAACAGGCCAGCATTGAGAACGAGACTCCAAGAATGCGTATTTGCAAATGAGATTTCATTTTGCCTTAGGGATCTGATATTCGCTGGGGCTCAGCAAAGAAGCTTGAGCTGAGGCCGAAGGGTTTGAGGTCCCCACTGGCTGGAGCAACCTCCTGCCTCCTGCCCAGGCTTCCCCTTGCGGGGCAGGCCCCCGTGTTCTGTTACATGTGGTGGTGGTCCCACTGGTTGAGCATCACCACTCCATCCCACCCTGGTAACCAGATCATCAGAGCAAATAAATGAAAGCAGAGCCCGTGGCATAGGTGTAATCAGACCGGCTCAGCAGGGCTCTGCTTGAGGGTGAAGAGCAACCTTTCGTGATTAAAATTAGGGGGAGCATAACCAAAACATGCATAGTCCCAGCTCTGGCTTTCCTACCCGCCTAGAAGACAGATTATTTATTTGAATAGGAGCTCATGCAACTGGAGATTTCTTGTAACTGATATGTAGGGTTTTCTGGAGAGGAGAGGTATATATGCAGAATAAAAGGTTGGAAATGTCTGTGCAAGCTCTGGGGGAAATGAGTCACGCTTGGAGGCAAAAGCTTCTTCCCTGGGGTCTGCGAATGCTCTGGCATCTCTCAGAGATCCTTGTTACATCCTCCTTTGGTTTGAAAACCAAGAAAATGCCATGATTGGAGTGGATTGTAATTTAGTGACTTTGTCAGAGAAAGTGATTTTGCTGAAACCAAGATAAATTTAGGTTTTTATTCTCAGCCATTTTTCTTTGCAGACAAGTTCTGTATCTCTTTCTGAGCATGCCTTTGTGTTTTCACCTGGAAAGGGAGAAAAAAAATTTCCCCTGGTACTCTTGGCAAACAGTTTTCCTCCTGCTGCTCCCCCCCACCTTCAGCCTGACCACAGGGCAGGAATCCTGCACATCTCTTGTCAAAGTCTAAATTAAATGAATTTTATGGATTTCAAAGATGTTGGAGGTGGTGAGAATTTGCTCTTCTCCATGCTTTTTCTGGAAGTCCCCTGTGCTTCTCCTGCTAAGCCTGTTGCTTTGACTTCATCTGGATTTCTATCGGTGTCATTGAGAGCATAATGTGGCTCTAAACCTCTTTGAACTCTGTTGTCTAGAGGACAAGGAAATCATGTAAGCCCAGCTATTAAAAAGCCTCTCTTCTAGTGCCGGTCAATTTAAAATACATCTGGAACAATAAAAGGAGTGACCGTGCCAGCACCGCGCTCGCTGGGCCGTCACCTCATCGTCCTGCCAGCCCCAGAGCTCACCGCTGCCTCTGACCTGTTTTCCTCGCTTTCAAGTTGTCTTCTTTATAACGAGAGAAAAGCGACGCGTCTGCCAGTCTGCTCTGAAATGCAAGGTTCCCAGAAGGTGAATTTGTGAATGGTTGGCTGGTCATTATGTGCCTCGGGGCCATCATTTTATTTTTTTTTTATTTTTTTTTTTTCCACACCAGTGGAGGGAGGAAGTTTGCAGGATGTTATCAGCATCCTGTTGCTATGACCTGCTGAGCAATAGCATGTAAATATGTCTCCCCTTCACCACACCCCAGTGTCAACCTTTTGGCTCCTGTCTGCTGGCCATGTTCTGCAAGATTAATGTGTTTTTCAACTGTGGACAGAACCACATAGCTAAAACGGATGGATTTTTATTTTTTCTAGCTTGTCTTTTACCAATTTCCTATATAATCACCCCTACAAAGCATTTCTGGCAGCATTTTTGGAGTGCGTTAATGAGACCACTTCTGGCACAGTGCAGGCATCTCACCGTGGGACACTCAGCAAACACTGTCAAGGTGTCTCATACATCCATGCTTTGCAGGGAAGGTGGGGAAGGATTTTGGCTTTCTGGTTAGATAGTCACTAGTTGGAGAGCACCAACCAAAAAAAAGAAAAAAAAAAAAGAACCAAAAAACCCCACGAAACAACAAAAGAGAATAAACCCAGGAATTAATCTCTTTGTCCTGAGTGAGGACAAATGTTTGCTTCTTAGCTTTTTGAGGAGTTTCTTCCAGAGCAGTCAGTAATGCACAGCTTGGGTAGCCCATGTGCCATGTTTTCACCAGCAGTCGTGATGTTGGCTATTATCCATCTAATTCCATGTTCCTTGTCATTGGAACTAACCAGGCAGAGCAGCTTTCCATTGGAAATAGCTTTGCCGCAATCGAATCCTTTGCAGGAAATGCCTTCGTTTCACTGAAAAATGTCGAGAGAAGAATATGAAAAAGAGACTCATTTGAACCTTCTCATTTCATATTGATGTTCATGTAATTCTTTAGTCACACAGTACCTCTAATATTAGCATAATATTTCAATTACCCTGGAACAAAACATTCCAATGGGTTCAAGTATATATATTTAAGCATTTGTGTTCCAAGGGGAAAAAGAGAAGAAAGTGAAGTGCCAACTGTTCAGACTGCCTCAGGGTGAAAATGAAACTCAGAAACTCCTCACAGAAGATTTTTTTTGCTCTTTCTGCATCCCATACCGAGCCCATCCCTCCACATTGCTGGCCTCAGCAACATCATCAAAGGGCTGGACGCACAAGCTTGGCTCTCCGCCAGGAGCATCCCGTGGGGATGTGCAGCACCCAGGTTTGGATGGCCTGGACTTGGAAAGATGAGAGAAATTCATTATCCTGGTGCAGCGTTGGTGTCCAGGCTTGACTCAAACCACCCAACCCCCACGACTGCTTACAGATCTTGTACCCAATTTGAGTGTGTTTCAATGGAAGGATGGAGATTTTGAGGAGAGGAGGTTCTTGTGCATTTTTGGAAGTGGGTAAGGGGCAGAGAAAGAGCATCACCTTTACCTCCTGTGCAGGGAGTGTGGCTGAGCGCAACCCCATGAGATACCAGAGACCTTGCAGGGGAAGGAGGAGTGCGAACAGCCCAGTGTGGAAAAGTCTTTGCCCCCAGTGTGGATCATGCTAGCCACCAGAGAAGCCAACCATGAGACCACACTTTGTTGTCTTCCCGGCTCACAGAGCTACTTATGCCTTTGCCATGAGGTTTCTGAACTGCTGGGATGTACCATCTCAAGTGGGCTGAGATAGGTGAAGGCTAGGACAGTATTAGGGGCAGGTGTCATATGATTGTCCTGTTCTCTGCTTTGTGGGAGACAATATTGGTCTATATTGTCTCATTCAGTCCAGCTTCTCCCCTGTTTTTGAGGGTTTCTACTTGCTGGACCCTGCTGCCCCATAAAAGTCAAGTGGCCCTGGCAGAGAGGCAGAGCTTCCAGCAACTGGGTGGATGCCACCACTGAAAATTTGGCTACTCAGTAGTGCCTTGTCTCATGATGCTCCTGGGGCTTCTTCCCGTGGCTTCTCCCTGTCTGTGTGTTGTGTTGCAGCCGCCCTGCCCAGGCTTCCCCATGTCCTCTCCCCGATCTCAGGCTCCCGGCTCTGCCTCTCTCCCCCGGCAGCTGTCCGCTCGCTGAGAAATTACTCCCCAAGGCTGCTTGGGAATACAAACAAGCATGCAACAGAAACAATAAATTACACCGACTATCGTGGGTCCTGCCAGGAGATGCAATAGCGGAGGCCGGTTCAAACAGTATTAATTCAACATGCTGACAGAGAAGCTGCTGGAGTTATTGTTATCACGGTGTCTTGACGGGGCTGTCACCTCCGCGCCAGCTGTTGAGGTGACACGGTGCGTTTAAGGATACTTCCCTGGGAGGGATTTGTTGTTGTCCCTCCTCACCCTTAGGTTTGCTTTGTAAAAGCAAAACTCCCATGGGTTTGGGGATGTGGGTTTGGCTTGTGGAGCAGCCCCAAAAATCAAGTCCTACTGTTCTGGCTCCCAGATAACAGGATCCTCATGGGACCAGCCAAGACCTCCAAGCAAGTCATCAAGCAAGGTGTATCAACAAGGTGTATGCCGAATTGGGATTTAGGCTTTTTGCCCTCTATATGTGCTCAGCATGAGCTCGTGGGACAGAGCTGAGGTCTGGGTGCACCAAGGGCTGGAGGCTCTGATCTGGTTGAGGCCAAGGAGAACAACTGGAGCTGCTCTTGGCCCCTGGAGAAGCCAATATTAGCTCTTATCATCCCGAGGATGCTTGGTGACATGCCAGCTGGATGCTCCGAGGTTGTGACATTATTTGTCCAGGACCCTTCCTATTCCCAGCAGAACAAGCTTGTGTTTGTTGCGGGGAGAAAAAGCAGCCTCCAGCAGGAATAATTCTGTTTTAAGGTCCTGTGTGACCCAATGCTCTCTTAGGGATCTTCAGGGAAAGGACACTTCTAACCTTGTTTCTATCGAGTGGCCTATTTTTCATCAGTTTGATGGTAAAGCTGCCTTGGCTGGTCCTCGCTGCCAGCCAGTGGGTCGGTCACAGCTACGCAGCCCTTCACAGGAGCCGCCAAATAACATCAACTGTCCCTTTGCACCCTGCGCCTGGGGGACAGTAAATCTGTAGGCAAACATTAGGCCTTCCTGAAAAGCCTGACATGGCAGGGAGAAAATAGAAAGCTGGAGGGCTTTATTATCTTTCTCCTTATTGTGTTTTTTATTGCCTTTTGGAGTCACCCTAGAGAGCAATCTCCACCCCACATCATGGCCCTGCCAGACTTCCTCTGCTGTCGCTGTGACCTAAGAAATACAGGCCAATGCCTTCCCCTGCTCAGAGCATTAACGGACCTGGCTCATGGACCCTTTTTCTGCATCGTCTGGGGCTACAGTGGGTCTCCTGGGGCTTTTCCCCCAAGACCATCATCCCCTCTCCTTGCAAATATGAGTGAGAAGCTGCAATTGCATTTGGGAGGTGGAGAGGCTGCCGGTTCCTTGTCTGCAGGGCTGGTGCCGCGGTGGGAAGTCTCTGAAATCCCCCGATAATTCAGGGCTGGCTCCAAGGGCGGTCTGTGTGGGGGAGAGGCTCGGCATCTGGCAAGAACCCGGAGAGATGCTTCTTGCAGGGAAACTATGTGCTATGCTAATTCATTAAGCACTTATCTCCCGCTCCTGCTCTTAAGGAAGACGGAGTTGGAGTGGAGGAGGTATGGGGCAGACCCCGCGGCCGGTTGCAACATGCATATATCCTTTAAAAAGGAGGTGTAAGTGAGGCACCGTTGCTGAGGTCAGCGTGAGATTATAGGGACTCTTTTTTGCCTTTATCTCTCCGAAGTATGCTTCCCAGCCTCTGCTTTCCTGAGAAATCAGGAGTCGAATAAAAAATGCGCATTGACAAACCAGGCTAAATGTGCCCACACTAATGTTCTCTTGCAGCAACGTGCCCAGCCGCGTGCTGAGATGGAGACTGGCCTCAACCCTTAATGCCAAGCCCTGGAGGTACTTGATGCCTTATTCCAACATCCCTGTAGTCAGTGGGGTTTTCCAGCCAGGAGTCAGGCTCCATCGTGTGGTTAGGGAACTGCTGAACACCAGATATGGTGGTGATAACTTCTAGGGTACATCCATAAAGTAATTTCTCGGTGCTGACCAAGGTTTGGCTTGGATGTATGGTTTGGATTTTCCCCATAGCAACCAAAGAAATCTTTTAAGGAAAAAAGTCATTGCAATTTTGTACCAATTTTTGCATATTCCCAGCCCCCTGTTCCTGCTCCCCCTTCTGAGAAAGCAGAGGATATTTCAGTCGAAAAGGAAGGAAGGGTAACCGGCCATCAACAGTTTATTGCCCGGTGAAGGCTTGCAAACCTGGAGGAAACGTGTACCCAACCAGCCCATATTTCAAAAGATGGGGGTCCGCGTGGGTACCCAGCTCAGGGTGCGTGTTCGCAGGGTCTGAGCTTTCTCTCCCAACAGTGACTGAGGTCCAGCTTCCTCTCCTATGTATCTTCTCCCTTTGGCAACAACTCTGATATAAATTCAATAATAACACGCTTGCACACCTGCTTTGGTGGGTGGAATTGATGCAAAAATGAGCTCTGTTTTGGCCAGAGAAACAGAGAAGCTTTTTCTGAGAAACCTTTTCTGGCCCAAAAATTGTTGACTGGATTTTCTTTCTCTATCTGCTTCAAAGCATGAGGTGTCAGGTTAGTTTTCTCAAAACCTTGAAAAAACCTTCTTAAAATGGGAATACTCACCCAAAGGATACATTCAACCTGCTTCTTATCCATCCCTATGGGTGTTGGGTTTGATGGACTGCTTTCATGCAGGTTGCAGCTAACGAGGAATTATTTTCCTGCAGGAGCCTTGGCTGCACCTTTCTGCTGGAAAACACCAACCCCTCCTACCGGAGCATTTGCGGCATGGTGGGACCTTTGTGCTCGTCAGCTCCTGGCTCTCCATGCTGCTCTGTGCTGCAGCTGGGCTTCTCTGCAGTCCTTTTACGTCCAATGACATTCCCATCGTACTTCCAAGGTCATTATTTTGGCTGACTCGCTCAGGAACAAACCGGGGATTTCCAGAAGCAAAAGCTGCAACATGAATATTTCTTTTTGCTTTGTTGTTTTGTTGGGTTTTTAAAATTTTTAAATTTTTTTTTAATTATTTTTTTTAAATTTTTGTTTCCCTTGTGTGTGGGAACCCTCTGAAAACCAGTTGACCTTACTCTGCACAGCCTGGCGGCACTCAGCTGAGATATTTCAGCTTCTTTCTGATCCTTCTGGGAAAGGTTAGAGAAGGTCCAGGTTCCCCATGGATGTGGATGGTGTCTTCTTGCACCTCGGGTAACGGAAAACTGAATAGGAGTGCAGTTAAGTGGAGTCTAAAAGACCCAACCATGTATTTTTTTATATTTTCAGATGACTCTTGAAGTTGGGGCTTCAAGGGAAATGGCAAGTGAAATTTTTACAGAAATATCTACATGCTGTGATCCGACCCCGGTCTGAGATCAGCAGGGCAGGATGCTGGTGTAAATACAGAGGGATTCTCTGTTAAACCTGATCCATAGTGACCTTGGCCCTTCCCCTTGGCGAGCACCTGAGACAGGGTCTCATGAGCGCAGTCAGGAGCTGTTATAGTCATATCCCAATTTCACTTGCCTTTGCACATCTGCATCCAAAACCTAAGGAATTTCTTTTGAGTTTGGAAAAAAAATGATATAAAAAAATCTGAATTTTCTCCCTAGACTTGAACGTGAGCACTGCAATACCTGCCTTGCAGTATTTCCAAAGTGCAAAATCACCCTCTGGCTGCAAAGAGCCTTTTTTATCACCCGGATGCCCTCCAAAGGGTCCGAAGCAGAGTCAGCACTTGGAAAACTCTTCAGGAGGGGGTTTATTCCCTGGGCTATTCCCTGGATTGACCGATGCCCCTTCATTACTGGAGGGAGCTGACGGAGCATTAAAAGGGGACAGGAAAAAAACATTCAGCTGTGGCATTTGCTGGTTGCGTGCAGCCGCAGGCAGGAACTGCTTCCTCTGTTTGCAGGCTTTTAGGGAAAGGAGAGCTCAACGGAGTTGCTAAATTAGAATGAAGTGAAAAAATATTGCTGTGAACAACAGAATGTTTAGCCTGTTTTTTTTTTTTAAACAAAAACACAAAACCTTGGAGTGATTTACATGGGAAAGGGGAGCCGGAAACAATTTTAGAGGCTGTTTTCCAAAATTGATGAATAACAGAAGATACAATGGTTAAAGCAAATGGCCCAAATTTCCTGCTCTTTTAAGCCGCTGAATAGATACTAAAAACAAGGGTACCCTGTTTTTCTCCTTATGGAGCTGGCAGAGACTTTTTTTTCTGGGTTATTTTGGTTTTGGAGGGGTCAGTGCTGTAGAGAAGGCAGAAGAAAGGTGGGTGCCAAGGGTCCATGTCACCGCGACCGCTCCATCGGGCAGGATGCACGGGAATTCCAGCGGCGGGGAAGAGCGACGCGGTCGAGAAGAGAGATTTTGAATCATTTCTGGTGAATAATGCTGCAGGCATGAGTCATGAGGAGGGATCCGAAACTTCCTTTTGGATTTTTTTTTTATTATTTCTGTGGGTAGCTATTTGATTTCTCCACTGCCTGAGGCTTGCTTTCCTCCAGAGCCGAATGCGTTTCCGTTCTAACCCTTGCCCCTCACCAGCCCCACTGGACAAGAACACAGGTTTGGCTCCGACCAAACACAAGTTGGAAACTTTTATTTCTCCTTTCAAGTCTTTGATGCTTCCAGAAAATATTCTTGTTTGCTTTGAGAAAAAAAACCTTGGACGTCATCCCTGCAAAGCTGTCGTCTTCCTCAGCTTAGCCAAGGTCCAGCAGCTACAGCACTTGTCTGATACATCACAAAGGATGTCTGTGTGTCTAATCTCTTATCAGCACTAGAGCGACCCAGGGAAGCCCCCAAACAAACCTCTGTGCTGTGTTCTCTTGCAGTCATTCTGCTCCATGTGCACAAAATCATGAAGCGGTAAAATGCTTTTGGATGGTTAAATGGACAAACTACAACTTTCTTCTTGGTAGCTTTGCAAGCAAGTTGTTTGTGCTTAGCCGGGGTTTAAAAGACTGAAGTTCAAGGGCATGGTGAAAAGCAGGAGTTACTTGGTGAGCTCCCACTCTTCTGGGTGGGAGAAGGTCTCTCTAGGCTGTCCAGACTGGTGCATGGACATGACTGGAAAATCTCCCCCGGTTTTGGGACCTGACTAACAGGTTTCCACCTACTTTTGTCAGGAACTATTTCTTCTGAGTGGATATTTTCTGTTTTCAAAGCGTTTTATGCAACGAAACCCGAGGAGCATCTCGGCACTGCTGAGGCGGTGGCTTCCATCCCCTGTTAGGTCCACCTTCTGGCGAGAGTGTCTGCCGGCCTCCTGCAGTGTCCAGTGAAACAGGGCTGCTCTGGGTTACTTTAGGCTTTCAACACGCTTGAGATAATGAATCCCTTTCCCTGTTCTCCCATCTCTCCAACATCTCTTCCTCCCAAAAATCTGGGAACTCCACCAGGCAGTTGCACCCACTTAATCAAATAAAAGTAACCGCAGACGGCAAGTTAAGTTGCTAATTTCTCTCAGAAAGTTATCTTGCTTTTCACTGCTGAGATGTACGCTCACCCCTCCCCAAAGACCTCCTCTTCCTCAGGCTTATGTGTTGGACAGAACATATATTAAATGCATAATGCAAAGCCACAATCACAAAATCCCTTCTTGGGTTGTTTCCCATGTTAACCAAAGCCTGATAAATCATGTCATGTATTTATGGACTCCGCAAGCAAATTGTCATTCAAAACGCCACTTGTAGCTTTCAAGCCCAAATGAATTACTGCGTATGTGATACACACCTCTTCCTTAACAACACATTCACATGTCAGGACGCTGAGAAGCACTTTCCTCTAGAAGGCTCATTCAGGCCTCAGAGGAAAAAAGATTCAAACCACTTTGGTATTTTTAACCGATTCTTTCCCAGTGGTGGGGGCAGGGTTAGATGTTCTGCCGAGACATCAGCAGTAGGTCCTATGGTCTGTAACTTGATATGAAATGAAGGAAGCTCTTGGATTCCAATTGGAAGCCCTTGCAAAGACCCATAGAAGTTATTTACTTGATTGTATAAAGTCAGTGAGAACTTCTGTGGTCTCATCTGTGCTTGCATTCTCTACCCCAAGCAGGGATCAAGCCTTGCTCATCCCGTGATCTTCCCACAGGACATCCGTGTTGCCAGCAACAGCGGCGGTGATGGTGAGATGAAGGCAAAGCAAAGTGTGAACAAGAGATCAGTGGCTGGGGGGGGAAAAAGGACAAGTCCTGAAGTCAAAATGAATCCTCCCCAGGAAATGCATCCTGGATGAATGTGGAGAAGAGCAGTGAAGGCAGGAAGAAAGTCTGTGGTGAGGCAGTCACTGCATTTTTGTGGTCTCTCTATGGATCTTGATGCTTGCAGCCAAGCTCCATGAGATCTTGCAATTCACATTACTACACACCAGCACTACTCACTGCTGCAAGTTGTGTCCTGGCTACGCAGATGCTTTTGGCCTTTGTGACTGGGCTGACGTGACTTGCATTGATGTTGTTGAAGATGTCTTTATCTCTGAAACAAAATTGACTCTCCCAAGAAAAATGGCCTATATTTTACCCTGAGCAACTCAGGGTACAAAGTTTGCTCTGTTTAGTAGAAACCTGATGTCTGGGATTGACACAAGGCTGTGACAGTAGAAGCCCACCATGAAGTGTGTGCTGGGCTTTGGGATCAGGGCTGCAGGTATCTGATTTACCACGAGCCATTTTAGGATGTGTACTCAAGCCTGACAGATGCAAAAAGATGCTTCAGATCTGGGTTTATGAGGAACAGTGTTGTCCGAGAGGAGAGTGAGGGTGAGTGCCTTGATTGTACGAGCCCCTAGGGAGGATGGCTATGACATGAGGCTGATGCTGCACTCAGTGGAGGTACAGGCTGTTCTGAACCACACGGTACTAATAACTAATTATATACATCCACTTAATGTCATTTGCAGAGCTCAGCATGGGCGTGGGGTCACACACGCAGAGAGCCCTTTGTTCCAGGGGCCCCTGGACAGATGGAGACCAGTCCTGGCCCCAAGCTCAGGATGCCCAGGAGTTTCATGCATACCCAAGGACAAAGGCTGGCAAGCGATGAAAGGACTCCTGCACTCATTTACTGCTCCGGTGTCTACACGCGTTACGTCGGCGAGGATGGAGGCTGCTGTCATCGGAGGAGATGGGCACAAAACTCTTGACATGATGGGGTTACTCTTCCAGTGATGGCTGAGATGCAGGTCTTGGGAGAGAGGTGCAATTATCTGGGGAGAGTGACAGAGCTCGGTGGGTTTTGAATGTTCATGGGATCTTGCATGAACCTGTGCATGACGCACAACGTTGCCTACAGTGAGTTCCTACCAAGGGTGGCTGGTAATCAGACAGTGTGGGTCAGTGTGGGAGCCTGCTGGGAAGGGGGAGGGAAAGTGAGGAGCCGAAGGCGGCTCGCTGAGGAAGCCCCACCGTAAGCACTTTCCTGCCCTGGGATGACCAACGTACATCCTGAGAAAAGGGCACTTGCATTGTGCGGCCTGCCGCTCTGCCCATCCTGCCAGGAACAATGGGGCGGCTCTTAAAAAAAAAAAAAAAAGGCATTTTCAGGGTTGTGGGAGAGAAGAGAAAAGCAGGGGGCATTGGGGAGGATGGGCGAGCAAGGGGGGAGATGACGCAGAAGCAGCAACGATGTGCTTTGGCTGCGTAAGTAGCTGGAGATGCAGCTCTGAGTGTCCCAGCCTTGTCAACAGGCTTGGTCCAGGCAGCTGGTGAAAGGGAAGTGGGGGAGGCAAGAAATGGGGCTCATAGGTTGAAACTAGCCTCCAAAGCACCTCCCGGGGGTTGTTTAAAGCTTTTCCCCCAGGCCTGTGGGATGCTGCTTTGGAGTATGGGGTTGCATGTTGGGATGCTGAGGGTGGCTGTTCATTCCTGTGGTCCCAGAGCTTGTGGCACGTGGCAGGCTAGAGAAAGAGGTGGGTGATAGGAGATACCAAGGTGATACCAACCCCAGTGTTGAAGACAGAGGTGGCAACTGGGTCAGGCATTCCTTCCTTGCTGAATCCTCCCTCTTGCCTGTCCTTTCTCCTCTTAAAAGTGCCTTTTCTTCTCACCATTTCAGCTGGATTCAAATGCTTTGGGACTGTTTCTCTGATAGCAGCTGAATTTTCAATCAGTGGAAGCTCTTTGAAGCAGCTCTTTGTGGTCTTTCGGGAGCCCAGGAGGGTCCTACGAGGTTCACAGGTCACGCAGGTGAGGTCCGAAGTTGCTCATAGACTCTCTGGGAGTCTGCAAGGGATTTTTTCCACTGGAGTGCTTTGGATTGAGAGGTTTCCAGCAGCCAGGTCTGCATTTACTTCAATTGCAAAAAACCACATCTGACTCTGCATGCTAGAGAGGTACAATCCAGGGGAAGATGGACCCAAATGCAAAAGGTTTTGAATTTCCCCCCAAACCAAGTAGCCTCTTACCCATCAAATAGCCTCAGTATGCACAAATGAATCCTATGACCCATTTTTTCTGTCCTGGCTCAGCCTCGCCATATGAAAGATGCCCGTGTAAGGATGGAGCCGGAGATGCTCCGGGGAAGAAGCTGCATCCCCTTTGCCGAGGAGGACCCTGCCCTCCCCATCCCACCAGCTGCAGCCTCGGCAGAGGGAGCTCATCTTCGATGCTTCAGAGGTCCCTAAATCTCATTAGGGCTGACAGGGAGAATTTGAAAGGATATCGTCAAATTTTGCTGTCGTTATCAATTAGTCTTTATAGCTGGTGCCGGCATTCCTGGCTTCCGGCAATTCCCTGGCAGCCTGAAGACTTAATGTCTTCCTTGGCTGATTGTGGTAGGGATTGATTAGCCTGGGCTGGGGCTTTCCACAGGGGTCTGGCTGTGGGATTTCTGCTTTGGTGACAGAAATGATGATTTTGTGCTCTGTGTGTGCTATTTCGAGCTCGCTGGCTTGAAACCCTCCACATACCTGTGAGCTGTTGGAGAGGAGTTTGAATTTGGGGCTTGCTTTTTTCTCTTTCAAAGCAGAGCCGCTGCAGGCAGTAGAAGGCATTAAAGATTAATTTTCACAAGCACACACGAAATTCAAACCAGCTGGTTATCTGAAGTGCCTCCCTGTGCAAAACATTTGTGCTGTATCTTCCGTTAAGTGCTGCACGAAGGGGTGTGTGTATAATACTTCTCTGTCGGTGATGAAGATGAAGAAATGCCCGGCACTGTCTTTGCTTTGGGCTGGCAGCAGAATCCATGGGCACGGACGAAGATGCAGGGGACTGAGCCGACGGGCAGCTGTGCCCCTGGTTTGCAAGGCAGGGCTAAAGCACCGAAGAGGTGTTTTCCGTAGTGGAAATTCAAGCGCTTTGCAGAAGGTTAAATGTCAGCTCTGCCTTTTACACCCGGGGAAACCGGGTCACGGAGCAGGAGGGGGATGTTGCCCCAGGGTCATCTGGCATCCAAGGGACACCGTTCAGGGCCAGGTCAGTGCTCTGGCCATTAGCTGCCTCTGATACAGAAAGGGCATCCTCTGAGGCACTGGGGATGCCTTGGGGGTTATATGGGCAGAAATACTTCTTTCCTGGATGTCTCAAAGACTTCTGCTCTGGCTAAGAGCTCCTGGGAGCTGCTGGTGGATAATAGTGGCCTCTGGGGATGCGGTGGAGGGAAGGGTTTCTGGGGGTCTACCATGCACTGAGCACCATCATGCTGGCTGGCTAGCAAAGAAAAAATAACCCTCTGAATCTGGCAGGGCTGTGAGCAAGGCAGGCACCCTGCTAGGAGAATACTGCCATGGAGGTCATTTCAATTACCTGAGGATTTTTTTATTTTATATTTGCCTTTTTTTTTTTTTTTTCCTAAGCCCTAAACTCTGTGGAACTCAGACTAAACAGAAAATACAGCTAAGAAAACATCTTGGTCTAATGCTGGGAGTCAGACTGTTGCAGCGCGCGCCTGAAATCCAATTGTGGTTGTAAGGTGAGCCCAGAAACCAAAAGATTACAACTGTAAGGCAGTTCACAAATACCAGACCGTTAAGGGAGGCATCTTGGTTACTGAGGCCCAAATGATTTTCAGGGTACGTTTGGTAAGTGAGGGCAAAGCTTTTAGCATCTCTGCATGCATTGAAGTGTGACCAGTGTGAACTGGATGCTGATCCAGTTGGAAATGTAGGCACCAGGTGATGAATTGGGGATTTNATTATTATAGATTAGATAGCTCTCTATATGTATTATGTATCTATAATATTATATATCTAGATCTCTATACCTCTATATTAATCTCTAAATACTAAATGTCTAAATGTCAATACAAAATTACATCAACCCCTCTGACAATCTACTGGTTTGCCTCCCTTGGTCTGTGTGGGTTATTCTGCTTTTCCTTGTTGGCTAAATCTCATTCCTTTATTCCCCTGGTAACTTTTCTGTTTCGATGACCCTCCTGTTACATGTTCCATGTGTTTAACTGATAATCGCCTCTTAACACTAGTAATCCACTTGCCAAATGATGAAATTAAGAGGGGGGAAATAGTGGCACAACCTGTGTTGTGTCCAGCGGAGGAGGAACTTCCACTTCTGTTTAGAGAGAAGCTGACGGTAGCACATCTGCCAGTGCAGCGGCTTTGATTTGAATGACTTATCCACAGTAATTGCAAAGGGGATTGATCAATTCTTTATTGTTATTCATAAAAGACAAGTGTCACCATTAAGTTTGTGTACTTCTGCTTCTGGCACTTCTGCTTTTAGAATTTTCTCCGTTTATGGGATGTTTTGGGAATTTGAACTGAAATCAGACGCATGGAAGTAAGCAAATATAAACTGTTAATGAAATCCTTTTCACTGCCTAGGACTGAGCATATCCCAAAGTGCATGAAAGACTGAACATGGAAAAAATGGAGCCATAAGCACAGGGTAAGGAAAGTAATCTCCTTGAGGATATACACCAGCCAAAATGCCCCACTGCTGGATTTACTTTACAGCTCCAAATTCAGCTACTAATTCCATCCCACACCTCTGAGAAAGACGAGCTTATGGAGCATAAGTTTACATTATAATATTTTTGCCCTGCAACACTGTTGGTATTGAGTGCTAAAATTTCCTGGTTTTGATGAGCTGAGTTTTAGGGCAAAAGTTGTGGTTACATCAAAGATAATGGCAAAACTCCCACAAACTCCCAAGGATGCCTGTCCAGAGTGTCATCTCTCTCCAAAGTGATGAGCAGTCACAACTCAGCATAAAATTAACAGGAGCTGGGCATCCTTGACATCTTAAAAAGTTAAGTTCAAGGTGTCCTGAACAAGAAACACAATAAATCAGCAGCTAAAAGCAGAGGGTGCCTTTCACCCTTCAGATTTTTAAAATCTCTGATTCCAGCTCAACAGACACAAGCTTGGGAAACCGTGGGATCCTGCCTCTGCGTGTCTGAAAGGCAAATTCTATTTATATTTTGTAACAGGAGACTGAATCAGAGAGACGCTGTCTGTTTGGTTTCTTAAGCTGGTCTTCAGTGTTTCAGAGGTCATGAAACATTGCAGGATTACGGGGCAAGAAACCGTTCGATGCAGCTGGATGCGTCCCACAAGCTCAGCCCAGGGGTGTAGCTGGGACAGCTGATCCATTCGTTCCACGTCATTGCGGGTGAGTAAATTGGAGGCAGCTTTTCGCCTTGCAAAGCCTGTGTCATCCCTTTCGGTCCCCCCACCGTGATGAGTAAGCTGCAAGCTCGGCTTCTTCACGTGGGTCTCCTGAACCCGGAGAGGGTGATGCCGTGAATGTGGTTCCATTTACTCTTTGACATGGCAGGACTGCTCTCAACCTGCCCAGCACAGGCGAAAAAAAGTTTGTGTTAAGTTTTGACTCTGCTGGGAGACAGGTCCTGGTTTGCAAGATGTTTTCCAGACTCGGTTAAACTGCTTTCCAAATGCACAGTGTGTTTCCGCAAGGCGACCAGCCTTTGCTGCAATAGGCTGGACCAAATAGCTGATGATTTGAAATCAATTCGCTACGGATGGTTTTAAAGCTGGCGTTCTGTTCGTTTCCAGGCAGCTGCACATTGTTGTAATTTGCTAACGGTGTCACAAATGCTACTTTTTCCTTTCCTTGTAACAGCTCCTCTGAATTACAATAACCCCTTTAATTTCTGAACAAGTCCTCTCTCTTGCAGCCCTTGCCACCTCAAAGAGCAGCAAGAGAACCTCCCCTTTGCAATTTCCCTTTCCCTCTTAACCTTGACCTGTAATATGCTGAAAGTTGTTACTGAAAGCTACCTTGATCAGAAACGACGTTATAAAAACTTGCTCAACCAGATGCCGCAAAAATCCAGCCATGATAAAGATCCCCAGAGCCGACAATTTTGAGTAACGGACCTAGCCTGTCTTGGAATATGGAGTTGACTGCTTCAAGGTAGTAGCTATTAAGTTTTGTTTGCTTTCTTTCAGAGTGACTGTGCTTTGTAAAAAAAAAAAAAAAAAAAAGAGGCTTTGGCTGAATATTGCTGTATGTAAAAATACTGAGCAGAGAGATGCTTCCTTAGCTGGACTGTGAAAGCAACAGTGGGGGCTGAACTCTGCCGAAGACACATGGTTGAGGTCTGGTGACTTAAATTCTGCTTTGCAGCCATGAACCTGAGAGGAGAAGCCTAGGTCAGAGCCCTCGGGTCCTTCAGAGACTGGGGTTTGTGGTTTGAACTCAGTTCACTCCTAAAAAACCACCACTTAGGTGAAACAGGCTCGTAACATCATGGCTTTGCAGATTGAGGCTGCAAAGGGAACCTGGATGCAAGGATGAGTATTGGTGCCTGTCGTGCAAAAATTGAACAGGATCTGGACACCGCATTATCTTTTTCCTCTTCCCCTTAAAATCTTTATTGTCTCTGGGACTGCTTTTCTTAAGCCTTTTCCAGACTGGGTGGCAAATTCACAGACGCCATTAGCAGGAGATCCTTGACCTAGAAGGTTACGACGAACATCTGATTATCTGAATCCTTATTCCACCCAGCCAGGGAGAATTTGTGTATATTGGATTTTATAAGAGTTAACTTTTGGAAGGACTGGAGCCTGGAAATCGAGACGGCTTTAATGGGTTCTGCTTGAAGCTTTTATTTACTGCAAACTCGAGTAGAGAAATCAAGGTCCAAAGTTGTGGTGGGAACAATCTATTTATTGCAGTGGATAGAGACTCCAACCCTGAGCTTGTGTCCAACCTGAACTCCTCCAGTCTGCATGCGTTGGCAGTGAATGAACTGCTCTCGGTTTCTGGTCTTCAAGCTCTGGAATTCTTTTCGATCCCGGAGATAAGAAAAAAGTCTTCTAAACAGATGCGTCATGCCTGCTTAATTTTCCATTAAAAACAGAGAGGATATTTAACTCTCTCCTATCGGGAGGCGGGTGTGAAAAAGCCATGCTTTCTTGGCGCCAAAATCCATCCTATTAGTGGAGATACTGTGGAGACCTTGGAGTATCCATCCCCGTAAACATCATTAGTTGTGGAAAAGCCATTCATTAGTAACAGGCAATATGTTCTTCTATCCTCTCCTCTGAAGAATAGGCACTGCTATCTAAATAAGCTGTTTCCTGAGAAGTTACTCAAAGTTACTGCTGTAGCTCTAGGCCAACTCTCCTCCCCCAGGAGCTGGACAGAAACAAAGCTCTGAGAGAGGAAAGAGCTGCTCTTTAGCCCAGCAAACTGTGCCATTCCTCTGAAGTTCTTCCTTTCTCCTCGGCCTCCTGGTTAATGCCCTCCCTGCTTCTTTTTCACCTCCTGTCATCTGCAAAACCATCCATCTCCATGCCTACACCTGAGCTGAAGGCTCTGGTGCCCTGACACCCCTCTGTGCTCTCGGTTTGTCCAAACACAGCTGCAAAAATTCTCTCTGACATCCCATCCAACCCTCTTCAGATTCCCCTCGCTGGCTTCCCATGACCTCCTGCGATAATTTTGCATTCCTTCTCCTCCTCCTTCGCCATCCTCCATAGTACCTCTGCCTTCACCAGCCAAGAAACTGCGACCAGCCGTCTTCTCACAGGCTTTGTACTGGACCACCCTGGCAGCAAGGAGCTTGTACTGGAGGGGGAAAATTGGGAACAGCCTCTCCAAATGCCTGAGTGACAGCAGTGCTGTGGAAAAATCTTTCCTGTTCGCTCCTTGGCAAGGAGGGACACATTTGTGGGAAGCTGTCTCCAGTGGGCTGGTGGATACCTGCTCTGATGGTGCTGGAGGGTGCACTTAGAGGAAGGCGTCTATGCTCCTTTGAGTCGTGCCCTCTGCTATGTGTTACCAGCACTTAATTACACCTTATACATTAGAAACGCTCCCTTGCCCTCAACAGTCCCCTTCAGGAGGTGTTTTGGACAACACGTCAAAGCAGGAAAGACTCCCAGAGGAGAGGGCAGATGTAAGGACGCAGATGCATGTTCCTGTGCTGTCTTTCAGGCCAGACCCACAGCCAGGATTTTAATTTCTTAGAGTTGTTAATTATCTCTATTTTAAAAACCAAGCATGTTGGCCTCTGCGTGGTCATATTCCAACGGGAGCGGGTCGTTTCGGCTTTCCTTAAATGCCACCTATGATCTCAGCTGGCTATCGCAGCCTCTCCTTCCTTCCCCTCCAGTTGCTGTCAGATCTCCAGCAGCTTTCTACTGAGAACTTTGTGCTGTCAGAGTGGCATTCCCTGCTTCTGCTAGTTCATATTTCTAACACGGTTGGGTGTTCTAGAAATGCAGAAAAATTAGAGTGCTGACTGGATTCTCACCGGCGAGGAGATGGTAGGAAACAATTACGTTTGGTGCAAGGCATGTTTCGTAGCAGCTATTCAGGGTTTGCTATAAGGCATCAAATGGATCCAAGATACAAACCCAAGCAGAAGAGGAATAAAATACATTAGGAAAACCCTTGGACCACCAAGTGAAGAGGATTTAGTGTGTATAATAAACTGCCTGTGTATCATTTATCATGGCTACACAGTGATTGCCTGGGGGTGATGATGGACACCATAAGTTGCAAAAATATAATGACGTGTCATGTAACAGACCGCAGGTGTCTGTGCGGGGAGCCGGGAGGAAATCAACCTGACAGCCTTAAGAAAGGGGCTTGTGCTGGCATCCGCATGGACCCCCAGGCGCCCGGGCTCGTCCTCCGCCTGCCGCATCGCTCTCCCAATTTCCTGGCGGGAGGGCTCTGCTGAAAGGCTTCTTTCTTCCTTCCCTGTGTGGATGATCCCACCTCTTCAGGCAGCCTCTGTTTTCCTTTGGAAATGGGAACAGCTGGGGCAGGTCTCTCCTGCTCCAAGGGGAGTGGGCTGCGGCCGAGCCCCCCTTGCACCTTGCTCCCGGGTCGGAGAGAGAGAGAAAACTTGCAAGAAATCTTGCATTTCCTCCAAAAGCTCCATCACCTTGGGGACCAGCTCAAACTGGGGGACACACACGCATCCCCATGGGGATAGCCCTGTCCGAGGGGATGGAGGGATGATCGTCTCAGCAGAGCCCCTGTTTTGCAGCTCCTCGGTCCATCCTTGAGCATCTCCGTTATTGGAGAGCCCCTGACCTCCCCTGGCAGGTTTCTCCATTGTCTGCCTGACCTCACCATTATAAAGTATTTCCTACTATTTATCCCAGTGTTTTTCTTTCTTAATTTTAGGCCATTAGTGCTTGTTCTTACCAAAATTTACTGCTGAAAATTACTCTGCCTCCTCCCTTCCTCTTGCTTGACGGATGGCTATGGAGTGACCCTCCAGGATTTATATCACCAGTGGCGAGGCAGGACTCCTCTCCTTTCTTAATCCCCTCAAGGCCATAGAAAAATAAAGCCGTTGTCTTTAATTCTGAATCTGTTACAGCCTCTATCTCAAAGCTGCGATATTCTCCACCTCGCTGGAGTTCAGCTGTATTTGCTTTCACAGCTCTATCCCAAAAAGTCCAGGCATGAACTGTCAGAGATGCATAATTTTTCACCAGGGATTTAGAAACTCATTATATTGCCTCATGGTACACTTGATAGAGATATATTTATCTTCTTTATTTTTCATTTAACTTCTTTATTTTTCTTTCATTTTTGATTTTTTTCATATGCATATAATAGAAAAGCCGGTCACTTCCCAACCAGATAGAAGGGAAAACTTTCTCTTTCCCCTCCTTTAATTTAGACCTATGTGAATAGTACCTTTTGGGGTTTGCTGCTTGAGCAAAAAAAGTGGGGGAAAAAACCCATAGTTTGGTAGGTGAAACACCTATTTCATTGGGGTTTGGATTATTAATCATTTAAATTCTCTTTGTCTGATACATTTTAGGGAAACTCCCAAATAATAAAAAATTTGTTATTCAATGTGAGATTTAACTGAGTAAACATTCTCTTCTTCAGCTGGTGTGAAAAATGAAATTGGTGTGAATGAAAACTTCCTAGACTCAAATTTCTAAATGTTATTGTTTGGCAGATGAAATACCCTGATAAACGGTTTCGCCTGGCTTCAGTTAGGAGTTTCCACTTGGAGGGACAGCAGTTGGTAGTTCCTTCCATTTGTCGTATGTGACCGAGGAAGACTTTGGTCCAGCAATGAAGAGGTGGTGTGATGGAGGAAACCTCCTAGAAGGCACTGTTGCCACAGTCACTCTTCCCAGCCAAGACCTGGTGCCCTTGTCTTGCCCTGCCCCACAAGATCCACAGAGATCCCATCTCACCTGCTCGAATGGAAGGTGTTGGAGATGTTTGTACATGTCGTGGCTGGGCTCATAGGAACAGACATCATCCCAGTTCCTGCTTGGGCACTAGGGTGAGAGAAGTTATCTCCTGTGCTTCTCCCAGGCTTGAAAGTCTGGGATAGGGAGGGTACGACTCCACTCTGACCGTGGGAGAAGGGTTAATATTAGAAGATGGGTTTAAGCGTGGGGAAAATGAACTTGAACATGAGTTTGGGGTGTTTTCTTTGCAGCCCAACCCTCAGCACGGCTCCTGCACAGTGCAGAGCTTGCAGAGCTGCCGGACCTGAAGGCATGAGCAGCTGTTTCCTCGGCTAGCACAGGCTCCCTCCTGCTTGGAGAGTTTATTTCTGGGTTGTTTCAGCCATTCACCTCTGAGAGGTGTTTTCTCCCTGTTTTGCATGCGAGGAGCAAGATGGGAGCAAGGAGGAAGAAGCAGCAGCTCCAGAGTTGAGCTTCAAAAGGAGCTAAGATGCCACCTGGGAGGCTGGAAATCAGGACACTGGCTCTGGTCACCAAATGTAGAGCTGCTGCCAATTTGCAACATTTTCCCTTAAACATAGACGCTGAAGATTTAATGGAAAGAGAGGTCAGACTTTGACCTGACCACTGAGCAGGGTGACAGAGATGGCTCCTTCATGTCCTCTCTCGGGGTTTGTTAGTCTAAAGTTTAGTCCCAACGTCAGATGATGCATTTTCCAGGGAAGCTAATGGATTTGCTTGCACCGCAACAGAGTGGTTGGCGGGGGTGGGAGGGTGACTCTTTCGTGAGAGACAAATTACTTCCCCTTGACAAGCAGCTCTGTTTTAACTAGGAAAATGATGGATGAGTCCCCAGTAAAGACTTGCACAGGCAAACTAACATGCAAACTTCACGTTGTCAGAGATCCAAAAACACAACAAAGATCTCAACCACCAACGAAAAACCGAAACCCCTCTACGGTGGGCCAGGGGTGTGAATTGGTCCGTAGAGGGAGACTTTGAGTCAAGTCTCCTACATCACCCACCACGCAAGAGGACATGGATTGGTGCCAAAGGGAGATGCTTGAGCTTCGGACGCCTTTGCAGAAGAGGGGTTATGGGTTTGTCTCCAAAAGATCCCTGCTAAAGTTAAACCAAAGCCTTCCTGTGGCATGGGGAACAGCAGCCTTATCCTTCCGCCCCTGCCGTTGTCCCTCCCAGACTATTGTTTTGATTTTCCTTGGCATCCTCCAGCGTAGCAGCAAAACTTGGCCACCATATTTTGCCAAATGTTTCCCTCACATTTTTCTTCTGTGCTTACCTTTACAAAAGAAAAAGGCTTTTTTTTTCTTTTTCTTACTATGTATATATAAATTCTTGGCAAGTGCTGGGCACAGCGGCTGCATCCAAGTTCCTGTTAGCTTGGGGCACTTGTATATCTCGCTGTTGCATCTGGGAGCCCAAATCCAGACCCTAGACTCCACTGTGCTGGGTGTGGTACAAACATGGACCGAAAAGATGGAGCAAAGAGCTGCAATTAAAGCCTGAAGGTCCTCCATGGGGGGATGTGAAGGCAAAAGGTGACTGTAGCCTCCTCTCTTCTCTGTCAGTGTAAGATGCTAACTGGGAATGGTGTTGAGAGCCATTGGAGCCGGACCTTGAGGAAAAGCATCCCAGGAAGAGAAGATGTAGGAGTGATGAGCTGGAGGAAAGGCAGGTCCTTGCCACCAGGACTGGCTGGAGAACCAGCAGCAAAGCAAGGGTTTGTCAATCATGGACAAATTTTTGCTTGCATAAAGCTCCAGCTGGAAAGAGCATCTCTGTTGAAAGGCAAAATCTTGACTTGGGACCTTGTGCAATGCCACAGGGAGCGGTGACAGCAGGGGGAGGCGGTGCCCAAAGGGAACAAGCACGATCCCTTGCTGTGGGCACTGAGCATCCTGCCAAGGGCAATTACTGCACGTGGTTCCCTCGGCCCCTTCCTCCGCCTTCCCCTCCACAGCCCCAGATAAAGCCTGGGATGTTTATAGACCTTAATACAATAGTTCCCACAATGGCCAGGCAATACGTGGAGACGTAAGCCGCCTGGCTGGCTCTTCTTGGATATTGGAAACCTTCCATAGCTCAGGTCCGGTTGTCAGCAGCAGAGCTCCTTATTATTTCACTGCCCAGGATCCAGGGATATGACCTATTTTTACTGATGGCTTTATTTATACCTGCAGTGGAGGGAGGTTAAATAAGTACGTCGCCTTCTGTGACCGAGTTGAGACTCATTTTGTTGTTTAATGCTGGAAAGCCTCTCACCTGCCTGCTTCAAGTGTAGCTAAGCCCATTTGTTTCCAGAATTAATTGCTGATCTTATTGATTGCAAGCAGGACAGATGAGATTACAAGATATTTTCTTACTTGACTTTTAAGTGTCATCTTTGCTAGGGAAAGGCAAATGGCAGGGCTGAAGCTGTAGACTTGATTTATAGATAATAAACATTTTATAGCAATTTTTTATCACTTTCATTCCTCTCTGTTCCTCCTTCAGATGTTGGCTGAGCTGGAATAAGAGGGGTGGGGAGGGATGGGGAGACAGTGGACTTCAAACCATCATTGCTCTTGGAGAATGGTGGCTCTTTGTGGGCTGGCACATCCCAATTTTTGGAAAGCTTTGCCTATGCTCCCTTTTAAAGGGTGTCAGCAGCTTATCTCCCTCCTGCCAATCTGCTCCCAGGCGTGCATCCCTGCTTGGAGCAGGGAAGCTCTGCGCACAGATGTCTCCTGTTGGGCGTTATCTGCAGGCCAGGTACGGCAGAGCAGGCTGTATCCCCACAGCTGCCCTCCCGGTGACCTACGAGGACCACCCTGCCACCGGGCTGCAGCAACGCCCAGCTCCTGCCAGCCCCTGCCAGCCCCCCCGCAAAAAAATGCCGAGCATCCCTCCGCCGAATATCCCCCTCCCCACAGCCACCTGCCTGCTTCGCCAGACTTCTCCCAAACACATTTCTCTTTAAAAGCCCAGATTAGTCTAAAATTCTATTTGAGATAAAACCCAGCCCTTTATCAGCAAACGCATCCAGCCCCCACGCACTCCCAGGGCTTCGCAGGCTCCGGCCATTGCCAGTTACCACAGGGAGTGTTCCTGCTTTCCCATCAGCGCACCGAATCCATCACTGCTGGGGTTTTGCGGAGGGGAGCGATAAATCCCGCCAAGGCAAGGGGTAGGTGAGACCCAAATTCTTCTCCACCAGGGAATGCACGTCTGCTGGTGTGCGTGCCTCCTCTTCCAGGCAGGATTTCTCTTTCTCAAGGGGTTCCTGTTCTTTCTGACCAACCTTTAATCTTCTTTTTTTCTTTTTCTCACTCCTTTTTGCTTCATACATGGACATGCCTATTATGCTTTTGAGTGCTTCTCTCCCCTCTACTGCTAATCTGAGCAAGGCTCCTTGCAATGCTGCAGTTTAGTAACCGACCTGGATCTCAAGTGGATGAAGGTTTTACAGGGCAGAAATCAGACTACTGGGGCAGTAGTTTTCTTATCAATACTTAAAAGAAGACATTTTTTCAAGAATCTTTGGCTAACAGGGGAAGCCAGCACAGCAAACCCTCCTGGCACGGGAGGCAGTGATGGTTCTGGCTTGAAAAAGCCAGATTTGCTTTAAGCTGGTAGAAAAAGAAATACATTTTAAATAGAGGTGGTTTTCTTAAATCCCAGACCCGCAAAATCCAGTCTCTGCCAGCACTGGGACCAGGTCAAAAAAGATATATGGACGTTGTGGCTTAGGAAAGGGGTTTGTGGCATAGGAATACTTTCAGAGACAGCCCTGTGCTGTTTTACAAGCCTCAGGTAATACGATAATACAGGAGGAACGGGGTAGCGTTCCCCTGGGGACAAAATTTAAGTCTGCTGCGGTGAACACGGCTGGGATTCGTGGGTCTCCTCAAACTGAATGTTTTTAAGGCCAAAAAGGCGGTGCAAATCTTGCACGGGGTTTTGGTACGATACATTGCACGGGTGCTCATTTCCAGCTGCTAACGTGACCTGCCGATTCTGCGTCTTTATCAATAAACACCGGGAGATATTAAACCCAGCTGAGTTATGTCAGGGGGTTATCAGAGGACAGACAGTAGTTCCTTTAGCCAGAACAGCGAAGGTCTTGGGGTTAAAAGCCAAGGGTCAGCACCACCACTGCCTCATGTGGCATGGATTAAATCAAAAATTATCTTTGAGTGGCATTACTGCAAACTAGCCAAGAACATCCATCTGAAAGCTCAGCCGCCCCGAGCATAAATCACATCTCCAGGAGGCTGGGTTGGGTTTTAGGGGGTGACTCGCCTCTTCCAAAACTGCTCCTTGGTTATTGGTGTTGTAAATCCATTGTAGAAAATCCAAGTGAGATTCACTGAGCCACAGGAAAACTTGATTTTTTTTGGTTGGATCAGGTTTTTCAGGGGCATCACTGGCTGCAGCCAGAAGCAAGGCTTTAAAAAGACCTGAAACCTCTTGCTCAGCCCCATGAAAAGCAATTTCAGCCTTTGCCATCCCCAGCTATATTGCTGATCGCTCTCAAATTCATAGCTCTTCCCATTCAATCAATACATTAATCACAGAAGAGACAACCCTGCATTTTATTTAACCTATTTCTCCTGGTATGATTTAAAAAAAAAAAGTAATTACGGATAGGAGCAAATTCCTCAGGACACTTTTAACTCTCTAAACTTCCCCTTGCTCACAGCTCCTGTTTTAACTGGTGACGTTATGGCTGAGAATGGATTTTATTTAACTTCTGGATAAGTTACTGGCACTGAAGGATCCAGCTCAAGCAAAAGGAATCAGATCTCATGTAGTTTTATCTGTGCCTCCAGGAAGCAAACTGGGTTTCAATATGTTTTCCTCTAACTGCAATGAACAGGAATAAAAGTACGTGCAGCTGTAAATGTGCCCTGTGCCGTCCAAGAAAACTTTTTAATGCTATTTCCAAAAATCTCCAGCTGGTGGCAGCAGCAATTTTTTTTCCACTAAGAGGAAAACTCGAAGAAAACTAAAAGTAAAAAAAAAAAATAAAAAAATCCAAACTAGAAATGATATCTATAAACAATGTTCTGGAAATCTCAGGTATGTTTGTCAAAATTGAGATTAAAAATATTTATTGCTTCCTTAAAGCGGGTAAAAAGACTTAAAAAACCTCGCTGCATTTAAACTAACAGCAGAGAGCTGATGACAGAGCGCCCTAGGAGGGATGTGTCCGTGGAGAGGAGGTGTGCTGAAAGGGCACTTGAAAGCTTCCTTGGAGCTATCAGGTGCCATTAGGGATGTAATGACCCCCGAGGGAGCCAGGCAGCTCGCATCTTCCCAGCACTCTTTCCCTTGTAATGCTCTAAAAACCCCTTCTGCGGGTGGAACAAGGCCTGTTTTTTCTAGGATAACTAAGATGTAGACAAACGCAAGCCCACGCTGATGTGCTCTCAAGGTGCAAGCTCTGCAGGGCACAATTCCCAGTGAGGATGCCCGGATGCAGGCTCCAGCATCCCAGGGTAAGCCTGGTTCTGCCAAGAGCCTGAAGGCTATCAAGGGTGACCTCTGGGCACGTGCTTTGCTTCCCACTTGCATATTCTTAAAGATTGTGAAATTTTCTCTTTGTTTTCTTTTTATGCTGGGTTGACAGTGACACTGATTTGCTAATTCCTAAAGCTAAATAAAAAAAAAAATCATTTCTACCTTTCTGCACTTTTGCAGCACGCAGTGCAGCTCTTTTTTCAGCTGAAAAACCTCTCCAGAGAAGATGATGCCTTTATTTTTGTCAGTTTTGCAACTGGTCCTGAACCAGTAGTAATGAGTTATATGGTTGAAATGCTATCGTTCTGCAATCCCACCTGGCAATCCTCCCCAAATCGCCGGGCTCGGCGCTCTCGCGGGGAGCGATTCATGGGCTGGTAGCAGAGATCAGCCTCCTCCCAGGTTATCGGCTGCGGTTGGTGGAGGCGTGTGCCCTGTGAACACACGGGGAGGTGGCAGACCTCCAAAAAGGTCTCCAAACTACATGCAAAAACCTGGAGCAGGAGCAGCAAGACCCGGTGAAGACCAAGAGTGCAGGAGAAAGAGATGGGGGGCTGTCACTGGAGGTTGGCCCCAGTCCAAAGCAGAAGGTTGGCCGTCCCTTCTGAAATCATCTCTGTTTATGAGAGTGCCTTGGATGTACTTGAAATCTGTGTAAATATCCCGTCTCTGTTCTTGGCTGCAGCCGGGGGGTACTCTTTGTGTTTCCAAAGGCATGGCAGCCTCCGTGAAACCGCTGATGCTCCTCACTGCTGGAGGAGGAGGCCCAGGGCGGCTGAGCTGAGGATGCCTAATTAAATCCTCCACAGCAGCCTGGGAGCATGGCAGCATCCACAAGCGGTGGAAGTGATGAGGGTTAACAAAAACAAGCAGGTATTTAACTAGGGTGAGGAAAACCCACAAATGTCAGACTGGTGATGAAATGTTTGGAGCTATTGTCCTCCTTCGGATAAATCAGTGCATCACCTCCGAGTTGTTTCTAAATTGTGTAGGCAAGCTCTGAAAGAAAGGAGCAGCTTAGGCAGAACATTCAAACCATCTTTTTCCCTCTCCCCTGCCTTATTCCGGGTGTTTCTGAAAAGTTTGTGCCTTCCTCTAAACCCTCCTATTCTCCACAGCAGCATCCCCTTTGCAGGACACCTTGGCCTCTGCAGTCACCTGTCAGAAGCTTTTGTACCCATGGGTTTAGGAGGGAGTACTACAAATCTCCATTCACCCATTCTTCACTGCAAGTGGTAACACTGACCCAAAAGAAAAAAGAAAAAGTAAACTCTGTTACTCTGATATAATGCAAGCCTGACGCCTCTTAAGGCTTCAAAATGCTCCTGAAGGACCATTCCTGAATGGTCCTGAACCATCAAGTTCATCAAGCCTTCGGTGATCACAGTTAGTGAGGACAAGGTGAGTGTTTGGTGAGTGCCCGGATGGTGAGGACCTTCTGTCCTGGGCAAGAGCTAATGGCTTTGTCACTTGGAACTCGATTTGCCCATGCTCTGCCTTGGGTGCCTGAGAGCATCTCTGAAAGGGATCTGCTCCATGGCTTGAGTTCAGAGAGCTGCTTTGTATGCTTGGCATGGTTTTCTTCCAGTCTGGGAGGAAGTGGAGGACAAACGTCATAGGAAGCCACCGCAGACTCTTGCAACAGTTTGAAGTTTTATCCAGTGCTGGGCCCCCCATTTCAAGCGGGATGTTGATAACCTGGAGAGGATCCAGCACAAGTCTCCCAACATGGCCAGCGACCTGGGGTTTGCACAGCTTGTGAGGAGAGGTTGGGGTGCTTTTTCAGATGCATGAAAAAGAGGTGAGCAGGTTTGCTGCAAGCCTACAGCAGCTTGAAGAGCAGTTATGAAGACGACAGAGCCAAGCTCTTTTTGGAAATAGCAGAATCACAAAAGACAGTGGCCATTGTTTCAGGATGGGCTTTAGAAACAAATTCTTCACCAGGAAGGTGATGCAGCCTTGGAACAGGTCCCTGAGAGGCCAAGAAAACCCTGTCCTCAGAGGTAGACATGACCTCATGCAGGTGACAGTGTGCCTTTGGACTGGAGACCTCCAGAGGCCCCTCCCGAGCACCATCTCTGAGTCTATAATTCCTTCAAATCAATTGTCTCCTCTCTTCCCTCTTTTCTTTATCTCACCTGTTAATATCTCAGTCTCTTTGGTAGGATAACTCCATTTCCATAAATTATGGCACCATCAGAATCGCGTCTTGTTCTCAGCCTCCAGTTACACCTACACCACTGAATAATATTTTGGTATGTCTTCCTACACAGCCAGGCTGTCTGGGAAGGACTTATTCTTGGTGGTTTTACTCTAATCTTTGAATCCCTTTGGGAATACCCCTGTGTAAAATAATCGTTCCTTTACCACTGGCAATGTTTCACTCCCGGAGGAGATTGGAGAGAATTTTGGAGCTCTCTTAACATGCAGGCACAATCACGGCTTCTGTGATTGAGTCGTTTCTCTCTAAATAAGTAAATTAACTCTAATACCCTTATTTGCTATCAACCTTATAAAACATAATAAAAGCCAGATGTCTCTTCCTTAACCTGATGTACTATAGAGGTTCAATGGATTATTTTTTCCAGACTTTATGAAAGTGATTTTGCATTCTCGTTGTTTCCCCTGGTGAATTCATTGCAGGATCTGACGAGAAGAAATTCGGAAATGCATTAAAATGGAAAAACCTGGTATCATGTGGATACAGGCCTCAGCAGGGGGAGAACCAACCTTCCTCTCTCCATGTCTCGTTCTGTGCTGTGCGTGGGTGGCTTTGAAGCAGAGAGTGTCTCTCCAGACTCAAGGAGATGGCTAATGATTGAGTGATTTAGATTCAAAAGGGTGAAAAAGGATTCTCCAAAGCTGCTAAAAAGGAGTCTTCCTCCCCAGGAACCTCCTAAACAGCTTGTCTCTTCCAGCTCCCCTGGCTGCACTGGAGAAGAAGTCTTCCAGGGCCAGAGCCACAGAGAGGATCTGGTGCCTGATGCTTCTTGATTGATTTCAGTGGTAGTTCGGGACTTAAATAGCTTTGTGGTGTGAAGGCTGTGGTGCTTGTCAAGACTGGAGCCAAAATTATGAAAAAATAGCAGCTCTGTCATTTTCTGTCATTTCCTTTTCCTTTGGATGAGTTCAGCTGAATTGCAAGATGGACTTCCTGTGAAGAAGGAGGACCGAAGAGCACACGATGCTTTGTCTTTAGTGCCTTGGTGCTCAAATGCAGCTGACAATCTCCATTCACCTTTCTGCAAAATGAGCCCGAGACCCCTCTGCCACACTAAGCTATCACAAGCCTGAAACCTATACCTGGCTACCTCACCGCTCCACCGTAATTAGGTATGGGGAAAGCATGCAAAAACTGTAATCATGCTTAAAAACACTGCTTGGGATTGAGTTACCTCCACCCAGCCTGCTGCTGACGAGGGAGGAGGGACAACCAGCCACGTCCACGAGGTCTACAGAAATGGCTCGGCAGTTGCAACACACGGATCTCACTTCTCATCGGCAGCCCCAGCGCAGGAGGAGCCAGGGCGGTGGAGGACTCCCCCGAGATCATCGTCATGTCCGTAGGGATGACGCTGGCACAGGGATGCGAGCGGTGGGTGTGAGGGAGCGCTGGGGCTCAGGTCCGCAGAGGCAGCTCAGCAGCGTGGTCGGCAGGTATGGGAGAGGGTGGAGAGGAGCTGGAACATTTCCTATTTATTTTATTTGCCTTCTTTCAAAATGTCTGAGAAATGAAAGGACCCTGTTCTGCAACTGTACCCCTCCGAGCCATGGGACTTGTCCATTGAGTAATTTTGACTTCCAATTAAACTAAATATTGTTTTTACGGAAATAGCTTTTTCCCCAGCTGGGGTGATAACACAGTTGTGATGTTTGGATGAGGTTTCTAGTGCAGCAGTTTGGGGTTTCATGTCATTTACTGAGAGTCATGCTAGTTCTTCATTCAAAATCATAATAAACAGGCAACACATACCACATAGCTGTTCTCCCGAGCTCGAGCAACCTTCACTCATGCACTCTTCTTCAATAACTCATCCATGGACGGCTTCTTCTTTGAGGTCAGTCGCTTGACTGTGTCTCCTGCATAATACTCTGATTCATTCATCCATGGGCATATTGCAGAATGCGAGCTGAAGTGGAAAAACGCCACCAAGTTTCCTGAGTCGTAGCTGTCATTTCTTCCCGTGATTATATACTGTGGGTGTCCCCAGAATACGGGAAAATTGCTTTTTCTTGTGGCACTAACGTCAAGTTTTAGCAGCGTTGAGACTGGTAAAAGGCAGTGCTAAGTCAAGATTGGTCCTGAAACACCTATCGACCAGCAAGATTTTCCTCTTCTTAATTTTAGTCCGATATATTAAAAATAAAACTAGGTAAAGACCAGCACACTGACCTGGCAGCGACTTGAGTAACTGTTTCCAGCTTTGCTCAGTCGATGCTCTAAGACAACGCAGATTTTATAACTGCGCCGACATAAATTCCCTCCCTTTTGCATCCCTTTGCTCCGAGAACATGAATGAGGCTGCTGGTAGAGTTTCATACTCCTGATTTGTACAAATCATGTAAAGCTTATGAGTGTGTCAGATGGCATTATGGTAAGCCTCTCTGCTGATCTGATTTTTCTGCACGCTGCGGATTTCCCCGTATCCCTAATTCCAGACATGGAATGCCCGATCCAGCAAGCAAACCCCCTGCTCTTTAAATTAGAAAAAGGAATGGGAAACCTCTGCATTAAAATTATAGGTGTCTCCGTGGTATGGCAGAGGCATTAGGGGTTTAATCCTCTGAAGAAAGGAAAACTCCAAAAGCCTGCTGCGCAAAATTGCGCGGGATGTCAAAGCAATTTGTACCGAAACCCCGGCACGGGCCGTGCTGGAGGATGCACAGTCCTTCCTCTAAAGGAGAATTAGTGGGAATCAGTTGTTTTAAGCTATGACCCCTTCGCTCGGCACATGCTACTGTCTTACTTGAACCATGCGAAGCTCCGTCCGTGCCCGTGGCTTTTAAACACAACATTTATTATCCTTCGCCCCCCTAGATTAGGGGGATCCCTCCGACGGACAGCCCAGAGCAAGGCGCACACCGCATGGCATCTGGTTTTCATGTTCAATCTCATCCCTTCTGCTTTGCCGTGAGGGAAGGCTCAAGTGACAACAGAACAATGCTCGCCCTGCAGACTGACTAATTAGGCTGCATCTGGAGCTAATTAAATGTGGAGTCGCCCGCAAGGAGAGTACTCTCCTTATCATACCAGCAGCAGGGGCGAGACAGAAGAAAAATCGCTGATGATATGCCTCGGGTTTTTTTTCTTGCAGTCAATTTAAAGGAGGCAATGGAGACCAGAGCGGATGGGCATTTTCCCCTTAGCAGAAATGGGAGCAGGATTGGTCCCAGGATGATGAAGCAGGGTTTTTTTGTGGGGTGGGAAGGTGGGAGCTGGAGTTATTTCAAACATAAGAACAATTAAATGAGCTCATGTTTGATCTGTTGCTTCTGTGCATAATGTATGGCCATGAAGATACCTCTTCATCATTAATATCATTTAGTATTCTAGTTTCTGATACTCAATGGCACACGTAATTAAAGTAAGCTGACCTTTACCAGATGAAATATGCTCTGATTTCTTCTGTTTTTTAGCTCTAAAAAGGAGTTTTTATTGTTAAATGTTCTAATCTTAGTTTTGTTTGGCCAAAGCTGGGAGAAATATGGTTTCCATTGCTTTATCAGTCACTAATTAGTATGAGGCTGCACATTTTTTAGTAGCTGGACAGTTTTATTTTGTGACCTTGGGAAGTGAGTGAATTCTTTTGAAGGTCCAGAAAGTCCAGGGTACGGAAAGGCACATGGGTTTAAACATAAAGTAGCAGGGTTTATTTTTATGCCTGTATTTTTCATCATAACACTTGAAATGGTAATAAAGGGAGAGAAATCCTCCAAACTCTAGAGATAAATTTGTCATGACTTGGTTCGGAACAGTAAATTATTTTTAGATCAATTTTAGCTGCTCTTTTCTGGCCTGGAAAAATTCCACTTCCAGGATTTAGCTACAGATTCTCAACTCATAGAGACTTTCTGAATGATTTTTTTTTTCCTTTTTGTTCTCTTTTTTGCCTAGGAGCCACCATCAAGAGTCTGTGTATGCTAGGAAGCGCCATTCCAGTCTATTTTGGTGAGATGAGCATCTAGGTTTCTGCCAGAGCTCGCTTGGGATCTAGACCTACGAATGGCTCTTTGTGCCTCCTCCAAATTCTCCTCTCTGTGCTGGGAATGTCCGTCTCTGAATATTACGCCTATGGAAAAGCCCCAAAGCCAGAGAGATCCCCCCAAATGGGTGATTTATGTGTTTTGTTTAACATATACATCCAAATTGTTTAATCTTTTGGGTTTTTGTCCCACCGCAGAGTCATAAACAAAGAGCTCCAGAAGCCCTCTGCTCCTAGCTCACCGAGACCAAGTCTGGGCACCAAAGCTGCCACTGGGCTCTTGGCTTGATCTCCACAAGCTTCCTTCCCCTCGCCCTCCTTCGTTATTGCCCAGGCACTTCTTTCTCTGTCTTGCACTGAGTGTTACCCCCAGCACAGCCCACCCCCTCACCCAGATGCTCGCATTGAGCTGGGGGTATTTGGCAGGAGCAGGAGGTCACGGGCAACTGGAGAGGCAAGAGGTTGCCTTGGAAGTGGAGAATACACTTTTATTCTATCAAAAGGCTTCCTAAAGGAATTTATGAGCTGGTCTGTGCTGCTGGCATCTGTAAGAAGTGGATGCTGGGGAAAAGGAGAGCTCTTTTACGACTGTGGCGCTGGCTGGGGCTGAGGGGTTAGGCTCAAATGAGCATCCAGGTGCTCCTGCTCGAGGAGGGCAGATGCTTCGTGGAGCTCCCACTCTCATTGCCTTTCAGTGCTCGGCTCAGGAATAAAACCGGGAGACACCTTTCCCATGGGATTTCGAGGAGTTTGATGTCCAGCCTTGAGGTGGAGGAAGGAAAAATGTTCCCATGAACGCTCAGCACCCACGCAAAACTATCTGATCTTGAGGTTTTGGGATGTCCCTTTCCTTTAAGAGCAGGGGAGGGAAAGGGGAGAGGACCTGGGACATCCTAGGCAGCTTCTCCAGTGTTTGGACCTCATCTTGAAATGGAGAAGTGACCTGTAGGAGCAAAACGATGACTTGATTTCTGGTCTGTGTGGTTTAACAAGCAGCTTATGCAGATTGCTATTGCATTAAGTGGGGAACACAGGCTGGAGTTTAGTCTTGGTGACTTTCTTTGCCATCCCAGACCCCTTCAGCCTCAAAATTTAAGAATTCCATCACAATTTTTCATTTTAAGTTATGGAGTCGCGTGAGCACAGGACTCAAAGATCGGACGGTTCAATTTTTAGGCAGATGGGGTGTGTGTGGGAGTGAAAGGTCACCTTTGGCTTATCTCTAAATAAACCCAGGAAACTCAAAATCAGCTCCTTTTTTTGTCCCACACAGGCTGGCGAGTGGGCAAACCAGTGTGGATGGCTTTTTTTTTAATATACAAATGTTCCCCACTGAAGCATGAACTCAAATATTAGCTTTCCACCTAGCAAGACTAGACAGGAGCAGGGAAAAGCCACGTCTGTTTCTTATCCTTGATGCGGGGAAACTATTTAAATCTGCTAATTTTTTTTTATTATTTTTTTTTTTAGTGCTGCATAGGAGTGTTTACTTTATTTGGGGGGTTTTCAGGGGGTAATGAATGCAGGCTGTAGTGAAACCCACCTCATTGTAATTTTCGCAAACTCCATCAAAACATCCCTTTCTCTCTCTGCCTTTTCAAAAAGAGCCTTTTTTTTTTCCCCTCCCTCCCCCGTGTTTCTGCATGTTGTGATTTCACTGAGGCTTCCAATGGTCTTCAACAGTTCATTTATGCCGGGAGCCTTCTATAAACTGTACAGCCATGGTCTCCTCGCCCGGCCACCCACCAAACCAGCCTGTCTAAACAGCATCTGTCTACATCCCAGACACATCGAGCGAGTTAAAAATGGACTGAATCCAGCTTCTTTCTTTTTTATCCCCCCCTTTCTGCCCTCCGGTGAAGCCAGGGTGGGAGTCAAGAAGGGGGCATCGGGTGTGCTGCCCCAGATCCGAAGGGGTTGGGGTGCTCTTCTTACACTCCTGGTGCTGTTTTCCCTCCTGGATTTGTTTGGTGAGCTGTGCAAGACCTCCATCCCTCAACGCCGGCGCTAGTCCTACCAAATCTCCCCATCGCTAGCAGATGCATTATTAGTGACGGGAGCCTATTTAAACTTAATCCCAAATGCATTACCTAGTGAGTTTTACTTGGCTTTTTGACTTAAGGTATTGGAGGTTATTACCTCTGGTATGCAGGCGTTGCTCTGAAGAATCTCCCCGGCGAATGGCTCCATTTGGTGAGAGGGCAGGGATGGACAGGGTTTTCCTTGCTCAGGCAATTTGGACACATTTTTGAAAGATTAAGTCACGTCAGCCACTTGAAAGTCTCGGTTACCCGCCGAGTGTGGCAGCACAAAAATCATTCCCCCTCCAAAGAGCCTTGCTCCACTCGGAGGGCTGGGGGGGAGCCTGAAAAAATTAAGAGGGGTTAATTTTGCTTGACAGCTTGGAGAGGTTTGTGTTGGCCAAAACTGTGCTTTGCCTCCCCTTTACCCTGCAACATGGTCAGAAAATATGAATCCCTGATGAAGGAGACTGTCCGCTGCGGTCACTCATCGTTTGGATGAGGTTTCTTCACATCTGTGTCAGATGTGGCAGAAAGCAGATTGCCAAGGGCTTGTTTAGGCTTCAGTCCTGGAAAGGTATCATCTCTCTTAATTAGGGAAGCCATCGTTACAGGTGGATGGCATTTTAGGGAGAAAAGGTTGTTTTTCTTGGCTGTCAAAGGCCAGGCTCCAAAATAGTAATTGGGTAGTGAAATGCAAGGTTCAAATCTGTTGGAGTCGTCATTGAGACTGCCCCTGGGTTCAACAGAGCAGTGTTGCGCTGTATTTGTATTTGAATACAGCCTAGAAGAGCTTTGATTTTCTTTAACATCTAGTTTTTCAAGAGAAAATGTAAACTGGGATGATGCAAGCAACAAGTTCACCTTTTGCCATCCATCCAATGCCAGCTCCCCCTGAAATAAAGCAAACCTCCAGCTTCTACATTTCTGTCCTATTCGACCTGAGAAAGCAAACCAATAAAAAAGTAAAGATGAAATGGGAGGGGATGCCTCAGAGAGAAAATGCTGTTCTTTAAACAAGGTGAGAAAATAACACATAAATGAAGAGAATTCTAAAAAAAAAAAAAAAGAAAGAAAAGATAAAAAAGGAAAGAAACACTTAAATGCTAACCGGATGAAGGGGATGAGTGGATAAACTCATGGATTTGTAGGGTAGGATCTCTGGGATAGACCACTGCAGGATGTGTCCACAGCAGGACCCTGGTTTAAGAGCTGTCCCCCACCCCCATGAGCACTGTCCCTGCCTGGCTGGCAGCGTGGGACACTGGTGACAACTCCTCCGGTGCCCCAGCATCGTGTCCAGCGGCTGCCCAGTGGCTTTGCTGGTGATGGATGGATCAGCTCTGGGACGTCCAGAGACCCACAGGAGTTGCTTTACAGATCAGCCCTGTGTTTTTCATGTTAACTCCATCCATACCATACTGGGCTTCATATTTAACCTCCATAATTTCTGCTAAGACAGTACAGCAGGCTCCAACAAGCTTTCTATGGCCATGGAAAATTATAATACTGCTTGTTGACTTCCCTGCATAGTGCAGAGATTATTTACTGCAAATTTCAGGTGCCTAGAGAGATGCGTGTTTTGCTCTCAAACCTATCACTTATTTCAGCATTGAGGGGAATTGGTTATAAAGTGATGCATGGCTTTAAAAATAAAAGGACAGGATGTTCTTCCCTGTGCTGCTAATGGCACTTCATTGTTCTCGTGCCTCCTTTAAAGCCCAATTCAGATTAGATTCACTATCATTCATGATTATGTAAAAGAAGTGATAAAACGTGGCTTTTAAAAAAATCATGTTTGTACAAGAATTTGCTGACATATTGCGAAGTGATAACACGATAGTGAAAATAGCCAGATCCTGCCTGGCCTGGCGTCTGGAATCAGTAAAGGAGGCAGTCAGGCATACTGCAAGCTAACTTCTGTTCCCTTTCCAGCACGAAATTGGCACCTTTTATTATTTTTTTGCAAACTGACGGATACGATTTTCATTGAAAACTTGCCATATTTCCTGGATCTTGGCTCCTGCCTGAACTGCGTTGTAATCATTTCACACCGAAGTGGAGGGGGGAGTTTCTGAACGTATTAAAAGGAGAAAACATCAGCGCTTCAGCAGAAGTGGCCAGCCGGGCTTGCCGATACAAACCGGAGCATCAACAGCTGATGCTGGAGGAATGCAGCCGGTGTGTGGAAAAGGAGAGTTGGATGGCCCTAAGAAATTAGAAAACTGGCTTTAAATTGGGATTTGCTCCATGTTAGGTCCTAGCAAGCTGGCTTAGCAATTGCTGCTAACCATGATGTGCACTGCTGTCTTGCCGCGTGCTGAGTTGACTCATCTTCAGCCTGGCTCCCCTGGGAAACAGGGTGTATACCTTTCACCTCTGAACCCGGCAGCCTGTTTTGGCTGATAAACACACAGGAGCCCCAGAGATAGGCAAGGTCCTACAAATTGGGTGAAAAGAGGTGGCTGGGAAGAAAAATAACACAACTGGGAAAACTGCAGAGCTTTTGTTGGCCATGGTCAACCTGACGAGGTTAAAGCATCACCACCTTCCCCAGACCATGTTTTCCTCACCAAGAAAAAACTCCTCCTTGAAGTTACTTTATCATCAGTTGTATGTTACACACACAGAGGGAATGCCCTTAGAGATCTGGAGTCTTCCGCTGTAATTCTTGGGATCTTAGCCACAGTCTTTTATTGAATGAATATTTGGATCTGGACTTTTGGTGGAATAAGGAAAAAGGTGATGAAGGTGAACGGAAAAGGAGGCATGGTTTTAATAACAGCAGCGACAGAAGGAAGAACATGCGCAAAACATGCTGGAGGTCTATTTTTCACTTGCTGAAAGTCTCCACTGTATTCCGACTGTGTCTCCTGGGGTCTATCGGTAACCACAAATATTATTTGTTAGGTCCATTGCCCCTTCTGCCAACGCGGTGATTTGTAGAATATTAGGTATCTTCAATAATAAGGTTTCAATCCCTGCTCTTGGGGGGCTGGAACAAGCTTTGGATAGGCTTTGCCATAAGAGAGGGATTTTCCTTTACTTAATTCCACCCCATTATTCCTCATTTAATCCCTTTGTATTACCCTCAGCAATTACCTCCCCTCCGCAGGACGTTGCCGCTCTATGTATCAAGTGGCCAGCTCTGCCTTTGCCTTGTAATATCTTCTTTGGGCACGCAAATATAGAGATATTTGAGAATTACTGTAAGAGGAGAAGGGAGGGAACGGCTACTAAGGAGAGAGTGTGTGTGTGTTTTCCATAAAATGCTATTTCTGTAGTTTTATGGCTGATGAGGCAGAGTGTGTCTAAAATGGGATTCTTTTGTATAAGGTGAAAATGCCATGAAATGACTGGGATCCTCTTGCATCTGGAGGAATGTCCATGTTGCAATAGGTCTCTGTAAATATTTATACCTGATGACTTAGCAGCTGGCTATTAAGTGCCCGGATTGTTCCTGTAATGCTGCTAGCAAATGGAGATCTGGCATTTAAAGGATGCAGCACAAATTGTTCTGTTGGTCTTAACTTTTGGTCAGAGAATTTACTCAGTGCTGGTGACATCACTGGTGAGGCATCCCTCTCACCCCTTCTCCTTGCCATCTGCGCAGACGGAGCAGCGCTCTCCCTCTTGTCAAAAGGAACACAGAAATGGGAAAGACACACAAAAAAGACCCATTCTGGGCCTCCAAAGAAAACATGTGGCTGGTGGTGGCTTAGGGGACCTGAATGCGGCCACCTCCTCCTGGAGGGGTTTTGGTGGTTCCTTGCATGGGGTGTTGCAACTCCGGTTGCTCTTCTTCTGGTGTTGGATACCGGCCAGGCCACTGTGCCGGTGTGACCTCCAAGTGCCGGTGACTCACTTTTGCCACGGATCTGTTCCTGACAAAGCCTTTCCTGCCGGGTCGGGGCGGCGATGTTAACCCCTTTGCCAGACATGACGACTTAAAGCAAATCCAGTGGGAACTGAGACTACTGGGAGAGGAAATGTTCATCTGGTTCTTTTCTTATGGGTTTGGGAGCTGGACCACTGCTCCAGGGCTGGGGTAGGACTCAAGGGAAAGCATTCATATCCCCATTTTGTCCATCCTCACTGCAAATCCAGTAAAACCCCAGGGATGTAAAAATGCTGTTTTATCATCACTGCTTTCTGGTCTCCTCTTTTATGTAAATTAATAGTTCAGCTGCACCTTTGGCTGAAATAATATCAATCATGAATTTGCGTTGAGCAGCCAGAAGTGAGGGGACAGAAACCATTAAGAAACCAAACAAACCACAAAGTGCTTCATCCTGACTTTCTTCTGAAAGTTACCACTTTAAACTTCTCCTTTTGAAAAGATGTCTCATCGCTGGTCTAATTTTGAACTAATGAAAAATTAATCAGCCCCCTCCGGGCTGTCCCGCAGAATCCCACATTTCATTCTACTGGAAATGAAGCAAATAAAAACAAACTAATCTTTAAAAGCTGAAATACTGGCACAGAGTCTGTGTGTCATGGTGTCTGTAAATGGGGTTTTGCAGACGGAGGAAGCAGGTGATTCTCAAGTAAAGCCGTGCCTGTATAAAAACTGCACGATGAATCTTTTTGGTTATTTGATCACTCAGAAACGGTGCGGGGACCATTTAAAGCTTCTCCGTTGACCCTGTTTTACCTAACTGCCGCTTCAAATTATTTGAATTAACTGTTTTATATGCCTGCGGGTGATGTACTCCTATCATTGTACCCATGCTATATTAATCCGTACATTACAGCCCTATAATGAAATGCTTTGTCACCTTCTGATACATCACAAAAATCAATGAAATCATTTTTCCCAGGAGCGTGCTCCAGGAGTCCCTCCTTTTGTTGTTCCCTGGTTGCAGTCAGGCTCAGTCACTGCCTGCTTGCAAGGCAATACTTTTTCCTTCCTTTATTATTATTTGTCTCCGGGTGTTGACACCGCAACTGGCCGGGCTGGAAGGGGATCCCTCGGATGGGCTGGGGTGCAGGCTTGGCTCAGGGTGAGGTCCACGACACTGGGATACTCACGGGTTTATCTTTCAGACCTTTCAACTTGGAAAGGAAATAAGTTTATGTAAAACATCACAGCTTAGATTTTAAACAAAGAGGATGTGCTGTGCTCTGTGTAAGTAGAATATTTACAGTTATAAGGCAGGATGATGTATGCCTCTTACAAATAATAAATAAAGGTTGAGTGTTGGGAATAGGATTCATAAGGCTAAACCCAATAACGTAATAGTCTTTATTGAGGAAAATGAAGCAGTCTTATGACCTGGACGAAATCCCAAAATAAATTTACTGTTTACTAAAATATTGTAGAGTGGTTTAGATGTTGTTATAAAACAATTTTTATTGTCTACGTTGAAGATGTGGGTCAGTGGGGCTGTTCCAGGTTTCCTAGAAAACCCAAACGCAACCCGAATCGTCACAGGGAGGTCCGGACAGCTCAGCAGAGCCTCTTGCGTTTCCAGCAAGGCTGAGGGAAATTCAGATTCCCACAAAACACAGTGAATGGTGAAAACAGGAGTTGTTGAACTGGCCTGGTATTGCTAGGTTTGAATTCACGTCTCCAGACGTGCCTTAAAATATCTGTCAGCACATCTGGAGCTGTTAAAGGAGGGGCTGCGAGGGGTGGCGAGTGCACCTCTTGCAGGCAGAGATATTCCTTAGGTTTCCCAGCGTGTTCCCAGGCTTAGCAGGTCACACCCTTAAATCCTTACTGGTGAGCCTGGGTACATGCTCCCAATTAATAGCACGGCCTGTAATATAACTGTTTGTTTCAGCTTCAGGCACTGAAAAATACAATTACCCCTGCCTTGTGGTGGTGTCGTACTTCCATGATAATGCAAAATAATGCTTTACCTTCAAATTGAGCGAGGGATACAGAAAGCAAAATGTATTGTCTTTGTATGAGTCTTCAGAAGAGGAAGAAATAATTATTGACCTATCTCCAAAGTTTGTGTAGGTTGTTGATTATGGAATCTACGTACTAGGAAGAAATGCAGAAAAGATACTAAAAGAGCCATGTGGGAAAAAAAGATAATACACGTGTAAGTGAATCCAAAAGCTGACATCGATCAGTTCAACACACAGCAATAAGGGATGCTCTGGAGGAATTAGTGCTTTCTACTTCTAGGATGACGTTATTTTGGAAGAAAAGGGAAACTTCAACATTTGCCACAAGTTAATCTTGGTTTAAGTATCTGTCTGACTACAGAAAAAGTGTATTTCTGGGTTTGGAACATCCCTGCTGTTTTTCCTGCAGAGGAGACATAGGGCAGATGTGCAAAACAACCAGTCTAGATTGTGTGCTAGATGTTGCCTGTATTTAGCAGCCAAGATGAATGCTTTTTAAAACTCGCAGGACTGGAGCAGAAGCTGTGGTCCAGCCCTTACCTTGGGGTTCAGCGTGGTCTCAGCAGCACATGGAAATGCTGAGGAGGCATCACAGGGAGCGACGTTGCGGTGAGCAGGGCAGGGGTGCGGGATGGGGAAGACGAATGACATCCCCAGCCCAACTTCTGACAGCTCGTGTTTATATTTGGGGCACCCTGCAATTACACACAACTCCACGTTTCAGCTGGGTGGCTCTTCTTGTGCGTTAACAGAGCCCAAACCCACCGCTTGTGGCCACTTGGAAAGCAATCTGGGGGTCGGAACATTTATTATTGGTTTGTGCCATTATAGGAGAGCACAGGAACCATAAAATGGAGAATTAAAGCCAGTCCTTGTCTTAGAAGACACCAGACAAATGGATGTGAGGAACAGGAGGGGCATGGACAGGGAACAAGCAATTTAAACATTTACCGGTGTCATGCTGGTCCTGTGACACTCTTTATTTACAAAACCCCTCTCTGTCGAGCTGAAAATTTAGGTTGAGATGCATGCAGAGAGAAAAGCCACTCTGCAGAAGGACAAGTGGGGCATTGTCTGTCCCTAACCCACCGCTGAGCCCCCTCCTCCTGGCTCAGGGGTGAGTTATCTATGGGATCTCATCAGCTGTGGTTATGTGTAGACCACTGGCTTGATCCAAAAGACCCCCTTTCTCCTGCCTTGTCTGTCTCAAAATTACACCCTCTCAGCAAGACCTTCATTACACAAGAAGAAGGAGGAAAAAACAATTTCTCTATCTGTCCAGGCTTCCACGTCTGCAGAAATGCAGCCTGAGGATGGAGACAAGGGTGGTGGGAGTCCGTGCTGGTGGTTCCTGTGAGCGAGCAAAGAGGGGAGGATGGGATGGCAAAGCTTGCCATCTTGGAGGAGAGCAGCAGGTCCGTGGTGGAAGGGAAACATCTTATGGGAAAGGTTATCTCTCAGCTGAAGGATAAGGCTGTGAGCTGCCAGAGTAGAGCACCAGCTTTATTTTATCTGTGGACTTCTTTTGTGATCTTGGGGAGGCCAGGGAACGGCTCAGCTCCTTGGTTACTGCACCAGGCTTACTTTAATCTTTTCAACATATTAAGCTCAAAATTCATCAGTGTTGTGGTGCTCTGGAAATTCATGGCGTTATTATGGAGTATACAAGTGCCCTTGAAACAAAATCAAAAGTGAGGATGCAAAGAGTCCAGAAACTTTTAAAGGGAAATTTGTACGTAGATTATATCCCACTCTTTTTTTTTTTTTTTTTCTGTGCGGGGATATATTTGTGGGTGTGGATATGAACTCTGTCCAAGATATCCTACCTATATTTCTCAAGTTGAGTCCTTTCTTGAATCTGGAGCTCAGCTCAGTGCTTCAGCAGGAGTTTATTTCACTTCCAGACATGTGTGTAATATCTAGGAGAAATGTTTCCTTTGGCTTCGGTGCCTGGGCTGGGCGCTGCAGGGCAAGAGAGCATCTCCGGTAGCAGGATTGACTCCTACCTCCCTTGCAAAAGCCCAAGTAAACTCTCTGTAGACCCTGACACCTACTTTGAAAGCTCAAAAGGGTGATTTTTGCCCTCGCTGCACAACACAGATCAGCACAACATGTACAAATGAGAAAGGAATATGGCAATCTTCCTTCTGCCGATGTTACATTACACAGCCCCACTGCTAAAAGCATAGCTCAAGCTATTAGCCACCACGGGAAATCTGATGCCTGTTTTGGAAAGTATGTTTGTTCGCTAGGATGCCTGGAAAGACTTATGCAGAGTGAGAGAGTCAACCTGGAGACCGCAGATGCTGACAGCCCCAAGTTTGGAGGCAGGACTGCGATCAGGTATGGCCAGAAACAGCATTAGCACCGCAGGCATGCGTCGCAGTCCTGCCTGCTGAATACTGCCGCTGTCAGCCAAGAAACTGAGGCCTGGATGCATCAAAAAAATGATATGGACTGCCAAATCCGTGCAGAATAAAGCCAGGCTTTCAGCAGGAGGACAGACGGACAGAGAGCAGGTTTATCCTTGGCATGTGCGCAGGGTTGTTAGCAGCACAATGCCACAAACCTGCAGTCCAGTGGCAAAACAATGGTGACATTTGCCGTTTCAACATGAAGAGAGGACTTAAAATGTCCTGGCTGGTGCATTTTTTCCCCTCCCATGGTTCATGCATTCTCCTCTTGCCATTTTAACATCGTCCCATTATTTTTCTCAGTCTTCTCTGAGTCTTTCCCTACAAACCTTCATGTTCTCTCAAAATCCTCTTTGCTCAAAGACATGCCCTATCACCAAATCTTGGAATTTTCTTGTGAAATCCATAATGCATGGTTGATAGTGCTCCATGTGTAGGAAAGCCAAGAGACTCGGCTCTAGGAGAGGAAGCCCTGTCCTCCACTGACCGAAAGAGTCCAAGGAAGCAGAGCTAGACCCAGAACTTTAATTTTTTTAATTACGTCCTTACTCCTTGCTTGAGACTCCTTCTCGAGCCCTTATACCTTATGCATTTAACATACCCAAGTAGACCCCTGTGCTTGAATCTCATGGTTTTTGGCTCCTTTGTTAATCCCTAGGCATTTGTTTGTGCTATGTTCAAAGACTTTCTGGGGTGACAAACAAATGACGGGACCCTGTAAGAAGGGCAAAGTAGGGAGAGAAGAGGATTGCAAATATTTTTGGGGCCATGAGGTTGAAAATACTCATAAAAAACTCTGCTTCTGATGTACTAAACAGCTCTACCCAAGTGGTCAGGGCACGCTGCTAAATACCAGGCCGTGGGTGTTTTAGGTAATCATTATTTATTGTTATATTTTGCAACTGAAGGACAAAAGAAAAAAAGCCGAAAGCTTTATCGCTTGCTGGAACTGTGCTATTTCCTCCCTTTAAACCTTTGAGCAATAGAGATAAAAAGTGAGTGTTACTTGTGATACCGGGAGAAAGAATGCAATATTCTATCTGTTACTGTCTGGAAGAACCCCTATCATCTGGCCTTGCTTTCTCCCCTCTCAGCCCCAAGCCTGGAGACACACGCACGCACGCATCGACTTCAGAGGTGGAGGCCACTCATTTTTAACGTGCAGCCCTCTTTCTTGGCTTTCTCTTTCGGGTTGGACATGTTTCTATTGAATTGTGAAAAGCAACCACCATTTGGCCCAACTGGTCGTTCCAAACCTCTGCTAAACATGGAAACCCATCTGAAAAAATATGACAGGCGAGATGATGCAGCGCTTTGCGATGGAGCTCGTCCTGCTAAATTGTTAACTTATGTTGAACGTTTCCCCTCTGCCCCTTGAGTGCTAAGACTCTTCTTCCTTTGGTGGGGCAGTTAAACTGGGGACCCTGTGAGAGAAGATAAAAGCAGATCTGTCTTTTGTGAGGCCAAAGATGCATAGCCAGCATCCCTGCTAGGATGCAAGGATTAGGGGAATACGTCGAATTTCCAAATTTAGCGTGGAGGACTAGCTTCCCATAAACAAAGGCTGCTTTTTAAAATGAGATGCTAGCAAGATATTGCCAAAAAAAAAAAAAAAAAAAAAAGAAAGTAGTTTGCCTTTGTGACTAAATTCTGTTATTTTGCAGCCAACCTTCAAATGGGCTGTTGGTGCAAGTGAACAAACGCTTCCTGTCTGTCCGTCCTCATGGGTGGTCACGTTTTAAAATGAAATATACAGGCTGACAAATGCCTTTACAAAGGCCAGATTATAAACTGTAAACCTACTGTCAGCTGGGTAGAAAAAAAAAATCCAAATGCCTCTTATACCATTTAAAGATTTAGTTTGGCTTCAACACTAAAGCACTTCATCTTGAAGGAGAAAGGAGCTTAGAGTTTATAAATTGTTGTTTGGGCTCTAGTAAGCTCTGGATAAGGGAATCTATCTGCTAGGAAACAAATGACCTTCCCAAAATTTAGGGAGCTCTGGGTATTGTTACGAAGACAAAATGCCTTGGAAAAATGTCCCCAGAATACAAAGGGATTTGAGACTGCTCCATTACTCTTAACATACAGTTCATACAGCTGCAAAGGGCAAATCTTACAGCTCCAGTCTTTAAAAAAGGGTGGAAAAAAGTTAAACATATCAGGGTAATAAAATACAAGCTGTTTAGATTGTCCCCCTCCGTCTAAATCAACTCTAGACTTGCACTTGGTGGCTGAATATAGGTTGAATATCCACATTTTCTTGGGCAAAAAGTCTCAAAATAGTCGATATTCCCCCCAGTGGTGATCACTGAAGGAAAATTTTGTGGTAAACACATCAGTTAATGGCAACACGGTTGCTACATTCGGCATTTTGAATCCAAAGTGGAGGAACAAAGAAACTCCAGAAGCGACGAAAAGCAATGGGCGTTGCATGCCCTTGCGTCCATTAAATGAAATCTTGCAGCTCCCTCATGCATTCCTGCTCACGCAGATCTCAAGGGGAGCACCAGCAACAGCGTTTTGGATCCAGCCCGAGCTCGGAAGCGCACTGCAAAGCTCTGACCCTTCGCTCTGCAAATGCCATCCATAGTCTCCCTTTCTTCAGCAGGTTGCACTTGCAAGCACGCTCTAATGTAAGTCAGAACGAGATGAACAAAGAGATGAGTATCTACATTGAAACAGGCCTTAGTTTTTAATTTAATTTTTTTGGTCACATTCTGCTTTTATTTTATGTGTTTTGAGGAGGACCTGAATGGGCCATAGAAGCTGGACGCAGCAGCACACATTTACTCTGCAAATCCTGGCTGAGTTCTTCTTGCCCAGCATGGCTTGCCGTTGTTTGCCAGGAATATTGCAGGTCGGGCTGCCCTTGCTGGAGGCAAGCAGAAATTTCAGCTGATTTGACCAAATCCAGGAAGCTTGAGATGCCTGCGCATGCTGGGTTTTGTGGGAAACAGAAAGGAAAAACACCTCTTCCATGGGCTAGAGAATTTCCTTTGAATTCCTGCCCCATCATGTCAATTAACGTTACCCCAAGACATAGCTTTTCATTCCCTTCCCACCTTTATTACTGGTGTCCATATTGATCAGCACAACTCTTTGTCACTCTTTCCTTGAGAAATCAACGCTTCCATCTTTTGAGATGCCCACTCTAAATCTTGGAAACCACACTTCCATTGTGGTTTTCAGTTTTTATCATAGAATCATAGAATTATAGGGTTGGAAGGGACCTCTGGAGATCATCAAGTCNTGGCCTTCTTGGCCACGAGGGCACATTGCTGGCTCATGGCCATCCTGTTGTCCCCCAGGACTCCCAGGTCTCTTTTAGGAGGCTTTTTCTTATTCTTTAAATACTGCATAGCATCACAGCTATTATTTGAGATGATGTCCACTTTCCAGGGCTCTCAGCAGGTCTGAAAGGGTGTGAGGTAGAAGCCTGTTCCATTTTCTATGCATGTCTCATACGTGGGGCTAAAGTATGTCGGCACTAAATTCCAGGAGACCTTTGGAAATCATGATCATTTCAGTGCCCATCAGATTGTTTTAATGCTTGAATGTGATTCATGCTGGGACTCCTGCTATCGGCTGTCCCTCCTCTCCCACCCAGAGACCAGATGACAGTTGTGCAGCTGCATCAAATGCTTTTGTTAAACAGGAACAAAAAGGAAATTACTGGAAAATCTTCACAGCAGATCTCCCTCCACCCACAGAGTGGTGGGAATAAACATCACAACTTCGGATCTTGGTCAATGCAGATAAATAGAGGTTTAGCTGATAAGTTAATGACATACCAAAACCAGATTGCTTGAGGTCTAAAATTATAAGCAGCCAATGAGCAGAATACTGGAATCTCGACAAAACCCAAAATGCTTTGACGTTTTGTGCTCCCCTCTGCAAGGAGGGAGCTGCCGCAGTCATTCTCAGCAGGGATGTGGCTGGCAGCATCCAGGCAAAACCTCTTTTTGGGGCTTCTTCACCCAGACGTGTCTGAAAGGCTCCATTTCTCCTCACCTTATTTCTGCAATATGTGCCCTTCTCCATCCATCTGCAGTGCTGGGTCCTTTGAGTCCCCTTTGCTCATGTCTTCACTGTTGCTGTCCTGGGAGATCTCACATCCTTGTGTTCACTCAGGAGGCTCTTTGACTGTCTTATATTTCTTTCTCAGTGTTTCTTCCCTGTGGCATCTAATTTATGCAACTTTTCTTCCTTTTCAAAACCATTCTCAACTTCCTCACACCTGCTCTCTTTCATGATTATTTCAATTTCATGATTAAAATATGATGCCTATTTTCTGTCAGCAAAGGAACATAGTCTCTGGTATCCTACACCTCTCTACCACACTGAGCAATTAGTATTTTGTCATAGATTTGTCCTGGCAATAACTCTGTGAAGCCAGAGCTACTCTTGGGGAAACAGAGGCTTAAAGAACCTAAGGAGTGAACCAAGCCACACAAGTACCTCTAGGTGGGTTGAATACAGCTCCATCACTGACCCATCCTTCATACCTGTTCTGCATGCCTCGGGGACCTAGAAGTGAATGAACAAAGTGGAAAAGTTGGGGAGGAACACCTCTAAGAAAATATTTTGCTAATTATTCCTGCCCTGACTTTCTCTGTGGCACTCCAGTAGATTGAAGCATGTATACAAATCCTCTCTGAGCTATGCTTTTAACGTGCTACAGTGATCAAGATACACAAAAAGTAATAAAAAACTTCTCTTGAAGACCAATTCTATTTTGAATAGACCATGGCAGAATTTGTGCTCCCTTCCTAAAATTGTAATAAAGATTACAGGTTGCCCAGAGAAGCTGTGGATGTCCCATCCCTGAACGTGTCCAACACCAGGCTGGATGGGGCTTTGAGCAACTTGGTCAAGTGGGAGGTGACCCTGACCAGGGCAGGGGGGTTGGAACGAGATGATCTTTAAGGTCCCTTCCTACTCAAACCATTCTATGATTCTGTGATTTCATGGCTAAATCACAGGAAAAATGACCACCAGTCCGACCTGTGAAACGCTTCTTGGTCCTCCTTGCACTCTTGCTGCAGCTCCTGTGAACTGTGCTTCAAACACACAGGTATAAATGCAAAAGTTATAGTAAAATCCAAGAACAATTTTCTAGAACAATTGGTGTATATCTGGGTTGGGTGAAGATGGGGAAGATGGTCCTAACGGTGGTGACCAGTGCGGTGGGTTTTAATTGAGATGTATTGCTTTAGGGTAACTGTGGGGCGGTGAGTGTTTGCTTTGCCTTTGTTCGGCTCAAGTGATCACAGTGGATGGAGTAATGGAGACTGATTACATGCCCGCTGCACACTGGGTTTGAGGCACAAAATGCTGGTAAATGCACGATTGCGGCTACTTTGGGGTCCAGCTCTGCAGCTGGTGGTGGCGTCCTGAGGCCAACAGTCCTGCTAGGAACAGTCAGATGCTCCCACTGACTGTCCCAGGACTCCACAGAGGTGGAGGCAGATCCTTCACTGGTGGAAAATAGATCCAGCAGCGCTAAAGCCTGACAGCGGCGTGCACCACCCAAGGATTCCCAGCATTTCTCCAAGCCCTCCAGAAAGAATCTGCAGGAAGAAAACCAATAAAAAAATGAATGCTCATCTCCAAAACATTCCTCCAGCTGCACCCATGACTTTATCTGTTTTCTTTCTGCATGGGTTATTTCCCCTCTTTTTTTATTTTTTAAATTTTTTTACAAGCTATCACTGCCGCAGCAAAGGCTCTGTGATATAAATCTGTGCTCAGACATGGAAATATTTAGCATTTCACAGCAGCTTGCTCAAAATCCTGGTTTTCTGCAGCGTGCTGGGGGTTGCTTATCGAGACATGCAGCACAGGAGCTCTTTGCAGCTCCCGAGGAGCCGAACTGCTGCAGCACGCCGAGCACGGTGGCTTGCTCCCGCATCCCACAGCCTGTCACAGGCTGGAGGCAGGGGGGCAATAAGCCAGAAGCTTATTTTAATCACCTTTTCAAAGGAGTGGGACTATTGAGAGCAAACAGCTGATGGGCGAGCGTTTGTTTTTCTTCTTTCTAAAGGCAGCTTGACACCCGTGGAGGGACAATGTGAATGCCGAGAGCAGGTTGCTGGGGCTGAACAGGAGGAAGCTGTTCACCCCTGATATATACGCGCCTGCGGAGAGCGAAGGGTTGATGCTGCCCGGCCGCGAGCGCTCGACAGTTCACAGGATCAGGTCGCCGAGTAAATGGGGAATTCATCCAGAGATATCTAGGAAATACATAGAATAAGCTGCCAACCCTGTTCCTAAAGCCAACAGTTCACTAATTTTAATCAACAGCTGGATATTTTTATAGGGAGTGAAAGGATGGAGGGGTATTATGACAGAACAAGGGAGGTGGGATTAGACTAATCTAACCCAGGCCAAGTGGGCTCTTCCTGCTCAGCCATGTGTAGTGTCATGACTGTGTGATTTAGACTACTGCGCACTCACCAACACTGATAAGGAGGACAATTATGGGGAATACACAACTCTTTTGTGTAGCCCTCAGCCAGCAGAGCAGGCTGGGTACCAGAGATGTCAGCTGGGGATCGTCTCCAGCTCCAAATTAGGGAGGTCCCCATCCTGGGGATGGGGTTCTGTCAGGGACTGTGCCCCAGAGCTCTTGTGATGCTGCGGTAAGGGATCCTGGTGCTCATCCTGCTCTCGGGTGGAGGTCACCCTCGTTCTGTCCCTTGCAAAAGTTCAAAAAGAGCTTTCGGATGAGCCCCGTTGTCATGCCGGTAAAACATGGTGGGTGGCAACACAATTATCCAACTGCCCGGAGAAGTTTTCTCCATATTATGACTCTGTTGAGTCCCTCAAGGGCAGTTTCTCCAGTGTTAATTGTCGTGTTTCCCTGTAACTTCTGGTCCTCTCCATGTCCTTCCTCACCTTCCGCTTACTCATACTGAGCCGAGACTCGTGCCAGACAGTTGCTACCTAAATGTGACCCAGGGAGCACGGCAAAATGCGCAATGCCACCTCATGTGTCCCCGGTTCAATTGGATACTCCTTCTGGTAGGAAGCATGGGAAGAAATATTCTGAGCCAGATTTTTCCCTTTGGGTTTTTTTTTTTTTTTTGGAATAGCCCCCTGCTTGGCGCATAGCAGCTTTTGTTGTTGTTTATTTGTGTAGCTTTTCATCTTAACGAGGATGTACGGAAACAATTACCACATGGTTCATTCACAATATCAACTCAAGCCTTTTCCTGTCTGAGCGGTGATTGGACTTAGCCACTGAAAATTATCTAGCTTTGCAGAAGTCATGGTTTTTACTCATTTTTTTAAACGCATATTGTACAACAGGGATGATTTTTTCCTGCTAAATGATGTTTGGGGTTTGCACCAGATGGCTGGAAATGTCGCACAGTTTCTTCTTTTTGGCAGTCGAAAGTCCAAATGCTTTAAGAAGATGCACATTTTTCAGGAGGGCAAAGAGAGGTCAAGATGCACTGACTAATTCAAGATTTCCTCCACTGGTTTCCATAACAAATAATCATTTTTTTCTTTATTTAGCTGTACTCACTGGTAGGTTTTCATTTGCATCAAAGCTTTGTTCTGCTCTCATTTGGGCTGCCTCCAGAGACCAAACAACATCACAGGCTACTCCCGCCATATCCTCCAAAGAAATAGGCCAAATTCAGATCTGCAAGTTGGCTCCCACATGTAAACTCTTGCGATGTGGATCCTGGAGTGCTGCTCGGGGTGAATCTGAGAGAGGTCTGTGAACGGACAGACAATGGAGATTTCCACTGAGAAATCCATGGAGATTTAAAACTAAAAACAGTTGGGCTGAGTATAATCTAGGTGGATGAGGCAGCCATGCTGTTAAGTTGATAAAAACTCCTTCTCTAAGAAGTTTTATCAGGTTATTCAGAAGTTGGTTGAAATTTTACCTCCTTGGGTGACATCCTTCCATACACAGGTCTCTTACTGCAGACTGAATTAATATTTTTATTATTCTCTGGGGAATTCCAATCCTAATAACTCAGGAAATGGGTCTTCAAACTCACCTCTGAAAACCGTGGCTAGCTTTTCTGTGTGAAATCCTGGCACTGCCGTGCTGTGGAAATGATCGGGAATTTGGCAAGCACTGGCTTTCCTAGTGGCTGTTTGCCCTTTTCCCGTCCCTACCGAGAGCTGCCCCAGCAGAATAAGGCGATAAGCAGTTGAAAAATGGTGTTTTGCATGGGAGATCTGCTAGGATTTGACAGCTAGCTTCCCTGGAGATACTGGTTTGTGCTGGGTGTGCTCCAGCTGGGGTTGCAGGAGATCAGATGGGACTTTCCAAGAGACCGAGGACATGGGCATGAAACCCAAGAGCAAGGACAGTGTCCCTTGGTCCTTGCCTGGCACCAAGCACCCTGGTAAAGGAGATGGCCTGGCTGGTGTGTAAAAGTTGAAAAAAAGAGGAGGAATTGCATTAGAAGAAGATACAGGGTAAAACTGTGTAGGTAAAACAAATGAAAAAAAATGGGGTTTTAAATTGGACTGCAGACTGAAGAGGAGATGAGATTTTTGGGTGAGAGCAGCCAATATTAAAAATAAAATAAAATTAAATATCCAGAATTGGAATGAGTATTCTGTCCAATGTGTTTTGCTGGAGAGCTCTTCAATGAAAAATGCATCAATGAACACCACACTTGGGGCAAAGCCACCTCCCCTCCTGCTCTATTGCCACACCACTGGGCCACAGGGCCACTCTCCCTGCTTGGTGCGTGCCTCTCATGTAAAACCCTTCGGGGTCTCTGCTGAGCAGTCCCCGCCACTGCCTTATTTTTAGCTGTCCAACCATGCACGTGGAATTTTCTCAGGTTTGCTGCCGAATGACGACTGGGTTGGTACCCAACTCAAACTGGTGCTGTTGGGTGACTCCTGAGCGTGTACTGGGAGGTAAGAAATCACATTTCCAACTGAGCGATCTCCCTCCTGTCTTCGTCTTAGCAAAAATGTGGCTAAGGAGTTGCTCACTGCCCCACCCTTGGTGCTGCTCAGACTGCGGGCTTGCAGTGATGAGCAATGCATGCTGCATTGATAGCTATCTGATGCACAGAGACATCTGTTTATCATATGTTGCACTTCTGATAAGCAACTTTTTTCTTTGTCCCAAGGCCCGATTAAAGATTCCGATTAATGTAACTTGCTGGAAGGTCCTGTAAAGCAGCTTTTAAATCAATGTCATGTAAACTTTGCTGGGTTAATCCTGCACATCTGAATTCAGCTAAAAACCAACACTGCAAGGTCAGGCTGTACAAATTGATGGATTTTTATTCCTTTAACCTTAGAAGTGTTGCAGAGAGGGTAATAGCAGCAAGACTTGATTCTTCCAATTGCTTCTTTTTCCTACACTGGGTAATAACCAGTAAGATATTTTCCCTTTTCTTGATATGTGCATATATATAACATGCACATATATGTATATATGATACTTTTTTTTAAAATGAGAGGTATTTAAATCAGCAAAACAGTACAAAAAGTTGCTCCTTCTTTTGTGTATTTTATTTTCCATTTTTCTTGTGCATTGATTTGATAAGGGACAGAATAATTCTGGTATTATAAATCGGTAAAATAATGAAGAATATCCCTCCTGCCTTTTGAATGTGTTTTGCAACACATTAAACAGTTCTAACAAAAAAAAGAAAGATATTTCTGTAAAAACATCTCAAAGCATTTTGTGGCTGACAGCAGCATGGATGTTGCAGTAGCAAATTAGTATGAACTTGCAGGAAAATGTACTGTGCAATTCATGGACTTTTCTTGTCTTTTAGAGGCAGATTTTTGCAGTGTCTTTGGACTCAGAAGTAACATTCTCTTATCAAAGCTCTTTAGTGCCTTTACACTATCGTCAATACATATAAACAAAGGATAAGAAAGCTAATTCTTTGTGTGGATAAATTTCTGCAGGAAAATGCAGCCTGTAAAACAGCTTGTGGCAAGAAATCATCTTTATCAGCTTTAAACTAAGGAGTGTATTTTATTTATGGAATTCAGCACTGCAGGCATTCTTGTTTCTTTGTTTGACAATATTTTGTATTTCCTGTATTCTATTACTTAGTTTTGTTCAAGCATAAATGTTGGCTAAGTGTAAAGACCTGCTGGAGGCGTTTTGGCTCTTGGCTTGGAGTTCTGTGGCTTTATATTCTCTCCTTAAACCTGAGAACTTCTCTGTAACAATAATTGTGAGCTTACACTAACTGGAACATTCATCCTGAGCTTTATCTTTATCTTTTTTATTTTTTCTTAATCTTTCCTCTATTGTTTAATACCAAATTTAAAGCCGGTGGAGATGTTTCAGAGAACTCCTTTTCCCACCAAAAAGAGAGCAATATGAACACAACCATTAGCCGGGCTGCCGTAACGTGTTGGCAGGGACTGACCACTTGGAAGCATGGGTATGGACAGAGGTGGGGCTGCGTCCTGGTCCCCAACCAGGTTGCCAAAGCCCTGGCATCTCAGGTGCTGCCTTCGTGCCGCTTTGCAGTGCATCCCTAAAGTCAATGGAAACCGGGAGCTTGGGTCTTGGTCCTTGCTCGAGTGCAGGATACCCCCAGCTAGCTGTCTGGCAGGAGCTACCATGAATGACAGCAGCTTGCTCGGCTCCTACCAGCAAATTGTGAGCCTCTACTTTGGAGAATGGAAACACAGTCCAGAAGGTTGTGGTTCCTGTAGACAAGGACATGACAACTGGATTGTCTTTGCTCTTCCAACTACACATGCATTGCTCTCACACTCATCCTGCTTCTGCCCAGAGCTTCATCCCATCTTCCTCTCCTCCTGAACTCATCTATTTCCACTTTTTCCTCTGTTCTTTCATGAGGATTATGTATTTCATCAGCACCAAATGAGCCGTGCCGGGATTTTAACTGGAGCTCCTTCTGCTGGCCGGATGACCCCTGTGCACAGAAAAACTCCCCTACAGGGCCAGGCTAAAGATCTCTCTCTTTTTGTTTTCTCTTTCCGTGAACTTCTTACCAACAAAGGGATGACTTTAGTAAAAATATATACAATAAGTATTAAAATGGGCATGTGTCAGTCACTCATAGCTTGGTATTGGAGCTCCGTGGCTAACTTCAAAGCTGGCTGAATCTTAAAGGGATCTTTTATCAACTTCAACGGTTTTGATGTTGAGCCCAACGCTGCATGTGGAAACGATGTAGTCCAGAACCGTGAGAAGCCACGCTTTGAGTTTCTTGCCCATTATTTCAGAATCAGCTTTATCTCTCTGCCTGCATTTTTTTGAATGATCATCCCTGCTATCAGATACTTTTGCCAACGGTTTCAGCCTGGGCAAGATTTGGAAAAACACAGCCTAATATATCTGCCTAGTTATGCTTAGGGATGTGGACATTCCTGAATTTCTTAGGCACAAGTGATGGCTGAGAGAAGACCAGTTCACATTAGACACCATCCAGCAATGCTAGAAACTCATGATTAGATTGGTAATTTTCTATATTGGTATATTTTCTATAACAGCCAAAAAGCAGTCTCTTAGCAACCACTCCCTCCCAAATCACCAAGCCCTGTGTAATTAACTTTGGCTGTGGCGGTCCTGTGGCAGTTTAATTTGGGATGAGCCACTGTGGGATGCTGTTGTGTTGCTGAATTCGTAAAACGATATTTGAGTCGTAAGACACTTACTATGTTAAATTTCTCAATAAAAATGACCGCACAATGAACTGAGTAACATTTATGAAGAAAGAAGTGTTCTGTAAACAGCTATTTTTGCTTTAAAAATCTGGGAATATTCCTATGGTGTTTAGTGGCTTACAAAACTGTGTAGGATTTTTTTTCTCCTCTTTATTGAAGGAATTCTATTCCCTTCCCTTCCCTTCTTGATGATTTTCCCTTCTCTATAGCGGTATTGCTAGCAAAATTGTTTCTTATCTTGACTCAATGAAATACAAACCCAAAGGGCAAAAAGAAAAAAAATATTTTGCAACTTTAAAAAGCCCAAACAGTATAAACTCTTCAAAGCCCTGGATATTTTAGCATTAAAGTTAAGAATAAGAGTAAAATAAGGCTAAACCACTGAGTAATCTCCCAACATGCAATGAATACTTCTGTGGAGGCCACACTTCCAGTGAGATTGTACCTGAGTGACCAAATGTGATTTTCTCCTTGTTTTCTAGGAAAAGTGAGAAGATGCTGGTCCATGTGAGCTTTTATAGAAATTAGACCTATGTAAAAGGAGATTTTGCCTTTCCATGGTCTGGCAGGCAGTGTCTGGGGGTCGGGGCTCGCAGGGGGACACAGAGCCTCCTTCCTGGGGGACACAGCCTCTTGGCCACAGCGGCACCACTGCATGCAGTGGTGATCCCTCAGCTTGGCTTGGAGAAGTGATGCTGTGTGCCTGGAAAATGACACTGGGTCCATGCCTGCACATCCCTGCACGTTTTCCCATACATCTCTGCAAATGGACCAGGAAGGAAAAAAGGCAGCTCTGTCCCCAGACAGCAAGGAGCTGAGCTTCACCAGCCATTTTTCTCATGCAGCACCAAAATAGCCATTTACTGGAGATGGCTCTGTGCCATCCTTGACCTAGGCTGTGTTTGAACCGGGCGACCTAGAAGTGAAAGTCTCAGTATCACGTTGCCAGTTCCCCCAACCATCTGTCCTCCTTCAGTGAGCTTCCTTCAAAAGTCCTCGCACACTTCATAAACATCCCAGCCCTCCTCACCCCTCCAGCTGCCCCTTTCCTCTAGGAGAAACGGCAGTTCGAAGGAAATACCACTCATTTTTTTAAATTTTTATGATTTTTTTCAAGCGTGTTGAATCTGGCATTCGTGATTTGGCAAAAGCAAAAGTCTTTCCTCCCTCCTGCCTGTTAAACCTGTTGGTGGGGATGGAGAGGACAGGGATAAAACGCTCTCCTGGTGGAGATGGTGCAGTGCCCGGTAGCAAAACCTCCTCTCGTCTTTGAAGACCAACAATAAAGCAAACTTCCATTTCCTTACCATAACATCGTCATGTCACAACCCCGAGAGCTCCTCCTTCCCTTTCAAGAGGCTAGAAAGTGGGACTTTAGACAAAGAAAAATAGTCTCAGGTGGGTTCGCCATGGATCATTTTGACTATATTTTAAACATTTAAATGTCAATGCTTAGTCATAGACAAGACGTGATTCTTATCTGGCTACATGCGGCTTCCAGTATAAAAAAATTTGAACCCGTGCCATTTCCTGTTGGAGAGAGCTTAAACACAGGGGTGACAAGGGCACATCTATTTTGGATCCCTATTTTAAAAGCCTACAGATATCATAGAAATCAACTGGCACAAACAGAGGACTTTGAATTTCTTTCATGGCGGTGGCAAATTACGTATATCAATGAAACACATACTTAGTGAAGCGGAAGTGAGCACCAGCAATACTTCAATCAGCTTTGGCATATGTATACATTATTCTGTTTGATCTCATAGGATGCTGGATTTAGATGATATAATACATTCTGGTTATCTTCCTAGAAGTTGGAGGGACGTAAGGAGATATCCACTTTCACAAGATAAAATTAGCACCTCTTTATTTTTCAGATAAACATTCCTCTTTTTCTTTTTTTCTTTTTGCAGGAAAGCGCTGATTAGAGTTACAAAGCATACCAATGGGTATGAGTTTATTCATATTCAACCCAAATCCTATTTATAATATAAAGGAAATAACATTGGTATTACACAGGGCAACTTGGACGGCCTGGATGTAGGAATAGCGAGCTACGCTCAGGCAGGTCGCTTCAAAAGCGCTGAAATCTGTTCTTTTCCAAAGCCATGGTGGGAAAGTAGAGATTTCAGTTAAAAATGGACAATCACACCGGAAAATGGTCAGACCACACCAATTCTGTTATTTTACTGTATCTTTTGAGAACATCATCTCGGAGATATGAGCTTAAGGTACAAAATACAGACTTGAATTTTGGACACGAAAGATTCAGCGTGTTTTCTTCTCTACCTCATCATCTCAATTTAGTTGCCACCTACCCCAAGTACCTGCAGATGCAAGATCATTTCACAAAACTCTTGTTTATGGACAAATTTAATGCTTTGAAGCAGACCACTGAAAAGTTATTTTTGTTAAGTCAAAACATAGACCGCTTGGGCACGGGAAACACGTTTCTGGGTAGATCTGTGTGAATAACGGATTGTTTGGTTCACTTGCCGCTCCAAACAATCGGGAGAGAAAAATGGTTTCCGGTGAATTAAGCCTTTTGTACAACATGGAAGGCTTTAATGGACCTTTGAACTTTTTAAAATAAAGAAATACATTGCATTATCTGCAATGCTTCATGTAATGTCAAAAAGAAAGGTGGTGGCCTCCAAAAGTCTTTTGATGGTGAGAACAATTCAGCGAAATCAACACAATTTTTTTGAAATATTTTGTTCATTTGCAGTCTCGGCGTTTCATTTTGGGGTAAAAAAACATGGTTGAGGTAGTTTTGCTGTTATGTTTATGAAAAAAAAAGATCATGGGCTTAACAGGGTGGACTTCACACAGTCAATAGTCAGTCAATAGACTGATTGATCTTCAGATACACGTACACACTCGTATCTTGTTGGGAGCAAGACCATGATATTGCTTTTAAATGCACTTTGTCTCAGGGCTGGTGGTTGAAATGAGCACTGAAGTTCCATTTCATACCTTCATCGAGAGGGGTCTTCTCATCCAGTGCTGGACCAGAGACCTCTGCATATTGGCAGAAAGCTCCCTTGAATATGATGCACCAAGAAGTTTATAGCAGCCCATGCAGGAACTTTTTGTCTCGTATTCACATTGCAGTTACGAAATTAAACCGCAGAAGATATGATCCGTTGAAATATTATGTGAGGCCTTATCAGGATATAATTTTGTATTGCTCTCCAACGTGAAGCTTTCCAGTTTAATACACGATGACAGAACAAGATCCTTTTACAGGGAGAAAGCTAGACCGTTTTCAAGACTGAGTTTAGCAACTTCTCAAATGTCTGTTGTTGTCTGTCCCGTTAATTGGCTGTATGGCTGCAGTTTGTGTGGGCTGGCCATTATAATGTCAATAAATCTGGTGACTTTAAATGAAATTTGAGGCGGAACGGGGTTGAGTGGTTTGTTCCTGAGAGTCTGGCCACATACATTGGTCATGGGATCTCAATGGACACCGCTGGGTAGCCTCATACAGTGTAAAAGCAATTATTTCTGGGGGAAAAGGCTAGTCAGTAGCTTTTTAAATGGAATATCGCCAAAGAGTGGCCATTTAACAGTATTGAGGTTTTCATGGAGAAAAGGCAGCTGCAGAAAGGGATTTTTCTCCACTCACCTCCATGTCACCGAGCCTCTGAGGGCTCCAGCGCTTCCCTGTGGGACACAGACAGGAGCTGATTTTCCTCCTGCCATGAGATGTCAGTGGAAAGAGCCCATTTTGTGGTGATGAGGTTCTGGCAAGAGAGGGAGAAAAGAAGAAAGAAATCAGATGGGGAGAAACCAGCCCCTCAGGATTGTGAGGAAGGGGGTGCCCCACAGAGAGCAGGGGGGGGCCCAGGACAGGATGCTCGGGGTGTCCAGCACGTCTGTGGCTCACCCATCACCAGCGTTTCACTTTTAAACACAACCAGAAAAAGGGCTTTTCTGCTTGAAAAGCCCCAAATTTTGCATTATCCATAGTCATCCCTAAAAAAAAAATAAACTCCCCCAAAACTACCCTTCCTGAAAAAGCCAAGGAACAGCAGAGAGCCCGAGTGACGGGAGAAGCTGGGAGGTAGCAGTGTGCGATAGCAGGCCAGCGCAGACAGAGCTTCATGCCGACGCTGGATTATTAATAGCGAGAGCACGCCATGTGGTTCTTTTTCCACTCACGCCGACGGCAACTGTTTGTCTTCTGTTGTCCAAATTGTTCCATTCACGGCGGTCTAAAAATCGCAATTTCTGAAGGATTGCACCGCAGAGGAGATTGAGGGGATGCTTAAGTCACCGTAATAGCAGGTTATATTAAAAAATAATTATCAAATGCATGGGGAAAAAAAAAAAAGAAGTTAAAACTGCTGTATACTGTGCAAGACAAGACCTTGCAAAATATGCAGACTTTGTTCCCTCCAAATTCAAAACGAGGAGGATAAGAGAAGCTTATTGTCTATACGTGAGTGTTTCTATACGTTTGCAATCACAGCCTTTGCATCCCCCAAGAGCTCAGATTTCACGGAGGGAAGAAGCCGGCTCATTGAGCCGTCCCAGCAGAGAGCCACCACTGCTACAATTAGCTGCAGAAGCTCAATTTGGGGGTTTTCTCATTAACCTGTCATGTCAAATGCTGTATGATAAGATGGTGAAAATTGGGGGGAGGAGTGGCGGTGGAGGGGTAAAAGTTCATTTTGCAAAGCAAACAAACAGCAAGTCACTTGATTTTACTAATTACCCTCGCCTGTGGCTCTTTTAGCCATTATTTTTCCCCCCCCATCAGCGTATGAACTGACAAGATAAGATAGGAGTTGGTATTTTCTAAACTATCCCAGCTGACGGCGTATACAGATAATATGAGGATTCATTTGCAAGAGCGCACAGAAGATTAATTGATTTACTTAATGTTAGAGTAATCGCTCATTAGAAAAATAACTGCTGGCATTTGTGGGGAACGGGTGTCAGGGCACAATGTAACGCCCTTCTTCGAGCGGTGCCCTAGAAATAGCTGTTTGGGCGAAGAAGGCCAATTTATTTGTACTAAAGGGCAAATTATTTGTTACAACATGAAATTATAAACACGTTATTAGAAACTCTGGGTCTGATCCACAGCCCTGTGACACCAATGGGTGGGTAAGAATTGGCTTGAACAGCCTGTAAATTGGACTTTTTTTGTGTATGTTTTAATGATAAATTAAATTATGAACTAAAACCGGTGTGCTTCTCAGACCCACAGTTTCCCAGAAATACTGGTAGGTACAGGCTTAGCTGGCCAAAACCCCTTGAATTTTGCCATCGCTAACTATCCAGATCATATCTAGCCCGTGTTCCCTCTTTTTCAGGTCAAAGTCTGCATTTTTCTTCAGTGCAAAGCCCTCAAACCTCATGAGAGAATTACAGTAGGAAACCTGAACGTGTCCCAGCTCAATGAAATCTTACAACGCCGCTTCCAGAGAGAAAAAAATGTAAGGTAAATGTAATGATTATGTGGTTTGCCAAGGACCTTGCATTAAATTGGCATATAAATATGAAATACGCACTGCTTTATAAAGATAGCCGTCTCTTTTGTTTTGTGTTATAATAACTAAATGGATGCGTGAGCATGTGTTACCTTTATACGCTGCCTTTTATGAGCATTTAGAGCATCCTCACTGGGGGAGAGAAACGCGCAGCTCACAGCAGCCAGCTGCCGTGGTTACCATTCGAGACGGAAAAATAAGAATGCGCGCTGCCAATATCAAATCTTAACCCAAAGCAAATAAAGCGTGTTGTGTCAGAATACGGCTAGATCTATAAAGCGCGTTTCAGCAACATGTTGCAGCTGGTGCTGTGTATTTATAGCTTTAGGAAGGGGGGGAGAAAAAAAAAAGAGAAAACACAACAGCCAACACGCACTGGAAAGAGTAGAAAGCATTTTAAACAGCAAATTTGTCAATGTTTTTCCTTGCTGCTGAGTCGGACTACGGGTCGGCGCTGGTTTAGATTAGCCATGTCCCGTGCAATTTGACAGTAGCGACATGAACCTGCGGCGCACGGATCTGAAGCAAAGATAGGAGGAAGGAGGAGGAATTCAGGGAATGTTTTTCCTCGGAGCGCTGTCGAAGCGCCGTCGGTGGGACCGGGGCTGCTGTGACAGCATTAACACTTCCCAGAGCCGAGGACCCCGATGCTGGAATGGCATTGCCCACCCTGAAAGTGAGAAGGTAAAGTTTATTTTTTCTATTTTTTTTTTCTTCCCCTTTCTCTTGCTCACTCTCCCATATACAGAATGTATCAAGACCACCAAGAGTGGCCCCTTTTTTTTTTTCCACGATGATGTACAATTCGCATTTGTTAATAAAAAAAATATATATTTCTGCCTGAGGTCATCCACCTAGATTTTTTTTTTTTAAACAGGAAACGGGTTTCAGATGTTTATATGTTAAAAAGTAAGGCTGCTAATCTGCCTACTCATTTCACAGACATTGACAACTGTCAAATCTTTTCTCTTTACATTACTGGCTTTTGAGATGAGTTAGGTATTTGCTTAATTTTATTTTTTTTTTAAAAATCAGCAAAATAACCGCTCTCTTGCAAGCGCTCGCTTTCTGGATTCGCTTGCTAAAACCAAGCAAAGCTTCCTCGGAAAAGAGTAATCCAGCTTTTACCATGCCGTGAACCCCGAGCTGCTGCGGTCCCTGAGACTAACCCTTCGAGGAGGGGAGTTTGAAGGAAAGTCTGAAGAACGGCAGCTTCGGTGGCGTTCACAGATGGTGTTCATGTCTGTGACATACGTCACGCACACGAAAAACTGCACCTTTTAACTTCCAGGCGACTAGTGATAAATAGATAAATTAATCTGCATTTCTAGATTTCCTTTCAGCTGTCAGCACAACACACTTAGAGACTCAAATCATTCCTTTTTTTAAATTTTTCTTCATTTTAGCCCATGCAGGCAAGACTGATAATATTCCACTATTATTCTCTAGAGCAGGAATCCCCCGACGGGCACTGCAGAAGATGCCTGAGATGCTGAGCCATGCGGACTCGGCATTGCCCAAAATTTCTGGCGTGGATTTGGCAGGGCAGCAGCCACGGTGTGGTTTTTCCAAACAGCTTGTCTCACGTTATTCCCATTCCTGACATTATTGCATGTTATTCCCATTTCTCATCTCAGCTATGCACTCGATTTTTGTCCATCGCATGGAGCCCAAATCACGCTCATGATATTTTATGTGCAGAAGAATAAAATTGAATTAGTGAAGTGTTTCATTAACAAAAATGATGAAAATAACAGATAAAATCTCAGAGTCATCTGTTGCAGGTAAATCCTGTGGACTCTCATGCAGATTTATCTGGAAAAATGCTGAAGATTCATACTAATTTTCCATTAAAACCTACTATTTTTGAGAATATTGATGAATGGCGTATGTGCAATTAAAATAATGTTTTACTATGATGTAGGTAGAAGGCAAGCTGTGAGAAAACGTGTAAAATTTACTGACTGCACTGAAAGAGAAGTGATCTGAGCAGCAGAGGAAAAGATTGTGCTATTCTAGCAAGTGCAAACCGAGCCACAGGAAATATTTTTCCTTCTGAATAAAAAAAACAACTTTCGAAGTTACTTTGCACCACCTAATTAATGATAGTTTTTCTTTCTAAGCCTTCTAGAAACAAAGCCTGGCTTCTGACCTGAAATTAAAAGGCAGCAATAATCCACCATTAAAAATCTATGCAAAACATACACGGTATTAAAAAAAAGAAATTCAAAGAAAACAGCTTGATTTGCACCATTTCAGCAACCACAGAGTTACATCCTACCTGGTTAATTTTGATTTGGTTACATGATAAGCCTTGCACTACAAAATAGAGTCACATATATAAGTTGATTTTAGTTGGCATAAGCAGCACAGATTTTCTGTAGTGATGGTAATTTGTGTTCTGCAAAAAAAAAGGTGAAGATGCGGAACCACAGAAGATATTTATCTTCCCTTTCAGGGTAAAATTTGGCTGGTTTACATCGCAATTGAGAGAGGCACACAAGAAGCAGGAGCCTGACAGCCACTTCTCTGAGCAAATAACCTCACTTAATCTAAAATACGTACTTTGGGAATTTTACTAATTCAGTCAATCAATTATCTGTTTTTTTCTGAAAGGCAAAAATCCGTATCTCGCTGGCAAGTCAAAGAAAAAAAGCCCTTCTTCTTGGCACATCCCCTGTAACAAATGTGGAAGCTTGCTGATGACCACAAATATATTGTAAAAATGTGTAAACCGTAGGCAGTGATATTTTCCAAAAGAACACCTGGAAGGTGTAAATCAAAAATATTGTAAACACGTCAGCTGGGAACATACGACAGGCACACGGGGTTGCTGCGCACCCGGCCCATCGGGCTTTGCAAATCCGAATCGATAAATCAGGGGATGAACCTTAGACTAATAAACAGTTCTTTTATGAAAAGGAGATATTCTCTGCCTCTGCAGCCGAACGGCAAACCAGCAAAAGATGAATTTATTACGATTAGAAAAGTAGAGGACAAATTATCATTTCCAATAATGTGATTTTTTAAAAAAATTGCTCCTCAAAGGAACTCTCAAAATTAAGTTCATTTTGCTTTGTACTTTGTTTAAATTAGGAGAAAAACTAACAACACTATCAATAATTTAGCTTTTTTCTTAGAAATACATTGCAGGCATTTATCCCACCACCCCCCCTCCCCCTTTAAGCTTTTTAATTGTCGGTAAGATGCAAAGGTTCTGTTTCACATCTCCATTGTGTTTTACATCTACACTGTATTTTACGTCTACGTTATATTTTACATTGACATGACCAAAGACTTGCAGTGAAGCAAAAGGGACGGAGGAAGAAATTTGGAGAGCAGATTGCTGGGGAAAAAAAGCACATTGCAAAGCAAAAAGCCGACAGGACCAGGCTCCGTATTTTTGCTGCGCTGAAAAAAAATAAAACTGGATTTTTCCTTTATGGTTATCTCGGCCAACTGAAAGAAGCCCTATTAAAATGCTATCTTCTGGAAAGCGTCATAGAGGCATGAGGTTGGTAAACATTATAAAAACAACCCCTAATAAAATTTTTATTGCTTTACATTTCTGTACATTTTACAGCCAGCACAGGGAAAAGAAGCGACAGCGATTTCTCTGCCTTGATAGCAGGCAGGAACCTTTTTCCTTGCTTTCCGCTCATCAAAATAAATAAAAATGTTCATTTTTCAGGCATTCAGGGGAATTATTTCACACTCAGAATAAGCCAAGGGGGAAGCTAAAGGCTAAATGAACCTCGCGGTGCTAATCTGTATCTTATAAACAAGTATTGTGCTTTTTGGACACAGCGATATTTTTGCGTGTGGCAAAACAACACACTTTATTTCATATCCATGTGTGTTGGCTGACTTAAAACACACAGGGAAAACCCTGCATGTGTGCTCGCTTCGTACACCTACTTGTTATAACTATTAAGCCAGTCGGCCAAGGAGGGTTTTAAAATTGCTCCCCAAAACCCATGGTAGACATTTGCTTCCTGAGTAGGTATTTATAGCTTCTGAATGAATTGACTCACGACCCAAAAAAAAAAGGTAATTGTGCTTGCAAGTAAGTATTTAAATATTTACATTTTAAATATATTTGCTGCCAGCTTCTGTTAGCGAGAAGAAAAGTAATTTGGGAAATTACAACCCTTCCTATTTCCCACATTTTTTAAGATAATAAATGCATATCTGAATTTAGCATGCCCTGAAGCTTGGCTGGCCAAAGTTGAAGGCAAAAAGTGAGCCCAGCCTGATTACTCACTCGAGTAAGGGTGATGCTGGGGAGGGAGGGCTGCAGAGTTTGGGAGGTGGTGGGGATGAAGACGTGTCTCCTTTGGGCTGGAAAACCCAAATCGCTCGGGGTGGCTCTTCCCCTCCATGCAAAACCCAGCACTGGCCGGCGGCTATGCTGATGTCTCATGTTATGACCTCAAGCAACAAAACCGCAGGACGCGGCCGGTCTGCTCATCCTCATGCTTGTCCAACACGCGTGTTGGCAGGCACATGGGCTTAGTCATGTTTCCCAAAACCCTCCCGCGGGGGTAGCACAGTGCAGGGGGTCATGTAGGTGACGTCGTGCCCCATACCCCAACCTACACCCCATCTGAAGCCACACTGGAAATTCCAGGGTGCAGGATGCGTTGGAGCATCAGAGGGATGAGTACGTAGAGGACATCACTAAGCAACGGGGCAGATGGGTTCCTGCACAGCCCGGTCCTGGGTCAGGGCATCATCCCCAGTATCCTTCCTTCTGCAGGTGCTAGAGGTGGCCAGCCCCCAGCACTCTTGCAGTGATCCTTGCAAAACTGCTAGTTTCCTTTATTATTATAATTACTTTTTTTTTTTCTCTTGGCTTCCTTGGTATCTATTCAGAGAGGGTTTTTCCCATGGAAATTTCTGCCCCTTTAATCAGGATGAGGAAGAAGGCTCACTAGGGCCAAAGGAGATATGAAAAACAAAGACGTATTTTGGGTCCTTCCTGCTACCAAGAGTTTTTTAGCAAGGATCTGTTCCCTGAGAATTTTTCTGATGTCAGGAAGACACCAAAATCTCTTCCAAAATGGTATGCTGAGGTGTCCAAGTCCCACACACCACAGGCAAAGGAGTCTGTTGGCCACGGGTGTGCTCCATGACCTGACTTACTGGCACAGTCACACTAACCGCATGCTCATCCTAGGGTGACAACGGAATTTTGAAGTGATTTTGGTAAATTTTGCTGATTCATCGGATTTAAATGCAGCTTTAAACTTTGCTTAGATCCTTGTTCAGAGCCTTGAGATGCTTGCAGGGTTTCCTACCTTTCGAAGATTTTCCTGGGGCAGATATCTGCCAGGAACCCTCTGTACAATTGGGTAGCACTGGTGGATAAATGTTTGTGAAGCTTGTTGAGATCTTGTGATGGAAGCTGCAACAGGAGTCGAAGGTGTTATCAATACTATTAATCACACACGGTAAAAGCAGACACCTTTTTCTGTTAGCCTGAGAAAGAGTTTCTTTTATAATCACCCATCCCATTTAGCCTGGAGTGTTTCTGCTGCTGGCCAGAGGGGACACTTCCACAGACCAACAGGCCAGCGTCTCTGTTGTGCCCTTCCGTCTTGGTTCATCTCTTCTCCAGGCTCTACCTGCTCCGTGAGCTGGTCCCACGGTACGGGCATCAGCCTCCCCCTTGCCCTTGGGATGCTCCCCGTACTGCTGCAACCAAAACGCACGCTAACCAAATAATCCTGACGGCCCAGGTTGTGGTCACAAGTGCTTTATCATCTTCCTCATATGACGAAGGGAAAAAAACCCAACAACCCTCTACAATGACGTCAGGCGTTGTTGATTTAATCGGTTCTTGGTAAACATGTTCTTCAGCTAATTCTCACCAGGGCAAATTGTCCCTTCTTAAGCCTGTGCAAACAGCGTAAAGATGCAAACACCAGACTGCAAACCATACAAGTATGCGGTTCCTCTTGACATGGAGTTTCCTTCTATAATCCAGTGGTTTTAGCGTTTTAAGTTTCTGCATTGTTTAATAGAAGCTGTTGTGCTTTTTATCCCCAGGCTGATTATGCCACCAGCTCAGATGGGGAAAAGCAGAGATCGCAGCAATCAGCTTTGCTTCCTTTTGCAGTTGCCAGATGATCCTCGCCTCAATTTAGAAAGGGTTTTTGGGTAAAACTTGGCCCCGTTAAAAGCGGTGGCAACTTTCCCACTGTCTTCAGTCAGGCAGAGATTTCAGTCTCCCTGCTTTACCTTTTCATCATTGCCTGCAGTGTGAAAAACTTGGGTTGGGAGCTTACCAAAGCAAGAAAATCAGCCGGACTCTGGAAATACTATTGTTTACTTTAAAGCACATTTTGTTTCCATTTTGCTATAAATATAGATGAAGTGAAAATCTGCTGTTGTGTAGGGCCTGTCACTTCAGCAGCAGTTTAGCAGAATTTCTCATATGGTCTCTCCAGCCCACGGAAAATCATTCTGGGGATGCTGGGCCCAACCCTACGAAGTATCAGATCCTTTTGATGCCTCTGCAAATAGGTGGGAGCTTAAAGTTCCTATGCCTTGGACAAAAACAAAAATAGAATAGAACCTCACCTCTTCTCCAGAGCAGGCTGAGACTGTGCATCCCGCAGAGAGGGAAAAAAAATAGCAGTGAAAAAATCAGAAAGATGACACAGACTTGTGTTTTCAGCAACATCCATTTAATTACAATGCGGGCTCACAGGCAGTGTATTTAGGTATTCATTTTGGTGTCAGAGCTTAGACTGCAAGTATTTTTCTTAACTAGTATTTAAATGAGGTGAAAGCACAGAAGATAAGTAGGAAAAGTAGACCGTTAGGAAAGTGAAAATGGAAAATAGATGTAATCCGCTTGTGCTCAGCTTGCTGGAAGACTTTTGTAATATTTTAAGCTCTTGTCTATTTGAATTAAAATGTACGCAATCCTCGCATAGGCAGAACAAGACAAGTCCTGCCTTTGCCAGCAGGACGGGCACGTGCGGAGCAGGGACCTGGTTTGGGTCTCGTATTGAGGAAAGGTTGGCAGAGCCATGGGAGAGTCCTGGGAGAGGTCATGGGTGGCTTTAACCCACTTTTGCACCCCCCAGCCCTGCTCCGCAGACCCATTGGAGCACTGGGGAAAGACGTGACTATTTCACCCCACATCTCATGGGTGCTCCCTGACGTCTCAAAAGCATTATTCCTAGGGTGCTATTTCGGAAGGGAGATCGCAATTCACAGCCAAATCCTGCCTTACTGCCCGGGATCTGGAATTGAGGAGCACGTGTGCTCTCACTCAGCTGTGAAAATGTACCCTAGGCTGGAGGGTTTTATTCTGATTTTAAAGGAAAGCCTCAATTTTATGATGCACACTCAAAACCTGTGAAGAACAAGCTGAACCCCTCAGTTTAGGGTTTTCTATGAAAACTAATGCTGGTTTAAAACCGGGTCCAGGGCGAGGAGACCTCATCTTCTTACATGTGTTTTCTCCTCGCTGCAAATGCAGAAACACCGTGCTGAAAGGCACATACTCGAGGCTCTGTAGACATTTATATGAAAAGTTATTGTTTACAGATCTGTCAGAGATTTAGCTTTGATGATGTAATGTTGGCAAATGTCATATGTAACTTCCCTGACACTGTTTTTCTAACAAATGGCTCTTTTTCTCTCTTTTGACTGCAAAAAAAAAAAAAAAAGAGTTTGAAAGGACCCTGAACCTTAAAGCCGTTCGAGTTTTGTTCAGTGTCTACCAGATTCGGTTTGATAAAATATCTGACCTCACATTACAAAATTTGTCTCCCGGAGAGTGCTGTTATTACCCCAGTGCTATCACTTACAGGAAAAACAATGCCCTTTTATTAAATATTGTGCAACACCGAATGAAACTAGAGTTAGAAATGAGCTCTCTGCTGTATTTCTAGGAAAGCTGAGGGTCTCAAGATGAGCAGGGCTGGCAAAGATCGCAGGTATCACAAATGGTGGGTCAGCAGGAAGAAAAATACCTGCTAAAGAAGGGGGAGACACCTTCAAATGGAAGAGGGAGCAAATCAGCCCTGACTGGAGGTCTGGGGGAGGTCAATTCCCACCTTACGAAGCTGGAAAAATGGGATGAATTTAGGGGAAAAAGGAGCAGAGAAGGAGAGCGGGAAAACCAGGAGAGCTGGTCACCCAAAAAGTGTGACCAGGAGGCTTTCTATTAGGGTTTATCATCTTTTATTTTAGAACTAGAAGCAGGCAAAAGGGGAAGACACTGTGCATCTCGAGGAAACTTCTCCAGCCCGCAAAATACCTCCCACAGTTACCCATCTGGTATCAATATCCCCTCCGTGTTCTAGGAGCTGCCTGGGGAGATACCGCAACCCAGCTGCTTGCAGCGGTGGTGGGGGAAGGCAAGGGGATGTACAGGTAAATTTTAGCACCTACTCTGCCAACCCCCTTGCAGGGACCATGTGCCACATCTGCCACTTCACCCTGGGTCATTGCTGGAAAACAAGCCAAGGGCTTGCAGCAGCTCAGAGAAGGCAAGGAGAGGCAAAACTGGGAAAAAAGGGGTTGCATAATTCGTTAAAGATGTATGTGATTAATTAAGGGCACACGGGATGAGAGTGATCCACAACTTTACGAGGTTGACTGCTGGAGCTCGGCAAAGCGGGACCAGGTTTGTGGTGGAGGGAAACTCTTCCCGACGGCGACACTGCCCGCAAAATGCAAACCAAGGCTGGGAGAAATTTCTTGGGTTTGACCATCTGAGGCCTGTAAATGAACTGCCAAATTCCAAATATGCATTAATTTAGCCCGCAAAAAGACTCCCTTGCGCTGAGCAATCGAGGAAGATCAGGCAAACACCTTCAAGGCTGCTTTTCATCCTGCCAAGCCGGCTGGGTCTGAAAAGTGGTGCCTGCAGGGGATGGCATCTCTCCACCAGCATCCAGAGCAGCCCATATGATGGGGCAGTTTTGGGGAGGAATGTGTAAAATCAGGGGGTTGCAGGTGGAGATGCTGGGGTCTTCAATTTTAACCTGCATGGTCGGAGAGGCTGAAGCTTGATCCATGCAGATCAAGGTTTGGATATCTCTGTAGACAGAAATTCAAAAGCTCGTTTGTCTGTCTTATTTTTTCTTGGATATTGGGAAAAAAATCAGTCCTCCTAAAGGTTTCTAGAGGTTCTTCTGGACCTGGCCACCACCAGCGGATTTGGCACAAAGGCGAAATGCTGCAGACGACAGATGGAGGGTGTTGCCTACACCCAACCTCTCCCTTCTTACCTGCGGGAGGGACAGTCTCATCAAAATCTCCTTCTTGTTTCTCTCTCCAACAAGAAAGATTCCCTGGACACTGTCCAGAGCTGAACTCACTTGACTATGACAAAAAACCAACAGTCTGGGCTCCAATTTTATTTACCACTCAAGTTTGCTATCCTTAAAAAGCACATTACACTTCTGGCCAGCCAGCCAATTTTTTTTTTTTAAATTGCCATTATTTGCTCCAGCTCATCAGTCTCAACAAACAGGAAATCTATTATTCATGGCAAAGTAAGAGCGAGGTGCAAACACGTCTCTACGGCTGCTCCGGCTGTGTGCTGTGGGGTGGAAAAGGGCTCCTCTTCCTGCTGAGCATCACTGCCTTTGGTCTGAGACGTGTTCATGATAACTCTCTGGCCCTGTTGTGATCCTGCTGGCAAAACAGCCCTCTTGAAAGCATTTTAGCTAATGCGGATCTAGCTAATCCTACTAGGATGAGGTAAATAAAGGGAGAAGGAAAATGGCAGAAAGTGTCACACTATTGGTGTTAGGACTGGTCTCTGGAAATGCAAGATATCTTAGCTTCACCTCAAAAAATTGTAAAAATCTACTGTTCTCAGGTTTGAAGTGTTCAACACCCAGGAGACTAAAACCTGCTGGGAAGTGATGCAAGCATCTTTCTTCCCGTGTGTTGCAAAAACCTCATTACGCCGGCCTTGCAGCGGCCGCCCCAGGGGCATCACACCTGATGCACTTAACATATCTAAAACTTGAGTATTTTCCTTCCCTCTGCTGCTGCCTTGTAAGCTATCCAAAAGAAAAAAAGAAAAAAAAAAAAAAAGGATAGATATATATCTCCCTAGTGCTTGAAATGAAGGTTGGCTCCATTGGTGGAGTCCAGGAGAGGGTGGATGGAGATCTGAGAAAGGAAGTGAACCCACTGTAATGGAAAATGTTGTCATGAGCCGTCCATTTCAATCTGCACTGCACTTGAGCTCTGCAAGCGTCCATTTGTGTAGCTCATGGACTGTCTCTGGTTTCAGGGCAATGAGGGCAGGGGAGGATGGGTCAATGATTGGAACAGCTTGCAAAGCCCTGACCTTGTCCATGCCACCCCAGTGGACACCACTCTGGTACTGGGGGTCTCTGGAAGGGACCCAGTGGGAGGGTTGGTGTTAAATGTTGCACTGAGCTGGGCATTTCTGCTACAGCTTTAGACCAGCAAAATAAACTCTGCCAGTGGAAACCACAACTGGTCCTCTATGAAAAGTGAATATCCGGCACTGGAGCCAGAGCCAATCCTTGCGCTTGGGAGGACATGCAAACCTTTGGTGATTTGTCATGTTTACCGGTGACTGGTGATCCTTTGACTCACCCATCATTGGAAGAAGAGGATGGCATCCATCAGAGAATTTACCTTGGATGTTGCTACCCATGCCACAGGACTGATGGGGAAAGAGAAAATGGAGCAACTCTGAAATGCAGGGGGCATCTTCCCCAAAATACCACCCCTGGGCTGGCTGCCTCCTGAGCAGTATTTTCTTTTGCCTTTCCATGTTTCCAAAGGAGAGTTTCTCCATGACAAATGTTTACCACTGTTTTCCTGGCGCTCTAGTGAAGACGCTGGCATTAAAAGGAGAAAAGCGTGTTGCTCCCCTTTGCAAGCAGCCCTTCAGCGGTGAGATAATGCTCTTCCCAAAAGTGCGTGTTCACTGCTGCTGGGCCATGGCCAAAAGCAGCCTCCCCACTCCTTCTGGAGGTGACAACAATGCACAAGTGTGTCATTTCCTGATCTCTGTGGAAATTGCAGGATTGATATTCACGGCTGAAAAAAAAACTGATTTGGAAAATCAACGCTCACCATCTCCCAAAGACTCCACCTTCCAGATTGCTTCACTGCTATGTCAAGTGCCTCCACGCATCTTGCTCTCCGCTGCCAAGGTTGTGTCCTCCCCTCAAATGACTCAGCCCCACGTCTTCCCGCTGGTCCCCGTGGGAGGGGACAGGATCCAGCACGGCGGTGTGTCAAGGATGTCTCACAGCCCCTGGGGCAATGGTGGCCACCCCTAGCCAGCGGCTGGTGCCCACCTCCTGCACTCAGCATTTCACTAGAGACCTCCAGAGAATTGTTTCTAGTGCAAAAACAGAGTTTTAACCTTAAAAAATCAAGAAATTTTCAAAATACATCTAGTCAGGGTCATATATCTCTGGCATACCATGCAGATAGGTGGTAGGCAGGAGTTAGAGCTCTCATGCATCCAAGATTACCCTGAGCATCTTTGCTCCTGGGCCTTCTTCAAATACGCACACAGTCAGAAGCAAATCTGCCTCACCATGGCATGATATTTGGACACTTGAAGAGAGGGAGAAAGAGCAACTAGTTGTCCATTTTGCTGATAGAGATTTCCAGGGAAAAGAGTATTGCATGTGGTTACTCTGGGGGCATTGCGCGCCTGGAAATGCTCCATGCAGTAGGAGCCTGAAGAAGTAAGGCTTGATCCTCTTCCAGTCGCTCTATCTTTTATCGTTGCATTTTGGCAAAACACAGAACAAATGAGCAGCAGAGTCAGATAAACAAGCTTAAGGTAAACATTATCTGCATGTATATCCTGATTTATAATGTACGTGCATCAGTTAAAAATTTACTTGAATTTACCACAGTGTTTTAAGTAATGTTATTAAGAATGTAACTTCTTAGGAAAACTCAGTCTGTTTTTAGCCCAGACATGCAATTAGGGGAATTAGTAACACAATACGTCATCTTCAAGAACACACAGATACAGTGGTCAGAAACCTCATGCAACCCTCTGGAAGGAAATTTTGCTCGCAGCATACGTGAACGCTCTCTTACAAGCCTCCTAATTCTCACCGAGAAATAATTCGACCTCTGAGCCAGCACACTGCCCATTTTGAGTGCTCTGAGGATGAGGACATGGGTTTAGTGCTCTCCTCTTAGGAGGAGAAAAGGGGCAATGAAAGGGGCTTCAAAATGTTCACACACAGCAGGGCATGAGGAATCTGAGGTGGCATGGGTGGAAAGATGTAGACATTGTTAATTCACAGCTCCTCAAAAGCCATGCTGGTGAGGTCAGGGTTTGGTTCATGCTCCTTGCATGGATTTTTGGGGTATTTTAGGCTGAGACAAGACCAAGAGTAAAGTCCAGTGTGAGCTTTTGGACTGGGTTTGGAGGCACATGACATAGTGCTGGCTTTGGGGCCCAGCATCATGACTTTGGAATATTGAGGGCTCCTTCACAAGAAGCATAAATCAAATAGCACCTGAGCCTCCAAACTCTGAAGCAAACCTTGGCATTTATTCCTCTGTTTAGGGATAAACGAAGGGGTAAAATTAGGGGGGACAGGTCAGGGCATTAAGTCTGCAGTAGCTCCTGCCACCATGATGCATGGTCTTGCCTCATCTCCCAGAACTGTGGCTGTGCAGCTCCTTCTCCCCTTCCTGCTGCACCACCATCAGGGCCTTGTCTACTCCTGGGACCATGGAAAATTCCAGAAAGAAGGCAAAATCTCCACATCCCTGCTTCTTTCCAAGAGCTCCAGAAACTCCAGCTGAATTTCACAAATTTGGGAGGCTTTTGGCTAATTTGTGTAAGCCAGAGTCCAAATTTTTGGTTGCTGAACCAAGCCTTGAGACCAGCCATTGAGGTTTCTGTATCGCTAGCAACAATCTTTGCTTTTGTTTTTGTTTTGCTTTAGGTCTGCAGCGCTACTAAATGATGACCTGATCCTGCTCTGTGGACATATGTGAGGACAGCTAAGAGCATCGGAGATTTCTCAGTAATAGCTGCAAATGATAGAGGATACTGCAAAAATGCTGGAAAATATGAAAGGGCCAACGAAGTAGGGGAAAAGAGTGATCCAAAAAGGTTTGGGGTTTTTTTTCTTGCCTTAAGAAATGATGCATTATTTGGAAATCCCACTTTATAGTTTGGAATTTGTTTTTGCGTTAGTTTCTTTCAGTGACTGATTCCGAATAAAGAGCAACCACAGAAACAGTACACCAAAGCAACAGCAGTGGGTGGCAAATTTCTCCGTTACCACAAATATCCTTCCATACTTGACAGTCCAGATTGAAAACATTTTTGTTGTTGTTTGTGTACCTCATCTTCAGGCAGTCTCAAATTGGGGCAGAATTTATTGGCTTGCTGGTTTCTTGACCAAAAAAAACCTGCCTTCTGTTTTTCCTCTGAACTCTTTCATGACCCTTTGCAGAATTTGAGGCTCAGGGATGTTCTGGTCCATGGGAATAGTTATGATTCCTCTGTAAGCCAAGGGCCAGATTTGCAAACATTGTTTGTTGCCTTGTGTGGGATTTCTGCAGAACTGGGGTTTCCAAAGCAAACATGGGTTTCCCACCTGATGGACTTGCCTGGGGCAGGTGAAGTGCAAAGTCACTGCATTTTTTTAAACTTCAAGCTCTTGGCTGAAGATATCTTAGCCAGAGAATTGCTTCTCCCCAAGGAGGAGGATCCATATCCCCCCAAAAATGTGCATTTGTACCTCCAGTCACGCACAGCCCCATTGATTTAGTACGTACACACATCTCTGCAGCTGGGGTCTTGCACCATAAACTGTGGCAGGAAAGACTCTTGCCAGACATTCATACAATCCATAGCATGCTCGAGTCCTGATTTGTGCTGGGATTTTTGCAATGCATAAAAACACCACCCTTCCCCAAGCGGCACAGCCCCAGTTGAAGACCTGGTGTCAGCCCACAACATCTCATTTTTACTACCAGACTCCCATGTAACGGAAAGCATCACCCACTTCCATCCGCAGATGTGCTTCTGCACAACGTCAAGGCCTGTCCTTGAAAAAGTTGTTGCTGCAGAATAGTAAAGCCACTGAAAGCAAAGGTTTATGACATGAGCTGCGATCCAGCCTTACTTCCATGCCCTGTTGTGCGCAACTCGAGTGCACTTTAACCAAGATGTGCAAACCTTGGAGATTAACACACAGTGAACCTGGCCTGAGACTACGGCAAAACTGCTCAGTGAGGGCCAAACATACACGGATGAAGGGGAAAAAACTTCACAGAGCATTAGGCTTTTGCTTATCTTGGGATTTTACTGGAGGTGGATACCTTCTTTTCATTTGCACGTTTCTCTTGATTTGGAAAGGCTAATTTTTCCTGGCTTCTCTTTGTGGGTTTCATGTTGAGTTCAAAATTGAATCCGGGCAGTTAAAAATGTAATGAGATACATGCTGTCCTCAGCTTTTCCCTTGCAGGCTCTCCTGCCTTCACTGGCGTTCACAGTGAGAACAGTTTTCAGCCTAACAACAACTCTCTGCAGTCATTTATGCACGTAATTTCAGAGCATGTTGGCCCAGATCTGCAGCTGTTGTAATTCCTCATCCTTAGCAAAACTCTGGATTTGCCCAGCTCTCAGGTGGTCCCCTTGTAGTTCTTACTTTTTTTAAATGATGATAGGCAGTCAAGTCCAGCGCAATCCTTTATTTTTGTGGGGGGACATGATACCTTCTTGGCCCCACAGCCAAGCAGGAAGTGTGGTCTCTTCCCCAGGCACTAAAGCTGTACCAGTGTAACACCCCTGGTTGTTTTAATAATCGTACTTGATATGATTAAATAAACGCAAATGTGATTCATAGGCCTCTGTAGCAAGGAAAAGGGTCTAATTTTTAGGGCTAGGGGAAGATTTTTATACCAATGATTTGATTTTGCCATCTAAACCAGCCAGAAACTCTCCTTAGTCTGGTGTAAGTGCTGTCAATTGCCCTTGGGAAAGCATCTCCATCTCACTTGCTGTGGGAATAGAAACCCCCGTTAAATCAGGACTCTTCCAGCAGGTGCTATCCTCTTCCCTTTGCCTGTTTCTCCTCCCATTTTGGATCAGTGCAGGAGTGAGAAGTAAGCCATGTGGTGCTCGGAATATGAAGTCTTCATCTCCAAAGAGGGATCTTGAAGATCACCAGCTGCTGTTGGCAGATGGGTCTCTGCCCTTAGTTCTCCTCCTGCTCTGCTGCCCCTGGGAAAAGATACGGGAGACTTGTGCAATGCTCCTGCATCAACAACACAATTTTGAGGGCTGGCAGCTCCCATTAGGTAGAAAACAACCCAAAATGCCCCGGGCATCCCTGCTTTGTTCCCATGCCAGCTCCGAGCAGGGATGCTCTACCTTCTGCATGCCGCAAGGGACAGCAAGGACAGAGTGGTCCCCACTCAATGTTGTTCACCGTTGATGGATGGTGGTGCTCCATTTTGATGGAGGTGCGGAAGAGCACTGTTAATTTGCCTGCCAGTTCAGCCCTTCTTGTTGTTGTTTTCCATGAGAACACGATATGTTTATCTAGCTTTGATTTTTTCTTTCTTTTTTTTTTTTCTTTGTAGTTGAATTAACTGATTATTACTTTCATCTGGTTCCCTCTGGAGGGTCAGATGAAGCCCAAATAATAAAATTGGATGTGAGTGTGTGTATGTATTTATAATTAATAGGTTGCATACTGAAAGATGTGGGGTCCTGAAAGAACGTGTAAAGAGAAAATGCTCTAAAACTCAGTCTTTATTTTGGTTCAACCTCAACAATTTCCTGCAAAGCATAAGCGGTGATATAATATGAGGCAGATCAAACCAAACTCTAATTCTCTTCTGCTTCTCATGCCAAATGTCATCCCCTTAAGATGTGCTTTTCTCCATCTGGCAATTTTGGCTTCCCTATGTTCCCTGTAAGTCTTTGGACCTTTTGCTAAAATGTTTGCGATATGACTCAGAATAACAAACAAAACATGCAGGACCTTCATTCAGCTGAGCACAATACTGGCAATAAAAGGAGCTGGCTCAACCAGAGGATTTTATAGGGACCCCACTAAAACCCAAAAGAGAGAAATAAATCAGCAACCGATGCTTTACTTGATTTTTTTTTTTATTTTTTTTAACAGAAATCAGAACTCTTTTTCAGTAAAGTTAGAACTTTTCCATGTTTTCACCAAAACAAACAGAAAGCAGGTGCGCGCTGAAAGAATTTTGGCCAGGAAAGTGCAGAGAAGTGCATATGGGTTTTCCTGTGAGCGTTTACAGTTAATAGGCTTGATTTTGCTTTTAGTTATGTCAATGCTAGTTTTGCCATTCCCTTCAAAGAAAGCAGGCATGGACACCTACGGAGTCACGGTATTCCCTAGGGAAGCTGAGAGACATGTGAAGGTAGTTTTCTGGTAGTCTGTGTATTTTAAGGGTTGTCACAATCCCATCCAAATCCTTTGCGGTGCAAAACAATGCTAAGCTTGCTGAAATTCTGCTCCAAAACATAGAGCTATTCCTTACATTAAAATATATATAATTTTAGAGAACAGAAAGCAAATGCAGTCCTATTTGCTAGCAGTCCTCAGCCACTCTTTTGGTGGTAGTTTTCAGTTTTTTTGATTCAACACCTGGTTTTGCCGCTTACATTCAAAGCCATGCAAATTTTTCCGTGGTTTTGCCATTTCCTGCTGGGATTTTCTGCCTTTGCCCTGTAAGAGCCTATTTCCTACCATTTTCTGTACAAGCCCAGGGCATCACCCTCATGGCCATGACCACCTAAGGATGCAAGCCTGAAAGTAGAGGCAGTATTTATTTAATTTTTTTGGACAGATGAGCACAGAAGAGCTGTTAGCGGGCAGAGTCCGGCTCCTCAGCGATGGACGGTGCCGCCAAGGGCAGGCAGGCTGCAGATCTTTGTGCCAGCCCTGCCGCCTCCCTCTCCGGAGCACCTCCGAGCTGCTGAGGGATGTCTGAGCCGACATGTCTTAATGCACAGAAATCCTGAGTGTTTAAAGCCTCTCGTATCCATGACCATAAAAGTACAGCAATTCCATGAGTGAGGATGCCTGATACATGTGCATGGCCGGGGGGGGACGGTGCCAGTTTGGCGCTTGGCAGACGATGCCTGACACGGGTAGTAAAACCCATTTGTCACCGAGAAGTGTATTTAATCCCTGTTTATAGAAATCTTAGTGCCTTGCCTCGAGAGAATGGGTCTCTCCGCCACAGACCTGGTGTGCTCAGAGGGAGAGCCAAGACCATGGGCAGAGATTGACTTGATCGGGTGCTCCTGCCACCAAAAGTGGTGACATTAGGGCTCAGAGAGCTCTGCAGTAATCCTCCTCCAAAACACAGCCTCCCAAAGCCACTGGTGGCTTCCTGCAAGCTAGAGGAACACTGCCCTTTCCTGTCTCAGTCCTATCCTCCTGACATGGCCATCCCTTCCGGGGGGTCATATCTTTAATGTCCCTTCCACGAGGGATCCCTTCGTCTTTGCGGAAGAAGCAGGAGAAGACCTGGCTTCTGGCCCTCCTAGTCTTTGGGAAAAAATAGCGAAAGAAGTGTAGCTGAAATGCTCCGAAAGCAGAAAACCGCACTGCTTTCCACTTCCCCAGTATGGGATTTATTAAAGAGAGCCCTGGGACGTGAGGAAGGAAGAGCGGCTGGGTTTCGGTGCTTTTGAAGGCTTTATTTACCTGAAGGCTTGGAAAATAGCTCTGCACCCTGCATGATCTCAGCCGTGTAATGAGTTGCAGAAGGGCTGGCTTGCCCAGGTGAACGTGGGGATTTGCATCCGTCACATGCGGTGCAGACCCCCATTCCCTTCCCAGGGACTGCCACCATGGAAATATCCCAGTTTCCCTGCATGCCATCTATATTTTACTACTTATATGTTGCTCGGGAACCGGGACTGCCTGGGTGAAGGTACCTACAGCCTTCAAGCAGGGACCTAATAAACCGCTCATAAGCCATAAATCGAGATCAATTTTATCATCGCTGACATACAGACAGGTTCTGGAATGCCCTTGTGTAACCCAGTACCCCCCTTCCAGATCTATTTCCCCTCTCTTGCCTTTATAACTTGTATTGTTGAGTATAATTGGATTATTGATAATCCTAGAGTTTAACCACGTCTGTGTAAAGGCTGATGTATCAGGCGTGTAAGAATTCACACGGACAGCGAAACCATGCTGTTTGCCCATAAACTTCTGCTATAAATATGAGCAATTTTTAAACACGATGAAACCCAAGAAGATTTTCAGGCCACGACTTTAAAGCCCTTGGGCACACAGTGCTGCTGGGGATGAGGCGTAAGGTCCCAAATTGACCAGACGAGGAGCAGAAATGCCAAGACAGGGTTCAGATGCGAGAGGCTGACGCACCCCTGCCCTGGGGAGCGAGTAGAGGGCATCACTGAAACCTTGCTGGAGTGTGTATTATAACCCTGAATGCTTCTTTCCTGCAAGTTTATGGATGTGCAATTATTTACCAGGCTTGATTGCTCTTGCTTTAGGCAGATTTATTGAACTTCAATCCTGGTGGATATGAGCTCTTTTCCTGAGGAGAATACAAAGGAAAGCAAGTCTGCAACCCAGCTCCATTGGGAAAGTGGACTGCAAGAAGTTTTGCTCATATGCCACTGTGCCATGGCTGCTGCCTATTCAGATGTTTGCCTGGTTGCATTTGATGGGACTGGGAAGGCTCCAGGGTAAGGGCTGTCTGTTTGGGACACTACGGACTGAACAGGGATGCTGCTAGGAGCTATGGCAGAGGGAGAAAGCAAGGAATCATGTCGGGTGCTTCGGCTTCAGGCTTCTCCTCGAAGGCTCGGGGGCTCATCCCTCCTGGTCTGCATCTTGCAGAGGCTCCCAATCCATCCCATTAGCTCCTTCATCAAATTACACCACTTCTTGTCAGCGTGGGGTTAGTTCCTGATGGAAACTAGGCTGCGCCATCCCATCTGATAAGTAAATGACGTGAGCTCTTTCGTTTCAAAGGGTTTTAAAAAGACAGAGAAAACAGTGGCCGCAGGCTGAAGAAATCAGAGGAATCTTCCTTAAATGGGGAATCAGGAAGAGAGGATAGGAAAGCAAAAACTTCTGGGGAACTTGTAACTGAATTGATAGGGTTTGGCCAAGGGATTAATAATGAGAGGAATGCTTACAAATTTCCACATGGATTGAATGCATTTCCTTTCCCCCATACAGGACTGCATTGAGGTTGATTGGGCTCCCAGCGTGCGGCCAAACTGGGCTTTAAAATGATGATAACAACGGAGTGTGGAAGAAAGGAAAATGCCATGCCGAGGGCTGAACAAACCAGTGTTTGTGTGATGGAGGAATATCTCTCATTTGGCCAACAGATACGGCCAGAGAGGAGAAACAGGTAAACTTTCAGGCTTGCAAGTTCTTTGTAGGGGACTTTCGAGCATTACTGGGGTTGATCCTTTTCTCCCTGCATCTCGCTCTGACGTCGAAATGCCCAAGGACAGTAGCTGCTCATCCTCTGGCTGAGCTCTCCCAGGCTGATTACATACAGCTTGAATTTCTTCCTGCACGTTTCGTTTCTTCCAGTAAAAGGTAGTCATGCTTCATATTCATAATGAGTCCCCACTTTTGTTCCTGGATGTTATTTGCATGCACTTTTATATCACTTTGGATCCTCGTCTTTGGAAAGTCCCAGTGGAAGTATCGGCCAAAATGAATAACAACCGGAAACAATAAAATGGAGAAAGATAAAATCAGGAAGAGTAAGGTTTGTTTATAGATGTGAACAGCTTTTCCAGTAAACCACTGAATAAAGAGGTTCTTCAAACTCAGAAAGTCTGAAAAGGGGGTGGCTGGGAAAGCAATTGGGCTCAGAGAAGTTTTGGATTGTAAAAAAAAAA